>OX235279.1:127918613-128518613 GCA_944472155.2 Trichobilharzia szidati | reverse complement strand
TGTGGATTGGTTGTGTGAGTTTAGTGCATATTTGGCTGAGACATTCTCGTTCACTGAGAGTGTTGTTTGTCTAAGTATGCGAGATTGATTGAGTGCTGGGATATAGCTCCCGATCGTGGTATACGTTTTGGGTTTAAGTCTCAGCCACAGGTGATGTTTGTAGTTGGTTTAGTTGGAGGGTGTGTGTGTGTGTGTGTGTGTTGCAGGAGGTTGAGATTTGAGGTTATTGGAGTGAGTGATTGGTATTTGTTGTCTTGTTTTTGTGTTGTTGATTGTATGTGGTGGGTGAGTGATTCGTGGTTTTTGGGTGTTTGTTTGTGGATTGGTTGTGTGAGTTTAGTGCATATTTGGCTGATACATTCTCGTTCACTGAGAGTGTTGTTTGTCGAAGTATGCGAGATTGATTGAGTGCTGGGATATAGCTCCCGATCGTGGTATACGTTTTGGGTTTAAGTCTCAGCCACAGGTGATGTTTGTAGTTGGTTTAGTTGGAGGGTGTGTGTGTGTGCGTGTGTGTGTGTTGCAGGAGGTTGAGATTTGAGGTTATTGGAGTGAGTGATTGGTATTTGTTGTCTTGTTTTTGTGTTGTTGATTGTATGTGTTGGGTGAGTGATTCGTGGTTTTTGGGTGTTTGTTTGTGGATTGGTTGTGTGAGTTTAGTGCATATTTGGCTGAGACATTCTCGTTCACTGAGAGTGTTGTTTGTCGAAGTATGCGAGATTGATTGAGTGCTGGGATATAGCTCCCGATCGTGGTATACGTTTTGGGTTTAAGTCTCAGCCACAGGTGATGTTTGTAGTTGGTTTAGTTGGAGGGTGTGTGTGTGTGCGTGTGTTGCAGGAGGTTGAGATTTGAGGTTATTGGAGTGAGTGATTGGTATTTGTTGTCTTGTTTTTGTGTTGTTGATTGTATGTGGTGGGTGAGTGATTCGTGGTTTTTGGGTGTTTGTTTGTGGATTGGTTGTGTGAGTTTAGTGCATATTTGGCTGATACATTCTCGTTCACTGAGAGTGTTGTTTGTCGAAGTATGCGAGATTGATTGAGTGCTGGGATATAGCTCCCGATCGTGGTATACGTTTTGGGTTTAAGTCTCAGCTACAGGTGATGTTTGTAGTTGGTTTAGTTGGAGGGTGTGTGTGTGTGTGTGTGTGTGTTGCAGGAGGTTGAGATTTGAGGTTATTGGAGTGAGTGATTGGTATTTGTTGTCTTGTTTTTGTGTTGTTGATTGTATGTGTTGGGTGAGTGATTCGTGGTTTTTGGGTGTTTGTTTGTGGATTGGTTGTGTGAGTTTAGTGCATATTTGGCTGATACATTCTCGTTCACTGAGAGTGTTGTTTGTCGAAGTATGCGAGATTGATTGAGTGCTGGGATATAGCTCCCGATCGTGGTATAGGTTTTGGGTTTAAGTCTCAGCCACAGGTGATGTTTGTAGTTGGTTTAGTTGGAGGGTGTTGGTGTTGGTGTTGGTGTGTGTGTGTGTGTTGCAGGAGGTTGAGATTTGAGGTTATTGGAGTGAGTGATTGGTATTTGTTGTCTTGTTTTTGTGTTGTTGATTGTATGTGTTGGGTGAGTGATTCGTGGTTTTTGGGTGTTTGTTTGTGGATTGGTTGTGTGAGTTTAGTGCATATTTGGCTGATACATTCTCGTTCACTGAGAGTGTTGTTTGTCGAAGTATGCGAGATTGATTGAGTGCTGGGATATAGCTCCCGATCGTGGTATACGTTTTGGGTTTAAGTCTCAGCCACAGGTGATGTTTGTAGTTGGTTTAGTTGGAGGGGTGTGTGTGTGTGTGTGTGTGTGTGTTGCAGGAGGTTGAGATTTGAGGTTATTGGAGTGAGTGATTGGTATTTGTTGTCTTGTTTTTGTGTTGTTGATTGTATGTGTTGGGTGAGTGATTCGTGGTTTTTGGGTGTTTGTTTGTGGATTGGTTGTGTGAGTTTAGTGCATATTTGGCTGATACATTCTCGTTCACTGAGAGTGTTGTTTGTCGAAGTATGCGAGATTGATTGAGTGCTGGGATATAGCTCCCGATCGTGGTATACGTTTTGGGTTTAAGTCTCAGCCACAGGTGATGTTTGTAGTTGGTTTAGTTGGAAGGTGTGTGTGTGCGTGTGTGTGTGTTGCAGGAGGTTGAGATTTGAGGTTATTGGAGTGAGTGATTGGTATTTGTTGTCTTGTTTTTGTGTTGTTGATTGTATGTGGTGGGTGAGTGATTCGTGGTTTTTGGGTGTTTGTTTGTGGATTGGTTGTGTGAGTTTAGTGCATATTTGGCTGATACATTCTCGTTCACTGAGAGTGTTGTTTGTCGAAGTATGCGAGATTGATTGAGTGCTGGGATATAGCTCCCGATCGTGGTATACGTTTTGGGTTTAAGTCTCAGCCACAGGTGATGTTTGTAGTTGGTTTAGTTGGAGGGTGTGTGTGTGTGTGTGTGTGTTGCAGGAGGTTGAGATTTGAGGTTATTGGAGTGAGTGATTGGTATTTGTTGTCTTGTTTTTGTGTTGTTGATTGTATGTGTTGGGTGAGTGATTCGTGGTTTTTGGGTGTTTGTTTGTGGATTGGTTGTGTGAGTTTAGTGCATATTTGGCTGATACATTCTCGTTCACTGAGAGTGTTGTTTGTCGAAGTATGCGAGATTGATTGAGTGCTGGGATATAGCTCCCGATCGTGGTATACGTTTTGGGTTTAAGTCTCAGCTACAGGTGATGTTTGTAGTTGGTTTAGTTGGAGGGTGTGTGTGGTGTGTGTGTGTGTGTGTTGCAGGAGGTTGAGATTTGAGGTTATTGGAGTGAGTGATTGGTATTTGTTGTCTTGTTTTTGTGTTGTTGATTGTATGTGTTGGGTGAGTGATTCGTGGTTTTTGGGTGTTTGTTTGTGGATTGGTTGTGTGAGTTTAGTGCATATTTGGCTGATACATTCTCGTTCACTGAGAGTGTTGTTTGTCGAAGTATGCGAGATTGATTGAGTGCTGGGATATAGCTCCCGATCGTGGTATACGTTTTGGGTTTAAGTCTCAGCTACAGGTGATGTTTGTAGTTGGTTTAGTTGGAGGGTGTGTGTGTGTGTGTGTGTGTGTTGCAGGAGGTTGAGATTTGAGGTTATTGGAGTGAGTGATTGGTATTTGTTGTCTTGTTTTTGTGTTGTTGATTGTATGTGGTGGGTGAGTGATTCGTGGTTTTTGGGTGTTTGTTTGTGGATTGGTTGTGTGAGTTTAGTGCATATTTGGCTGAGACATTCTCGTTCACTGAGAGTGTTGTTTGTCGAAGTATGCGAGATTGATTGAGTGCTGGGATATAGCTCCCGATCGTGGTATACGTTTTGGGTTTAAGTCTCAGCCACAGGTGATGTTTGTAGTTGGTTTAGTTGGAGGGTGTGTGTGTGTGTGTTGCAGGAGGTTGAGATTTGAGGTTATTGGAGTGAGTGATTGGTATTTGTTGTCTTGTTTTTGTGTTGTTGATTGTATGTGGTGGGTGAGTGATTCGTGGTTTTTGGGTGTTTGTTTGTGGATTGGTTGTGTGAGTTTAGTGCATATTTGGCCGATACATTCTCGTTCACTGAGAGTGTTGTTTGTCGAAGTATGCGAGATTGATTGAGTGCTGGGATATAGCTCCCGATCGTGGTATACGTTTTGGGTTTAAGTCTCAGCCACAGGTGATGTTTGTAGTTGGTTTAGTTGGAGGGTGTGTGTGTGTGCGTGTGTGTGTGTTGCAGGAGGTTGAGATTTGAGGTTATTGGAGTGAGTGATTGGTATTTGTTGTCTTGTTTTTGTGTTGTTGATTGTATGTGTTGGGTGAGTGATTCGTGGTTTTTGGGTGTTTGTTTGTGGATTGGTTGTGTGAGTTTAGTGCATATTTGGCCGATACATTCTCGTTCACTGAGAGTGTTGTTTGTCGAAGTATGCGAGATTGATTGAGTGCTGGGATATAGCTCCCGATCGTGGTATACGTTTTGGGTTTAAGTCTCAGCCACAGGTGATGTTTGTAGTTGGTTTAGTTGGAGGGTGTGTGTGTGTGTGTGTGTGTGTGTTGCAGGAGGTTGAGATTTGAGGTTATTGGAGTGAGTGATTGGTATTTGTTGTCTTGTTTTTGTGTTGTTGATTGTATGTGTTGGGTGAGTGATTCGTGGTTTTTGGGTGTTTGTTTGTGGATTGGTTGTGTGAGTTTAGTGCATATTTGGCTGATACATTCTCGTTCACTGAGAGTGTTGTTTGTCGAAGTATGCGAGATTGATTGAGTGCTGGGATATAGCTCCCGATCGTGGTATACGTTTTGGGTTTAAGTCTCAGCCACAGGTGATGTTTGTAGTTGGTTTAGTTGGAGGGTGTGTGTGTGTGTGTGTTGCAGGAGGTTGAGATTTGAGGTTATTGGAGTGAGTGATTGGTATTTGTTGTCTTGTTTTTGTGTTGTTGATTGTATGTGTTGGGTGAGTGATTCGTGGTTTTTGGGTGTTTGTTTGTGGATTGGTTGTGTGAGTTTAGTGCATATTTGGCTGATACATTCTCGTTCACTGAGAGTGTTGTTTGTCGAAGTATGCGAGATTGATTGAGTGCTGGGATATAGCTCCCGATCGTGGTATACGTTTTGGGTTTAAGTCTCAGCCACAGGTGATGTTTGTAGTTGGTTTAGTTGGAGGGTGTGTGTGTGTGCGTGTGTGTGTGTTGCAGGAGGTTGAGATTTGAGGTTATTGGAGTGAGTGATTGGTATTTGTTGTCTTGTTTTTGTGTTGTTGATTGTATGTGTTGGGTGAGTGATTCGTGGTTTTTGGGTGTTTGTTTGTGGATTGGTTGTGTGAGTTTAGTGCATATTTGGCCGATACATTCTCGTTCACTGAGAGTGTTGTTTGTCGAAGTATGCGAGATTGATTGAGTGCTGGGATATAGCTCCCGATCGTGGTATACGTTTTGGGTTTAAGTCTCAGCCACAGGTGATGTTTGTAGTTGGTTTAGTTGGAGGGTGTGTGTGTGTGTGTTGCAGGTGGTTGAGATTTGAGGTTATTGGAGTGAGTGATTGGTATTTGTTGTCTTGTTTTTGTGTTGTTGATTGTATGTGTTGGGTGAGTGATTCGTGGTTTTTGGGTGTTTGTTTGTGGATTGGTTGTGTGAGTTTAGTGCATATTTGGCTGATACATTCTCGTTCACTGAGAGTGTTGTTTGTCGAAGTATGCGAGATTGATTGAGTGCTGGGATATAGCTCCCGATCGTGGTATACGTTTTGGGTTTAAGTCTCAGCCACAGGTGATGTTTGTAGTTGGTTTAGTTGGAGGGTGTGTGTGTGTGTGTGTGTGTTGCAGGAGGTTGAGATTTGAGGTTATTGGAGTGAGTGATTGGTATTTGTTGTCTTGTTTTTGTGTTGTTGATTGTATGTGGTGGGTGAGTGATTCGTGGTTTTTGGGTGTTTGTTTGTGGATTGGTTGTGTGAGTTTAGTGCATATTTGGCTGATACATTCTCGTTCACTGAGAGTGTTGTTTGTCGAAGTATGCGAGATTGATTGAGTGCTGGGATATAGCTCCCGATCGTGGTATACGTTTTGGGTTTAAGTCTCAGCCACAGGTGATGTTTGTAGTTGGTTTAGTTGGAGGGTGTGTGTGTGTGTGTGTGTTGCAGGAGGTTGAGATTTGAGGTTATTGGAGTGAGTGATTGGTATTTGTTGTCTTGTTTTTGTGTTGTTGATTGTATGTGGTGGGTGAGTGATTCGTGGTTTTTGGGTGTTTGTTTGTGGATTGGTTGTGTGAGTTTAGTGCATATTTGGCTGATACATTCTCGTTCACTGAGAGTGTTGTTTGTCGAAGTATGCGAGATTGATTGAGTGCTGGGATATAGCTCCCGATCGTGGTATACGTTTTGGGTTTAAGTCTCAGCCACAGGTGATGTTTGTAGTTGGTTTAGTTGGAGGGTGTGTGTGTGTGTGTGTTGCAGGAGGTTGAGATTTGAGGTTATTGGAGTGAGTGATTGGTATTTGTTGTCTTGTTTTTGTGTTGTTGATTGTATGTGTTGGGTGAGTGATTCGTGGTTTTTGGGTGTTTGTTTGTGGATTGGTTGTGTGAGTTTAGTGCATATTTGGCTGATACATTCTCGTTCACTGAGAGTGTTGTTTGTCGAAGTATGCGAGATTGATTGAGTGCTGGGATATAGCTCCCGATCGTGGTATACGTTTTGGGTTTAAGTCTCAGCCACAGGTGATGTTTGTAGTTGGTTTAGTTGGAGGGTGTGTGTGTGTGTGTGTGTGTTGCAGGAGGTTGAGATTTGAGGTTATTGGAGTGAGTGATTGGTATTTGTTGTCTTGTTTTTGTGTTGTTGATTGTATGTGGTGGGTGAGTGATTCGTGGTTTTTGGGTGTTTGTTTGTGGATTGGTTGTGTGAGTTTAGTGCATATTTGGCTGAGACATTCTCGTTCACTGAGAGTGTTGTTTGTCGAAGTATGCGAGATTGATTGAGTGCTGGGATATAGCTCCCGATCGTGGTATACGTTTTGGGTTTAAGTCTCAGCCACAGGTGATGTTTGTAGTTGGTTTAGTTGGAGGGTGTGTGTGTGTGTGTGTGTGTTGCAGGAGGTTGAGATTTGAGGTTATTGGAGTGAGTGATTGGTATTTGTTGTCTTGTTTTTGTGTTGTTGATTGTATGTGGTGGGTGAGTGATTCGTGGTTTTTGGGTGTTTGTTTGTGGATTGGTTGTGTGAGTTTAGTGCATATTTGGCTGAGACATTCTCGTTCACTGAGAGTGTTGTTTGTCGAAGTATGCGAGATTGATTGAGTGCTGGGATATAGCTCCCGATCGTGGTATACGTTTTGGGTTTAAGTCTCAGGCACAGGTGATGTTTGTAGTTGGTTTAGTTGGAGGGTGTGTGTGTGTGTGTGTGTGTGTTGCAGGAGGTTGAGATTTGAGGTTATTGGAGTGAGTGATTGGTATTTGTTGTCTTGTTTTTGTGTTGTTGATTGTATGTGGTGGGTGAGTGATTCGTGGTTTTTGGGTGTTTGTTTGTGGATTGGTTGTGTGAGTTTAGTGCATATTTGGCTGAGACATTCTCGTTCACTGAGAGTGTTGTTTGTCGAAGTATGCGAGATTGATTGAGTGCTGGGATATAGCTCCCGATCGTGGTATACGTTTTGGGTTTAAGTCTCAGCCACAGGTGATGTTTGTAGTTGGTTTAGTTGGAGGGTGTGTGTGTGTGTGTGTGTTGCAGGAGGTTGAGATTTGAGGTTATTGGAGTGAGTGATTGGTATTTGTTGTCTTGTTTTTGTGTTGTTGATTGTATGTGTTGGGTGAGTGATTCGTGGTTTTTGGGTGTTTGTTTGTGGATTGGTTGTGTGAGTTTAGTGCATATTTGGCTGATACATTCTCGTTCACTGAGAGTGTTGTTTGTCGAAGTATGCGAGATTGATTGAGTGCTGGGATATAGCTCCCGATCGTGGTATACGTTTTGGGTTTAAGTCTCAGCCACAGGTGATGTTTGTAGTTGGTTTAGTTGGAGGGTGTGTGTGTGTGTGTTGCAGGAGGTTGAGATTTGAGGTTATTGGAGTGAGTGATTGGTATTTGTTGTCTTGTTTTTGTGTTGTTGATTGTATGTGGTGGGTGAGTGATTCGTGGTTTTTGGGTGTTTGTTTGTGGATTGGTTGTGTGAGTTTAGTGCATATTTGGCTGAGACATTCTCGTTCACTGAGAGTGTTGTTTGTCGAAGTATGCGAGATTGATTGAGTGCTGGGATATAGCTCCCGATCGTGGTATACGTTTTGGGTTTAAGTCTCAGCCACAGGTGATGTTTGTAGTTGGTTTAGTTGGAGGGTGTGTGTGTGTGTGTTGCAGGAGGTTGAGATTTGAGGTTATTGGAGTGAGTGATTGGTATTTGTTGTCTTGTTTTTGTGTTGTTGATTGTATGTGGTGGGTGAGTGATTCGTGGTTTTTGGGTGTTTGTTTGTGGATTGGTTGTGTGAGTTTAGTGCATATTTGGCTGATACATTCTCGTTCACTGAGAGTGTTGTTTGTCGAAGTATGCGAGATTGATTGAGTGCTGGGATATAGCTCCCGATCGTGGTATACGTTTTGGGTTTAAGTCTCAGCCACAGGTGATGTTTGTAGTTGGTTTAGTTGGAGGGTGTTGGTGTTGGTGTTGGTGTGTGTGTGTGTGTTGCAGGAGGTTGAGATTTGAGGTTATTGGAGTGAGTGATTGGTATTTGTTGTCTTGTTTTTGTGTTGTTGATTGTATGTGTTGGGTGAGTGATTCGTGGTTTTTGGGTGTTTGTTTGTGGATTGGTTGTGTGAGTTTAGTGCATATTTGGCTGATACATTCTCGTTCACTGAGAGTGTTGTTTGTCGAAGTATGCGAGATTGATTGAGTGCTGGGATATAGCTCCCGATCGTGGTATACGTTTTGGGTTTAAGTCTCAGCCACAGGTGATGTTTGTAGTTGGTTTAGTTGGAGGGTGTGTGTGTGTGTGTGTGTGTTGCAGGAGGTTGAGATTTGAGGTTATTGGAGTGAGTGATTGGTATTTGTTGTCTTGTTTTTGTGTTGTTGATTGTATGTGGTGGGTGAGTGATTCGTGGTTTTTGGGTGTTTGTTTGTGGATTGGTTGTGTGAGTTTAGTGCATATTTGGCTGATACATTCTCGTTCACAGAGAGTGTTGTTTGTCGAAGTATGCGAGATTGATTGAGTGCTGGGATATAGCTCCCGATCGTGGTATACGTTTTGGGTTTAAGTCTCAGCCACAGGTGATGTTTGTAGTTGGTTTAGTTGGAGGGTGTGTGTGTGTGTTGCAGGAGGTTGAGATTTGAGGTTATTGGAGTGAGTGATTGGTATTTGTTGTCTTGTTTTTGTGTTGTTGATTGTATGTGGTGGGTGAGTGATTCGTGGTTTTTGGGTGTTTGTTTGTGGATTGGTTGTGTGAGTTTAGTGCATATTTGGCTGATACATTCTCGTTCACTGAGAGTGTTGTTTGTCGAAGTATGCGAGATTGATTGAGTGCTGGGATATAGCTCCCGATCGTGGTATACGTTTTGGGTTTAAGTCTCAGCCACAGGTGATGTTTGTAGTTGGTTTAGTTGGAGGGTGTGTGTGTGTGTGTGTGTGTTGCAGGAGGTTGAGATTTGAGGTTATTGGAGTGAGTGATTGGTATTTGTTGTCTTGTTTTTGTGTTGTTGATTGTATGTGGTGGGTGAGTGATTCGTGGTTTTTGGGTGTTTGTTTGTGGATTGGTTGTGTGAGTTTAGTGCATATTTGGCTGATACATTCTCGTTCACTGAGAGTGTTGTTTGTCGAAGTATGCGAGATTGATTGAGTGCTGGGATATAGCTCCCGATCGTGGTATACGTTTTGGGTTTAAGTCTCAGCCACAGGTGATGTTTGTAGTTGGTTTAGTTGGAGGGTGTTGGTGTTGGTGTTGGTGTGTGTGTGTGTTGCAGGAGGTTGAGATTTGAGGTTATTGGAGTGAGTGATTGGTATTTGTTGTCTTGTTTTTGTGTTGTTGATTGTATGTGTTGGGTGAGTGATTCGTGGTTTTTGGGTGTTTGTTTGTGGATTGGTTGTGTGAGTTTAGTGCATATTTGGCTGAGACATTCTCGTTCACTGAGAGTGTTGTTTGTCGAAGTATGCGAGATTGATTGAGTGCTGGGATATAGCTCCCGATCGTGGTATACGTTTTGGGTTTAAGTCTCAGCCACAGGTGATGTTTGTAGTTGGTTTAGTTGGAGGGTGTTGGTGTTGGTGTTGGTGTTGGTGTGTGTGTGTGTGTGTTGCAGGTGGTTCAGATTTGAGGTTATTGGAGTGAGTGATTGGTATTTGTTGTCTTGTTTTTGTGTTGTTGATTGTATGTGGTGGGTGAGTGATTCGTGGTTTTTGGGTGTTTGTTTGTGGATTGGTTGTGTGAGTTTAGTGCATATTTGGCTGAGACATTCTCGTTCACTGAGAGTGTTGTTTGTCGAAGTATGCGAGATTGATTGAGTGCTGGGATATAGCTCCCGATCGTGGTATACGTTTTGGGTTTAAGTCTCAGCCACAGGTGATGTTTGTAGTTGGTTTAGTTGGAGGGTGTTGGTGTTGGTGTTGGTGTTGGTGTGTGTGTGTGTGTTGCAGGTGGTTCAGATTTGAGGTTATTGGAGTGAGTGATTGGTATTTGTTGTCTTGTTTTTGTGTTGTTGATTGTATGTGGTGGGTGAGTGATTCGTGGTTTTTGGGTGTTTGTTTGTGGATTGGTTGTGTGAGTTTAGTGCATATTTGGCTGAGACATTCTCGTTCACTGAGAGTGTTGTTTGTCGAAGTATGCGAGATTGATTGAGTGCTGGGATATAGCTCCCGATCGTGGTATACGTTTTGGGTTTAAGTCTCAGCCACAGGTGATGTTTGTAGTTGGTTTAGTTGGAGGGTGTGTGTGTGTGTGTTGCAGGTGGTTGAGATTTGAGGTTATTGGAGTGAGTGATTGGTATTTGTTGTCTTGTTTTTGTGTTGTTGATTGTATGTGGTGGGTGAGTGATTCGTGGTTTTTGGGTGTTTGTTTGTGGATTGGTTGTGTGAGTTTAGTGCATATTTGGCTGAGACATTCTCGTTCACTGAGAGTGTTGTTTGTCGAAGTATGCGAGATTGATTGAGTGCTGGGATATAGCTCCCGATCGTGGTATACGTTTTGGGTTTAAGTCTCAGCCACAGGTGATGTTTGTAGTTGGTTTAGTTGGAGGGGTGTGTGTGTGTGTGTGTGTGTGTGTTGCAGGAGGTTGAGATTTGAGGTTATTGGAGTGAGTGATTGGTATTTGTTGTCTTGTTTTTGTGTTGTTGATTGTATGTGTTGGGTGAGTGATTCGTGGTTTTTGGGTGTTTGTTTGTGGATTGGTTGTGTGAGTTTAGTGCATATTTGGCTGAGACATTCTCGTTCACTGAGAGTGTTGTTTGTCGAAGTATGCGAGATTGATTGAGTGCTGGGATATAGCTCCCGATCGTGGTATACGTTTTGGGTTTAAGTCTCAGCCACAGGTGATGTTTGTAGTTGGTTTAGTTGGAGGGGGTGTGTGTGTGTGTGTGTGTGTTGCAGGAGGTTGAGATTTGAGGTTATTGGAGTGAGTGATTGGTATTTGTTGTCTTGTTTTTGTGTTGTTGATTGTATGTGGTGGGTGAGTGATTCGTGGTTTTTGGGTGTTTGTTTGTGGATTGGTTGTGTGAGTTTAGTGCATATTTGGCTGAGACATTCTCGTTCACTGAGAGTGTTGTTTGTCGAAGTATGCGAGATTGATTGAGTGCTGGGATATAGCTCCCGATCGTGGTATACGTTTTGGGTTTAAGTCTCAGCCACAGGTGATGTTTGTAGTTGGTTTAGTTGGAGGGTGTGTGTGTGTGTGCGTGTGTGTGTGTTGCAGGAGGTTGAGATTTGAGGTTATTGGAGTGAGTGATTGGTATTTGTTGTCTTGTTTTTGTGTTGTTGATTGTATGTGTTGGGTGAGTGATTCGTGGTTTTTGGGTGTTTGTTTGTGGATTGGTTGTGTGAGTTTAGTGCATATTTGGCTGATACATTCTCGTTCACAGAGAGTGTTGTTTGTCGAAGTATGCGAGATTGATTGAGTGCTGGGATATAGCTCCCGATCGTGGTATACGTTTTGGGTTTAAGTCTCAGCCACAGGTGATGTTTGTAGTTGGTTTAGTTGGAGGGTGTTGGTGTTGGTGTGTGTGTGTGTTGCAGGAGGTTGAGATTTGAGGTTATTGGAGTGAGTGATTGGTATTTGTTGTCTTGTTTTTGTGTTGTTGATTGTATGTGTTGGGTGAGTGATTCGTGGTTTTTGGGTGTTTGTTTGTGGATTGGTTGTGTGAGTTTAGTGCATATTTGGCTGATACATTCTCGTTCACTGAGAGTGTTGTTTGTCGAAGTATGCGAGATTGATTGAGTGCTGGGATATAGCTCCCGATCGTGGTATACGTTTTGGGTTTAAGTCTCAGCCACAGGTGATGTTTGTAGTTGGTTTAGTTGGAGGGTGTGTGTGTGTGTGTGTGTGTGTGTTGCAGGAGGTTGAGATTTGAGGTTATTGGAGTGAGTGATTGGTATTTGTTGTCTTGTTTTTGTGTTGTTGATTGTATGTGTTGGGTGAGTGATTCGTGGTTTTTGGGTGTTTGTTTGTGGATTGGTTGTGTGAGTTTAGTGCATATTTGGCTGATACATTCTCGTTCACTGAGAGTGTTGTTTGTCGAAGTATGCGAGATTGATTGAGTGCTGGGATATAGCTCCCGATCGTGGTATACGTTTTGGGTTTAAGTCTCAGCCACAGGTGATGTTTGTAGTTGGTTTAGTTGGAGGGTGTTGGCGTTGGTGTTGGTGTGTGTGTGTGTGTGTGTGTGTGTTGCAGGAGGTTGAGATTTGAGGTTATTGGAGTGAGTGATTGGTATTTGTTGTCTTGTTTTTGTGTTGTTGATTGTATGTGGTGGGTGAGTGATTCGTGGTTTTTGGGTGTTTGTTTGTGGATTGGTTGTGTGAGTTTAGTGCATATTTGGCTGAGACATTCTCGTTCACTGAGAGTGTTGTTTGTCTAAGTATGCGAGATTGATTGAGTGCTGGGATATAGCTCCCGATCGTGGTATACGTTTTGGGTTTAAGTCTCAGCCACAGGTGATGTTTGTAGTTGGTTTAGTTGGAGGGTGTTGGTGTTGGTGTTGGTGTGTGTGTGTGTTGCAGGAGGTTGAGATTTGAGGTTATTGGAGTGAGTGATTGGTATTTGTTGTCTTGTTTTTGTGTTGTTGATTGTATGTGGTGGGTGAGTGATTCGTGGTTTTTGGGTGTTTGTTTGTGGATTGGTTGTGTGAGTTTAGTGCATATTTGGCTGAGACATTCTCGTTCACTGAGAGTGTTGTTTGTCGAAGTATGCGAGATTGATTGAGTGCTGGGATATAGCTCCCGATCGTGGTATACGTTTTGGGTTTAAGTCTCAGCCACAGGTGATGTTTGTAGTTGGTTTAGTTGGAGGGTGTGTGTGTGTGTGTGTGTGTTGCAGGAGGTTGAGATTTGAGGTTATTGGAGTGAGTGATTGGTATTTGTTGTCTTGTTTTTGTGTTGTTGATTGTATGTGGTGGGTGAGTGATTCGTGGTTTTTGGGTGTTTGTTTGTGGATTGGTTGTGTGAGTTTAGTGCATATTTGGCTGATACATTCTCGTTCACTGAGAGTGTTGTTTGTCGAAGTATGCGAGATTGATTGAGTGCTGGGATATAGCTCCCGATCGTGGTATACGTTTTGGGTTTAAGTCTCAGCCACAGGTGATGTTTGTAGTTGGTTTAGTTGGAGGGTGTTGGTGTTGGTGTTGGTGTGTGTGTGTGTGTGTGTGTGTTGCAGGAGGTTGAGATTTGAGGTTATTGGAGTGAGTGATTGGTATTTGTTGTCTTGTTTTTGTGTTGTTGATTGTATGTGTTGGGTGAGTGATTCGTGGTTTTTGGGTGTTTGTTTGTGGATTGGTTGTGTGAGTTTAGTGCATATTTGGCTGATACATTCTCGTTCACTGAGAGTGTTGTTTGTCGAAGTATGCGAGATTGATTGAGTGCTGGGATATAGCTCCCGATCGTGGTATACGTTTTGGGTTTAAGTCTCAGCCACAGGTGATGTTTGTAGTTGGTTTAGTTGGAGGGTGTTGGTGTTGGTGTTGGTGTGTGTGTGTGTTGCAGGAGGTTGAGATTTGAGGTTATTGGAGTGAGTGATTGGTATTTGTTGTCTTGTTTTTGTGTTGTTGATTGTATGTGGTGGGTGAGTGATTCGTGGTTTTTGGGTGTTTGTTTGTGGATTGGTTGTGTGAGTTTAGTGCATATTTGGCTGAGACATTCTCGTTCACTGAGAGTGTTGTTTGTCGAAGTATGCGAGATTGATTGAGTGCTGGGATATAGCTCCCGATCGTGGTATACGTTTTGGGTTTAAGTCTCAGGCACAGGTGATGTTTGTAGTTGGTTTAGTTGGAGGGTGTGTGTGTGTGTGTGTGTGTTGCAGGAGGTTGAGATTTGAGGTTATTGGAGTGAGTGATTGGTATTTGTTGTCTTGTTTTTGTGTTGTTGATTGTATGTGTTGGGTGAGTGATTCGTGGTTTTTGGGTGTTTGTTTGTGGATTGGTTGTGTGAGTTTAGTGCATATTTGGCTGAGACATTCTCGTTCACTGAGAGTGTTGTTTGTCTAAGTATGCGAGATTGATTGAGTGCTGGGATATAGCTCCCGATCGTGGTATACGTTTTGGGTTTAAGTCTCAGCCACAGGTGATGTTTGTAGTTGGTTTAGTTGGAGGGTGTTGGTGTTGGTGTTGGTGTGTGTGTGTGTGTGTTGCAGGAGGTTGAGATTTGAGGTTATTGGAGTGAGTGATTGGTATTTGTTGTCTTGTTTTTGTGTTGTTGATTGTATGTGTTGGGTGAGTGATTCGTGGTTTTTGGGTGTTTGTTTGTGGATTGGTTGTGTGAGTTTAGTGCATATTTGGCTGATACATTCTCGTTCACTGAGAGTGTTGTTTGTCGAAGTATGCGAGATTGATTGAGTGCTGGGATATAGCTCCCGATCGTGGTATACGTTTTGGGTTTAAGTCTCAGCCACAGGTGATGTTTGTAGTTGGTTTAGTTGGAGGGTGTTGGTGTTGGTGTTGGTGTGTGTGTGTGTGTGTTGCAGGAGGTTGAGATTTGAGGTTATTGGAGTGAGTGATTGGTATTTGTTGTCTTGTTTTTGTGTTGTTGATTGTATGTGTTGGGTGAGTGATTCGTGGTTTTTGGGTGTTTGTTTGTGGATTGGTTGTGTGAGTTTAGTGCATATTTGGCTGATACATTCTCGTTCACTGAGAGTGTTGTTTGTCGAAGTATGCGAGATTGATTGAGTGCTGGGATATAGCTCCCGATCGTGGTATACGTTTTGGGTTTAAGTCTCAGCCACAGGTGATGTTTGTAGTTGGTTTAGTTGGAGGGTGTTGGTGTTGGTGTGTGTGTGTGTGTGTTGCAGGAGGTTGAGATTTGAGGTTATTGGAGTGAGTGATTGGTATTTGTTGTCTTGTTTTTGTGTTGTTGATTGTATGTGGTGGGTGAGTGATTCGTGGTTTTTGGGTGTTTGTTTGTGGATTGGTTGTGTGAGTTTAGTGCATATTTGGCTGATACATTCTCGTTCACTGAGAGTGTTGTTTGTCGAAGTATGCGAGATTGATTGAGTGCTGGGATATAGCTCCCGATCGTGGTATACGTTTTGGGTTTAAGTCTCAGCCACAGGTGATGTTTGTAGTTGGTTTAGTTGGAGGGTGTGTGTGTGTGCGTGTGTGTGTGTTGCAGGAGGTTGAGATTTGAGGTTATTGGAGTGAGTGATTGGTATTTGTTGTCTTGTTTTTGTGTTGTTGATTGTATGTGGTGGGTGAGTGATTCGTGGTTTTTGGGTGTTTGTTTGTGGATTGGTTGTGTGAGTTTAGTGCATATTTGGCTGAGACATTCTCGTTCACTGAGAGTGTTGTTTGTCGAAGTATGCGAGATTGATTGAGTGCTGGGATATAGCTCCCGATCGTGGTATACGTTTTGGGTTTAAGTCTCAGCCACAGGTGATGTTTGTAGTTGGTTTAGTTGGAGGGTGTTGGTGTTGGTGTTGGTGTGTGTGTGTGTGTGTTGCAGGAGGTTGAGATTTGAGGTTATTGGAGTGAGTGATTGGTATTTGTTGTCTTGTTTTTGTGTTGTTGATTGTATGTGGTGGGTGAGTGATTCGTGGTTTTTGGGTGTTTGTTTGTGGATTGGTTGTGTGAGTTTAGTGCATATTTGGCTGAGACATTCTCGTTCACTGAGAGTGTTGTTTGTCGAAGTATGCGAGATTGATTGAGTGCTGGGATATAGCTCCCGATCGTGGTATACGTTTTGGGTTTAAGTCTCAGCCACAGGTGATGTTTGTAGTTGGTTTAGTTGGAGGGTGTTGGTGTTGGTGTTGGTGTGTGTGTGTGTGTTGCAGGAGGTTGAGATTTGAGGTTATTGGAGTGAGTGATTGGTATTTGTTGTCTTGTTTTTGTGTTGTTGATTGTATGTGGTGGGTGAGTGATTCGTGGTTTTTGGGTGTTTGTTTGTGGATTGGTTGTGTGAGTTTAGTGCATATTTGGCTGAGACATTCTCGTTCACTGAGAGTGTTGTTTGTCGAAGTATGCGAGATTGATTGAGTGCTGGGATATAGCTCCCGATCGTGGTATACGTTTTGGGTTTAAGTCTCAGCCACAGGTGATGTTTGTAGTTGGTTTAGTTGGAGGGTGTTGGTGTTGGTGTTGGTGTGTGTGTGTGTGTGTGTTGCAGGAGGTTGAGATTTGAGGTTATTGGAGTGAGTGATTGGTATTTGTTGTCTTGTTTTTGTGTTGTTGATTGTATGTGGTGGGTGAGTGATTCGTGGTTTTTGGGTGTTTGTTTGTGGATTGGTTGTGTGAGTTTAGTGCATATTTGGCTGATACATTCTCGTTCACTGAGAGTGTTGTTTGTCGAAGTATGCGAGATTGATTGAGTGCTGGGATATAGCTCCCGATCGTGGTATACGTTTTGGGTTTAAGTCACAGCCACAGGTGATGTTTGTAGTTGGTTTAGTTGGAGGGTGTGTGTGTGTGTGTGTGTGTGTTGCAGGAGGTTGAGATTTGAGGTTATTGGAGTGAGTGATTGGTATTTGTTGTCTTGTTTTTGTGTTGTTGATTGTATGTGGTGGGTGAGTGATTCGTGGTTTTTGGGTGTTTGTTTGTGGATTGGTTGTGTGAGTTTAGTGCATATTTGGCTGAGACATTCTCGTTCACTGAGAGTGTTGTTTGTCGAAGTATGCGAGATTGATTGAGTGCTGGGATATAGCTCCCGATCGTGGTATACGTTTTGGGTTTAAGTCTCAGCCACAGGTGATGTTTGTAGTTGGTTTAGTTGGAGGGTGTTGGTGTTGGTGTTGGTGTGTGTGTGTGTGTGTTGCAGGAGGTTGAGATTTGAGGTTATTGGAGTGAGTGATTGGTATTTGTTGTCTTGTTTTTGTGTTGTTGATTGTATGTGGTGGGTGAGTGATTCGTGGTTTTTGGGTGTTTGTTTGTGGATTGGTTGTGTGAGTTTAGTGCATATTTGGCTGAGACATTCTCGTTCACTGAGAGTGTTGTTTGTCGAAGTATGCGAGATTGATTGAGTGCTGGGATATAGCTCCCGATCGTGGTATACGTTTTGGGTTTAAGTCTCAGCCACAGGTGATGTTTGTAGTTGGTTTAGTTGGAGGGTGTTGGTGTTGGTGTTGGTGTGTGTGTGTGTGTGTTGCAGGAGGTTGAGATTTGAGGTTATTGGAGTGAGTGATTGGTATTTGTTGTCTTGTTTTTGTGTTGTTGATTGTATGTGGTGGGTGAGTGATTCGTGGTTTTTGGGTGTTTGTTTGTGGATTGGTTGTGTGAGTTTAGTGCATATTTGGCTGAGACATTCTCGTTCACTGAGAGTGTTGTTTGTCGAAGTATGCGAGATTGATTGAGTGCTGGGATATAGCTCCCGATCGTGGTATACGTTTTGGGTTTAAGTCTCAGCCACAGGTGATGTTTGTAGTTGGTTTAGTTGGAGGGTGTTGGTGTTGGTGTTGGTGTGTGTGTGTGTGTGTTGCAGGAGGTTGAGATTTGAGGTTATTGGAGTGAGTGATTGGTATTTGTTGTCTTGTTTTTGTGTTGTTGATTGTATGTGGTGGGTGAGTGATTCGTGGTTTTTGGGTGTTTGTTTGTGGATTGGTTGTGTGAGTTTAGTGCATATTTGGCTGATACATTCTCGTTCACTGAGAGTGTTGTTTGTCGAAGTATGCGAGATTGATTGAGTGCTGGGATATAGCTCCCGATCGTGGTATACGTTTTGGGTTTAAGTCTCAGCCACAGGTGATGTTTGTAGTTGGTTTAGTTGGAGGGTGTGTGTGTGTGTGTGTGTGTTGCAGGAGGTTGAGATTTGAGGTTATTGGAGTGAGTGATTGGTATTTGTTGTCTTGTTTTTGTGTTGTTGATTGTATGTGGTGGGTGAGTGATTCGTGGTTTTTGGGTGTTTGTTTGTGGATTGGTTGTGTGAGTTTAGTGCATATTTGGCTGAGACATTCTCGTTCACTGAGAGTGTTGTTTGTCGAAGTATGCGAGATTGATTGAGTGCTGGGATATAGCTCCCGATCGTGGTATACGTTTTGGGTTTAAGTCTCAGCCACAGGTGATGTTTGTAGTTGGTTTAGTTGGAGGGTGTTGGTGTTGGTGTTGGTGTGTGTGTGTGTGTGTTGCAGGAGGTTGAGATTTGAGGTTATTGGAGTGAGTGATTGGTATTTGTTGTCTTGTTTTTGTGTTGTTGATTGTATGTGGTGGGTGAGTGATTCGTGGTTTTTGGGTGTTTGTTTGTGGATTGGTTGTGTGAGTTTAGTGCATATTTGGCTGAGACATTCTCGTTCACTGAGAGTGTTGTTTGTCGAAGTATGCGAGATTGATTGAGTGCTGGGATATAGCTCCCGATCGTGGTATACGTTTTGGGTTTAAGTCTCAGCCACAGGTGATGTTTGTAGTTGGTTTAGTTGGAGGGTGTGTGTGTGTGCGTGTGTGTGTGTTGCAGGAGGTTGAGATTTGAGGTTATTGGAGTGAGTGATTGGTATTTGTTGTCTTGTTTTTGTGTTGTTGATTGTATGTGTTGGGTGAGTGATTCGTGGTTTTTGGGTGTTTGTTTGTGGATTGGTTGTGTGAGTTTAGTGCATATTTGGCTGATACATTCTCGTTCACTGAGAGTGTTGTTTGTCGAAGTATGCGAGATTGATTGAGTGCTGGGATATAGCTCCCGATCGTGGTATACGTTTTGGGTTTAAGTCTCAGCCACAGGTGATGTTTGTAGTTGGTTTAGTTGGAGGGTGTTGGCGTTGGTGTTGGTGTGTGTGTGTGTGTGTGTGTGTTGCAGGAGGTTGAGATTTGAGGTTATTGGAGTGAGTGATTGGTATTTGTTGTCTTGTTTTTGTGTTGTTGATTGTATGTGGTGGGTGAGTGATTCGTGGTTTTTGGGTGTTTGTTTGTGGATTGGTTGTGTGAGTTTAGTGCATATTTGGCTGAGACATTCTCGTTCACTGAGAGTGTTGTTTGTCTAAGTATGCGAGATTGATTGAGTGCTGGGATATAGCTCCCGATCGTGGTATACGTTTTGGGTTTAAGTCTCAGCCACAGGTGATGTTTGTAGTTGGTTTAGTTGGAGGGTGTTGGTGTTGGTGTTGGTGTTGGTGTGTGTGTGTGTGTTGCAGGTGGTTCAGATTTGAGGTTATTGGAGTGAGTGATTGGTATTTGTTGTCTTGTTTTTGTGTTGTTGATTGTATGTGGTGGGTGAGTGATTCGTGGTTTTTGGGTGTTTGTTTGTGGATTGGTTGTGTGAGTTTAGTGCATATTTGGCTGAGACATTCTCGTTCACTGAGAGTGTTGTTTGTCGAAGTATGCGAGATTGATTGAGTGCTGGGATATAGCTCCCGATCGTGGTATACGTTTTGGGTTTAAGTCTCAGCCACAGGTGATGTTTGTAGTTGGTTTAGTTGGAGGGTGTTGGTGTTGGTGTTGGTGTGTGTGTGTGTGTGTGTTGCAGGAGGTTGAGATTTGAGGTTATTGGAGTGAGTGATTGGTATTTGTTGTCTTGTTTTTGTGTTGTTGATTGTATGTGTTGGGTGAGTGATTCGTGGTTTTTGGGTGTTTGTTTGTGGATTGGTTGTGTGAGTTTAGTGCATATTTGGCTGAGACATTCTCGTTCACTGAGAGTGTTGTTTGTCGAAGTATGCGAGATTGATTGAGTGCTGGGATATAGCTCCCGATCGTGGTATACGTTTTGGGTTTAAGTCTCAGCCACAGGTGATGTTTGTAGTTGGTTTAGTTGGAGGGTGTGTGTGTGTGTGTGTGTGTTGCAGGAGGTTGAGATTTGAGGTTATTGGAGTGAGTGATTGGTATTTGTTGTCTTGTTTTTGTGTTGTTGATTGTATGTGTTGGGTGAGTGATTCGTGGTTTTTGGGTGTTTGTTTGTGGATTGGTTGTGTGAGTTTAGTGCATATTTGGCTGAGACATTCTCGTTCACTGAGAGTGTTGTTTGTCGAAGTATGCGAGATTGATTGAGTGCTGGGATATAGCTCCCGATCGTGGTATACGTTTTGGGTTTAAGTCTCAGCCACAGGTGATGTTTGTAGTTGGTTTAGTTGGAGGGTGTTGGTGTTGGTGTTGGTGTGTGTGTGTGTGTGTGTTGCAGGAGGTTGAGATTTGAGGTTATTGGAGTGAGTGATTGGTATTTGTTGTCTTGTTTTTGTGTTGTTGATTGTATGTGGTGGGTGAGTGATTCGTGGTTTTTGGGTGTTTGTTTGTGGATTGGTTGTGTGAGTTTAGTGCATATTTGGCTGATACATTCTCGTTCACTGAGAGTGTTGTTTGTCGAAGTATGCGAGATTGATTGAGTGCTGGGATATAGCTCCCGATCGTGGTATACGTTTTGGGTTTAAGTCTCAGCCACAGGTGATGTTTGTAGTTGGTTTAGTTGGAGGGTGTGTGTGTGTGTGTTGCAGGTGGTTGAGATTTGAGGTTATTGGAGTGAGTGATTGGTATTTGTTGTCTTGTTTTTGTGTTGTTGATTGTATGTGGTGGGTGAGTGATTCGTGGTTTTTGGGTGTTTGTTTGTGGATTGGTTGTGTGAGTTTAGTGCATATTTGGCTGAGACGTTCTCGTTCACTGAGAGTGTTGTTTGTCGAAGTATGCGAGATTGATTGAGTGCTGGGATATAGCTCCCGATCGTGGTATACGTTTTGGGTTTAAGTCTCAGCCACAGGTGATGTTTGTAGTTGGTTTAGTTGGAGGGTGTTGGTGTTGGTGTTGGTGTGTGTGTGTGTGTTGCAGGAGGTTGAGATTTGAGGTTATTGGAGTGAGTGATTGGTATTTGTTGTCTTGTTTTTGTGTTGTTGATTGTATGTGTTGGGTGAGTGATTCGTGGTTTTTGGGTGTTTGTTTGTGGATTGGTTGTGTGAGTTTAGTGCATATTTGGCTGAGACATTCTCGTTCACTGAGAGTGTTGTTTGTCGAAGTATGCGAGATTGATTGAGTGCTGGGATATAGCTCCCGATCGTGGTATACGTTTTGGGTTTAAGTCTCAGCCACAGGTGATGTTTGTAGTTGGTTTAGTTGGAGGGTGTTGGTGTTGGTGTTGGTGTGTGTGTGTGTGTTGCAGGAGGTTGAGATTTGAGGTTATTGGAGTGAGTGATTGGTATTTGTTGTCTTGTTTTTGTGTTGTTGATTGTATGTGTTGGGTGAGTGATTCGTGGTTTTTGGGTGTTTGTTTGTGGATTGGTTGTGTGAGTTTAGTGCATATTTGGCTGATACATTCTCGTTCACTGAGAG
Organism: Trichobilharzia szidati; assembly: GCA_944472155.2. NCBI lineage: Eukaryota > Metazoa > Platyhelminthes > Trematoda > Strigeidida > Schistosomatidae > Trichobilharzia > Trichobilharzia szidati. Next base: position 128,497,328 of record OX235279.1, on the reverse strand, counting down.
TGTTGTTTGTCGAAGTATGCGAGATTGATTGAGTGCTGGGATATAGCTCCCGATCGTGGTATACGTTTTGGGTTTAAGTCTCAGCCACAGGTGATGTTTGTAGTTGGTTTTGTTGGAGGGTGTGTGTGTGTGTGTGTGTGTGTGTGTTGCAGGAGGTTGAGATTTGAGGTTATTGGAGTGAGTGATTGGTATTTGTTGTCTTGTTTTTGTGTTGTTGATTGTATGTGGTGGGTGAGTGATTCGTGGTTTTTGGGTGGTTTGTTTGTGGATTGGTTGTGTGAGTTTAGTGCATATTTGGCTGAGACATTCTCGTTCACTGAGAGTGTTGTTTGTCGAAGTATGCGAGATTGATTGAGTGCTGGGATATAGCTCCCGATCGTGGTATACGTTTCGGGTTTAAGTCTCAGCCACAGGTGATGTTTGTAGTTGGTTTAGTTGGAGGGTGTGTGTGTGTGCGTGTGTGTGTGTTGCAGGAGGTTGAGATTTGAGGTTATTGGAGTGAGTGATTGGTATTTGTTGTCTTGTTTTTGTGTTGTTGATTGTATGTGGTGGGTGAGTGATTCGTGGTTTTTGGGTGTTTGTTTGTGGATTGGTTGTGTGAGTTTAGTGCATATTTGGCTGATACATTCTCGTTCACTGAGAGTGTTGTTTGTCGAAGTATGCGAGATTGATTGAGTGCTGGGATATAGCTCCCGATCGTGGTATACGTTTTGGGTTTAAGTCTCAGCCACAGGTGATGTTTGTAGTTGGTTTAGTTGGAGGGTGTTGGTGTTGGTGTTGGTGTGTGTGTGTGTGTTGCAGGAGGTTGAGATTTGAGGTTATTGGAGTGAGTGATTGGTATTTGTTGTCTTGTTTTTGTGTTGTTGATTGTATGTGGTGGGTGAGTGATTCGTGGTTTTTGGGTGTTTGTTTGTGGATTGGTTGTGTGAGTTTAGTGCATATTTGGCTGATACATTCTCGTTCACTGAGAGTGTTGTTTGTCGAAGTATGCGAGATTGATTGAGTGCTGGGATATAGCTCCCGATCGTGGTATACGTTTTGGGTTTAAGTCTCAGCCACAGGTGATGTTTGTAGTTGGTTTAGTTGGAGGGTGTGTGTGTGTGTGTGTGTGTTGCAGGAGGTTGAGATTTGAGGTTATTGGAGTGAGTGATTGGTATTTGTTGTCTTGTTTTTGTGTTGTTGATTGTATGTGGTGGGTGAGTGATTCGTGGTTTTTGGGTGTTTGTTTGTGGATTGGTTGTGTGAGTTTAGTGCATATTTGGCTGAGACATTCTCGTTCACTGAGAGTGTTGTTTGTCGAAGTATGCGAGATTGATTGAGTGCTGGGATATAGCTCCCGATCGTGGTATACGTTTTGGGTTTAAGTCTCAGCCACAGGTGATGTTTGTAGTTGGTTTAGTTGGAGGGTGTTGGTGTTGGTGTTGGTGTGTGTGTGTGTGTGTTGCAGGTGGTTCAGATTTGAGGTTATTGGAGTGAGTGATTGGTATTTGTTGTCTTGTTTTTGTGTTGTTGATTGTATGTGGTGGGTGAGTGATTCGTGGTTTTTGGGTGTTTGTTTGTGGATTGGTTGTGTGAGTTTAGTGCATATTTGGCTGATACATTCTCGTTCACTGAGAGTGTTGTTTGTCGAAGTATGCGAGATTGATTGAGTGCTGGGATATAGCTCCCGATCGTGGTATACGTTTTGGGTTTAAGTCTCAGCCACAGGTGATGTTTGTAGTTGGTTTAGTTGGAGGGTGTTGGTGTTGGTGTTGGTGTGTGTGTGTGTGTGTTGCAGGAGGTTGAGATTTGAGGTTATTGGAGTGAGTGATTGGTATTTGTTGTCTTGTTTTTGTGTTGTTGATTGTATGTGTTGGGTGAGTGATTCGTGGTTTTTGGGTGTTTGTTTGTGGATTGGTTGTGTGAGTTTAGTGCATATTTGGCTGATACATTCTCGTTCACTGAGAGTGTTGTTTGTCGAAGTATGCGAGATTGATTGAGTGCTGGGATATAGCTCCCGATCGTGGTATACGTTTTGGGTTTAAGTCTCAGCCACAGGTGATGTTTGTAGTTGGTTTAGTTGGAGGGTGTTGGTGTTGGTGTTGGTGTGTGTGTGTGTGTTGCAGGAGGTTGAGATTTGAGGTTATTGGAGTGAGTGATTGGTATTTGTTGTCTTGTTTTTGTGTTGTTGATTGTATGTGTTGGGTGAGTGATTCGTGGTTTTTGGGTGTTTGTTTGTGGATTGGTTGTGTGAGTTTAGTGCATATTTGGCTGATACATTCTCGTTCACTGAGAGTGTTGTTTGTCGAAGTATGCGAGATTGATTGAGTGCTGGGATATAGCTCCCGATCGTGGTATACGTTTTGGGTTTAAGTCTCAGCCACAGGTGATGTTTGTAGTTGGTTTAGTTGGAGGGTGTGTGTGTGTGTGTGTGTGTGTTGCAGGAGGTTGAGATTTGAGGTTATTGGAGTGAGTGATTGGTATTTGTTGTCTTGTTTTTGTGTTGTTGATTGTATGTGTTGGGTGAGTGATTCGTGGTTTTTGGGTGTTTGTTTGTGGATTGGTTGTGTGAGTTTAGTGCATATTTGGCTGATACATTCTCGTTCACTGAGAGTGTTGTTTGTCGAAGTATGCGAGATTGATTGAGTGCTGGGATATAGCTCCCGATCGTGGTATACGTTTTGGGTTTAAGTCTCAGCCACAGGTGATGTTTGTAGTTGGTTTAGTTGGAGGGTGTGTGTGTGTGTGTGTGTGTGTGTTGCAGGAGGTTGAGATTTGAGGTTATTGGAGTGAGTGATTGGTATTTGTTGTCTTGTTTTTGTGTTGTTGATTGTATGTGGTGGGTGAGTGATTCGTGGTTTTTGGGTGTTTATTTTTGTATTTCTTGTGGTATATTTTGGAAATCGAGTGTTCTCTTGTTTCTTGGTAGTTCTTTGTTTTTATTTGATGTTTTTGTGAAGTTTTCATTGATTATTGTGGGCTTATTAGTAGTTTTTTTTTTGCCTTTGGTTTTTTTTTCGGTAGAATTTGAGAATTCTGCGCTGTGTTTTTTTATTTTGTAATTGTTTATGTTCTATTCTTGGCGTTTTTCTTCTGTTTTTGGTAACATAGTCGTATGATTTTTTTCTTGTGTGGTTTCATTTTGGTAATCACTTTTCGTCTGTAATGTGGTGGTTTCCTGGTCGGTTTTTTATATCTGTAGTTTTGCTATGTTTATTTTATATTTTCGTTTATGCTTGGCGAATGCTGCTACAATAGTTTAAATTTGGCCTTGTTTCATGGTTTATTTTTTGGTTTGGCTTATTGATTTTGTGTCATTGTGCAAATTCTTGATTGATTTTTTTCTTTTTCTTTTTAATTTTCTCGTTTAGATTTGTTTTGGAGTCTTTGACAAGAACGATAGATTATCTGTGTTAAGTATACAATCTCTCGGTTGTCTTGCTAATCGTTTGAACGCTACGGTTGTTTTGAATTGCCTTCGTCGTACCGAAGACGATCTCTGTAAATCTGGTAAATTATCGTCTACGTCTGTAAACTCACACAGGAATAATAACGCACAGAATACAAATTTTAGTAATTCAAAGAATGCGTATTCCTCGATTTGGCCGCGTAGTAATCTTTTCTATGAAGCAGCTCCAAAAATAGGAAGGTGTAATCGTGAAATTCCATGTTGTGAAAAGAAATCTTTAAATGATATCAATGGTGTCTCTCGACCGTTAGCCCAGTTAGCAGTATTTTCTGAGGATTACGATCCCTCCAAAACTGCATATATGTTAAACAATTGTAATAAGTAAGTTGGTCATGTTTTTGTTACATTGTGTGTGTGTATTAATGTCTGTTGGATTTTCTTGTCAAGTCTCGCTTTTCTTCTGTCATCTAGCCTTGGTGCTATTTGATTTTACTGATATGATTTTCAGTAACACATAGATTATTGTGGATACATGGATCTGTCTGGGTTGATTCAGTTCTCTATAACATAAATTTAAGTAGCTCATTTATTCATATAGATTGAGAGGCGTTCAGTGAAGAGTTACTCTTTTCGGCGTTATCATTCTCAAGCTGTACAGTCATATATATATAGGCGAAAATATAATTACGTATTTGGTGTTAAGATATGTTAGGTCCACTCTAGATTTAATGACTGAACAAACTTCTTTTGTATGCAGAGTTCAGGTTTTAATATTTGAATTACCATTGCTTTTGCGGTTTGAAGAAGTTCGATTCGTACTCGTTTAGCAAGATTCCCACTTATTCTGTAGATGACTTTGAGGTTACTTTGTGGGTTTGCTTGGTGCTCCGGTTCGATCAGGTGTTCCAGAATAGAGCTTTAGGGGGGGGACCTTTTTTCTTCTTTTTGAAACCATGAGAGTAACTGTTCGATGATACGTTTGAATAGCAAACGGTGGCTACAGCCGACATACCTAGGTCCACACGAGAAAGGTGTTCAGTGAAGAGTTACTCTTCTCGGCGAAATATAATATAATGTATATATGTGGTGAGAGCTGGCTGCTAGCCAAAGTTGGTAGACAGTAATTGACGTCAATGCTTATGTCCCCAATATTTTCTACTAACAATAATCTACAATAGTGTACATTAAAATCTATAAATATGTGTTGATTTTCTTTGATAAACGATCTGTTGCCTGGCCCTTGTCTTCTGTTGTTACATATATACTAAAAGATTTCAAGGTGAGATTGAGCATAAAAGACCAAGGAATTTCGTAACTTAATTCTTATCATTTCAAACTCATATCATCAACATGATTGGTTTGAATTTTGACTATCAACCCATGTGAATAGTTTTATCTTGGAGTTTATTCAATAAATTGAATTGTAACAGTTAGTCCCTCAATGAAACTGTTGATTTCCTTTGCGATTACATCACAAGCAATGAAATAAACTTGCCTATTCCTGTAACTTACATCAGAGACATCATCTTAATGTGTACATAAAATATAAGATTCACCTTTCAAGAAAATGCATACAAACAAATCGATGGTGTTGCGATGGGTAGCCCTCTTGGGCACCTGTTAGCAGATATTTTCATGTCGAAATTGGAAAGACAAATGCAAGGTATGCTTGGAGAATTTATGCTGTATAAACGTTATGTAGATGATACTCTCATTATTGCTAATAATAGTAAATCTATTGAAAACTTCATTGCCCTATTTAATAATATTCATCCAAATATCCGAGTGACTTCCGAACGCGAATCGAGTAACAAACTCGGTTTCCTCGATATTACAATGACCAGGAGAGATGATGGTACGATTCAGAGATCTATCTTTCGTAAACAGACATGGAGTGGACAATATCTTCATTTTACCAGTTTTGTTCCTATCCAGTATAAACGTTCCCTAGTGAAATGTTTGTTCTCAAGGGCCCGAAAAATATGCACGAGTGACACAGTGATGGATGAGTTTCGACATATACATTCAGTTTTATTAGCTAATGGGTATCCGGAAAACTTTATCACTTGTCACAGTAAAGAAAGACCGCATCTCGAAAAGACAGCTTCGGTACCAAAGAAAGCTATCTTTATTAACCTACCATTCAAGGGTGACCAGATTATGCAGTTGACAGCTCAAAGACTTCGGTCAGCCATCAAACGCACATTCTACGCCACATATCTTTTTCTCACGTGCCGAACATTTTCGATCGCTGTACCTACGATTAAAGGACGAAATTCTGTGGACTCTACTTCAAACTGTATCTACAAGTTCACCTGCAGCTGCGGTGACACCTATATAGGTAGAACCAACAGAATGTTCCAATGTCGTCGGAAAGAACATGTTCCAAAATGGTTACTAAATCATATAGTAAATCCCAATGCCAGTAATCTGAATAGAAATCCAGCGTCATCCATTGCAAAACACTTATTAATGTCAGGTCACAAAATAAATATTAATGATTGTTTTACAATTATTTCACATAACTCTAATTCAGGGTTATTGAAGGTGATGGAAGCACTTTGGATTAATCACATACAGCCTAAACTGTGTGTACAAAAATCAATAGACTTCAATCTTCACCTACCCTAGACTACTTGACCTATCTAAATATGATTGGTCATTAGTATGTACTTTTGTTTTTATTTAACTGAGTAATTGTCATGAACTTTATTTTATTATTGTTAACCATGTTAGTTGTAAAGCGGTTGTAAAAAAACTACGAAATGATATCATCTCGCGAAATTTGTCTTCTTAATGCCTTATTCAAATTGAATTGTGTCAACATTACTTGTACTCTGTAAAAAGTTAAATGTAAAACAATCTTCTCTTGGAATGTGTTATTTAGGATTGAATGTACTGCTTGAGATTTGACATTATATCATATTGCATGGCTGCTACGTTATTAAATGCAAGTCGAATGAGAAGTATGTGAGTGTTTGACTACTATCATCGGCTTCACAGGATTGTGCATATTTAGCAAGGCCGAAAAGTTAGACAAAGATTCTTAACTATGATGTAAAAATCAGTCCAAGAAGTTCTTAACATTTGTCGTATAAAGCGTATGGGTTATTTGTTATACAAGCCTCCTCACCATGTAAATAAAAGTTCATTTTTATGGGAAGCAAGGCTAAAATGGGGAAAAAAAACCTAAATCACAAATAAGAATAATAATAGTTTTATTCTGGATAAACTATTTACGCACTGTACGAAATTCTATTGAATAATATCTACTCTTCCTCCAGGATCTTGAAGTAAAGTAGTAATCGATAGTAAATCACTTGACGCAATGCTATTCGACCTGGGACAAAAACTAATCGCTTACAATACTTTTTCTTCGTATCCTTCGAGAATCACTCAAGTAGTATGTTAAAAGCTAATTAAAAATGTGTGTCAGTACATTTAACGACCGAAGGACGTAATTGGATGATTGAAACAATATGATATGGAGAAAATTTAATGCTATTATGCTGGATAGAAATTCGGGTGGTCCAGTCATTTTAAGTCGGCTGTGCGTCGGTGGCACAGTGGTTAGGACTCTCGCCGACCATGCACATGGTCCGGGGTTCGATCCCCTGCCGGCGCACACCCGATATCTATGGTCGGCCTGTAAATTTGGGCTACCGATATCCATGCTGAAAATTCCACACTTGTACTGAAAATACGGTGTGGAATCAAGCTGTAAATCAAAATTAAAATTAAATCAAAAAATTAAAATTAAGGTATGCAGTTTATGTGATACTGTTTATGTGATCCACATAGGTAAGTTTAATTTGTCTGGCTGGAGGAGTCCTTAGGATGCTAAGGATAACTGATTGGAAATTCGATGAAATGCCTAGAAGTTGTTCAAAACGTCACATGTATACTCCATTCCTTGTCATCAAAATTCTGAATATATATTCAAATTTTTTTTCCCAGTGGAACATAGGGCCTCAAACTAGTGGCTAGAAGTTTCTGTAGCAGTGTTTAATTTTTACAGGATAGGGTTGCTAGCCTCATGCCCAATCTTTCCTCTTTACCAGCATTATTTCTGGCTTAGCGAGGTGAAGGAGTGCGTCGGCCGGGGGTCGAACCCCGGACCATGTGCATGCCACCGATGCTCGTGTGGTCTTCGCAGATCTCTCCTTAGTTGTTCTTGATTTTTCAATTCTCTCTTAGTCTACCGGTGAATCATGTCTGGTCGTGGCAAAGGTGGAAAGGGATTGTGTAAACGAGGAGCCAAGCGACATCGCAAGGTTCTCCGAGACAACATCCAAGGCATTACGAAGCCCGCTATCCGCCGTCTCGCTCGTCGTGGTGGTGTGAAACGCATCTCAGGCTTGATATATTCACTACTTTTCATTAAATTATAGCCTTGTCGATGTCAGCATGATTATACTTCTTTTCACTAGTTTTCATGAGTACTGTTTCAAGTTGAAGTGATACATATTTACACACCGGGTTCTAAATTAGTTGTTTCGTTGCTTTATAACTTTCTCAAAGAAAATACTTTATTATTAAACGTAGTGATTAATTTTCTTTTCTGTATTTATTTTCTTGACATAGTTCTCCGGTTACCTCTACTCTGGCAGACGGTAAGTTTTATTTGATTAGCATTCATGTCTTGTGTATATGAGTTAAGCTGCATTTTCATTCCAATTAACATCTTAGAAATAAATCTTCCAAAAAAAAGAATGTTGCGAGATGATGTCATTTTGTTTTTGTTTCTCTATAATCCTACTGTGTACTACTTGACCTTTGAAGATATTATTACTTATGGATACATTCTCTTATTTCACACAGGAATTAATTAATTGTAGAACCTTTCATTTGTCATTATGACTCGCGCTAGTTTTAATGTAATTTTAGAGGCATCTTGAAATGATATCATTTAACAACATTTGACCGTGTTTGTTTTTGTTGACTGATTTTTATTCATCATTCCGTGTGTTCCTAGTTAAACAACGGTCTTCTAGTTTTGGATTTTCAGTGGCGATATTATTGTTTCTGCACGCACATGCACACCCATCCAGCCGTCCCTCTTACTGGCGAGGTCTAGGGGGGTGTCGGCCGGAAATCACACTGTGACCATTACACCATGGAAGGGTAGATTGAATAAATGCTAGCGTGTGCAAAAGTTGTTTTTCATTATTGTGTTAGTATAGTCCCTAGCGTTCTTTATACATGTATTTCACAAGTTATTAGTGATATCTAAAGTCTGTCGATAAATTTGATTATGTATGTTGACATATCATGATCAATAGATTGATATTGTAAGCTGACCAACAGGGTTTCAACTAACTTTGGTGATAAGCGCTAGGGAAAAACTAGATTTGTTTCCTTGTGAATTCGTTTTTTTTGTTTATGTCATCATTCCTATGTAGCCTAACAACATATATGTACATTCAATAATTAATTTTCAGGTGATATCATCAAGTTGTCCAACAGCCGTCCTACTTCTAGTACCACAACTGGTGCTGCTTTCAGTAATAATCATACTAGTAATAATGAGAACAGTACTAACAGTCATGACTCTCATTCTGATTATGGTGGAGATGTGCTATTAAAAACTGTTCAAAATACCTGTGAACAAATACCTGAACAAAATTTTGATTCTATCAATGATTCATCATCATATAATATAGCCGCAAATGTAGTTAATAAACATGAATCTTCAGCTCTTGTAGACAAATCCATTGATAAGAAAGCATCACCAGCATGCTCTGTGGATAATTCTACTGCTGCGGGCAATTATTATAAGAAGGAAGAAAAAGAAGAAGAAGAACAACAAAAACAAGAAGAAAAGGTATGTTTTGCGCAATTTGTTGTCGGGAGTTAAAAATCAGCTTATATATGTTGAACACCAGCATCAACGGGTCAAAAAACGTGTTTTTTTTAATTGTGCACATTTGAAATAATATAAACGCAGTTTATTAGTGTTTGGTTTAAAGAGCCTGAATTATGTGCTCAAATGACTGCTTCAGGTAGTTGTCCGTGAAATGCCTAATAAAAATGGATGTCTGTAGAAGTGTCTTGATAAAAACAGTTATATACAACTGTCTTGACAGCTGCAAAAATGTCAGTGTTCTTAGAATTTCATTTTCATGTTGATTTTATCAATTGAAACTGTAAAACAACGTCTAAATATGGTGCCATGTATAAACCATTCAATGCAGTAGACTTGCACTGTCACTTAAGAAACTAATCGAGCAATCAGCCATTGAATTGGGTCGCAGTGGCTTAATGGTCTACGAGCTCGCCTTGTAACCAGGAGATCCTGGGTCCGAACCCTGGTGGGTGCGTACTGATGAAGAGTCCCAAATTAGGATGAAACAGCCATCCAATACTCTCAGGCTTTCCAATGGTTCTCTAACTGATGTCACCTCATGATGAAATCCTGTAACCAATTAACTGTTTAATCTCGCATCCATGTTAGTCACCAGTTAGTCATGTTCATCGTCGGATTTTCTAGTGTCATCTTGTATGGTTGGTTAAGCAAAGGGCAAACAAAGTTGATTCGCAGCTCTATTTTAGATCATTTGTTGTAATATTGACTAACAAAACTTTTTTGAAGTAATAGAGAAGATTTGTAGCTGAGGTGAATGATTTAGATTTGTTTGTGTTCTGGTTGGTATTAGATGGTTGGAGGCAATCGGCGGGAAGCCTTGGACCTAGGTTTCGTGCTAGTTGGCACTCATCAGCAAGGCGTATCTGCAACCTTGAAGGAACTGATGTCCCTTCTGAGATTCGAACCCGCGTCACCCAGTGCTGCAGTTAGAGACGTTACCACTGAGCTATTCAGGCTCGCGACTGACCTCCTGTAGGACCGTATTGGATATTTTTTTTTTTTTTTTTTTTGATTGCACACTAGTCAGTGACTAGTGTGATGTATCTAGTCCTATCTTCGGTGCAGACTGAATTCTATCAGTCATGTTTGCAATGTGGCCACCATGCTAGGTGGCTCGCCATTACGGTGCACTGTGAGTGGTTGGTATTAGATGGTTGGAGGCAATCGGCAGGAAGCCTTGGACCTAGGTTTCGTGCTAGTTGGCATGGTGGCCACATTGCAAACATGACTGATAGAATTCAGTCTGCACCGAAGATAGGACTAGATACATCACACTAGTCACTGACTAGTGTGCAATCAAAAAAAAAAAAAATTGTTTGTGTTCTCTAGGCTTTGTAATTAAATCAACCAGCTCAAATAACAAAACTTTCACAGTTTTTTATTGTATTCCAACCTGTCTTAATTTTTACGACCCTGTCTTGTGTACCTAGCAGGGACCCGTAGAATCCATCATAGGGAAGTCGTAAAGCCTCTTTCTTTACTTTGGTTATTTTGTTAACCGTCTTTACCCATTCATTCTATTTTAAACTTAATATTATTTTAAATTTCTTATTGACTTGCCCATTTCAAATCTAATTGTTCTTATGCAATCGACTCTAATAATTTGATTACCTATTACTATTATTATTTCGTAACATATGTATTGTGCATTTTTCAACTGCCTGCAATAATCTGCCCTTTAGTTGTTTCATTAGTTTTCTTGGTTAACTGTCACCCCTTTGACATCTTGGTTAATTGACTAGCTGTCGTTAACATACGTTTTGTTCCACATATTGGTAAATTATGTATTCTATTGAACTGATATATATATATATATATATATATATATATAGGATAAGGATCCCACTAAAAGTAAATGTCTTTGCTCATTGTTAAAATAGGGATTAAAATCTAACTGATATTATATCAAATGAATTGGTGTTTTGTTTTTGGAAAATTTCTTTTTTTTTTTAAAAAAAACCTTAGATTTTAAATGAAGAACGTGAAGTTGATGCAATTTTAACACTAATGGAACCTAAAATTGTACAAAAGCCTACTATGCCATTATCACCTCTCAATTATTCACTTACAACCTGTAACACACTGAATGGACTGTCTTTGGAAAATTCAGTAGAAGAAGTATGTATTTAATGATGAATGGCTTTTTTTCTCTCACTTACCTTGCGTTTTTACCTTTTTGTGTTTGTTTACATTTTATAACAGGTTTCTTTCCTTTGTGACTTATTAGCTCTATTTAGTGACAGTCATGAGATTAGATTGCAGGATTAGAAAATAGAGGTGATGCAGATTCCTGACCAACAGACAATAATCAGCATAGATGGGAGAAATTTGATAGAAGCAACCTCCTTTATATACCTACCTGGGAAACATCCTTTCAACTATGGGAGGAATTGATGAGGATATTAAAGTGAGCATCAAGAAAGAAAGACAAGCTTTCATTACTCTCAAGTCTGTGTGGAGATCAACAGAACTCAACATGAAAAAATAAGAACCGGATTTTCAACTCCAATGTGAAGTCAGTGCTACTATACGGGTCAGAGACTTGGCGTCGCGTCACGAAGGGTATTTCGAGCAAACTACAGCTTTCTTCACTCAATAATTCGCTCAAGATCAGATGGCTGGCCAGAAAAGATCAGCAATAGTGAGGGATCTCTGGCAGCGAACCAACCAGGAACTAATTGTGCGACAAATCTGCAGGAAGAAATATAGGTGGATTGGCCATACTCTGAGAAAACCATCAACTGACATCACACGACAGGCTGTCGAGTGGAACCCAAATGGGAAGCGGTGAGTTGGTTGTCAGCACGAGGGTGACATGGAGGAGGTTTTGCGAAGAGGAGATGACAGCATGTGGGCAGACGTGTAACTAGGTGAAAACTTTGGCAGAGAACCGAACGCAGTGGTGACGTGCGGCTAAAGCCCTATGTTCCTCTAGGAACTAAAGGACACAATAAATATAATAATTAGATTGAGTGGTTTATTTTTCAATATATGTACAGTAGGTATAAATCTCTACCCTATATACAATTATTTGGATCTGAGAAAAATTTTGTACAGAAATCTTTCACTTCCGATAAGTTAGGGAGAAATCGGTTACCGGATACCTCAGGCTGTGAGTCACATTTGATGTTTGAGGTGATGATACCAGACTGTGAAGTAGATGGAATGAGATTCGAATCAGGAACCAACTTACTTGAAATCGAGTACTTATTATGCCAACGAATCACATCTCCACGCTCTAGATAAGTAAATTCTCTACAAGTTATGTAATTTTGTGAGGAATGCATTTTCGATTTGTTGACCAGAATAAGGAAATATTATTTGTTGGTAAGGCTATCTGAGATAGTCTTCGATTGCTAGGCTGCTATTAGTATGCTACTTGCTGACCGAAATTTTGATTCGCTTCAGGATTCGAGCCAGAGACCGTCATTTTCATTTCACCTTCAATTATCATACACTTCTTGAATATTATCCTATTAGTAAACCAAAGGTTGCACTATGTAGTGTGATTGGATTGGTGCATGTTTATGAAATGGAATAATAGATTAGTTACAGTGAGTTTCTTTTTTTCACACTCAAATGAATAAATAATTTTTAAAAAATGCCGACAGTTGCTACTATTGTAAATTTTTTCTCTTTGTTTTACAAATGTTAAGTTTATGGTAATTTGGTTAGCATCATACGATCATTGAAATTAAACACACAAACATTCATTATCTAAAAATATACAGCTAATTAAGAATTGGAATGACAAATACTAAAATTGTTGGTCAGTCTCTTGTAATCGGAAGATTTAAGGAGATTATACGTAGTGATGCATTATGCTGAGTGTTACTGCTTCGTAACTAAAAGGCGAACTTGTAAAGTTCTGAAATATATTAGAACGAATAAGAAAAGCGATATAAGTAGTTAAGAAATACATATATCTCTTTCTATTTACGTGTGTCAAAGCGACCTGATAGTATTATAAGACGTAACATATCAAGTTTAGCACATAGCCTGATACATAAGCTTGTAACATTTTGCTGGTTTGTATTCTATGTTTCGTTGTTGATTATTCTTTGATCAAATGTTAATTAGTGTTGAGAAATGTTAGGTAGGCAGACTAGGTCTATGTGGAACCTTGCATAAAATTGAGCCAAATTAAACATAACAAAAATATCCATTCAGAAATCTATTAAAAAAACAAAATAATTGAGCAAAAAATATCCTTTTCGATAAATTCCTCTTCCGGCTCCACAATTATACATATGTTTATATACATAGAATATTCTAGACTAGTAGTCAATATCAATATTAGTGTTTTTTAAATAGTATCGACTTGTAAAGTAAGATCAATGCAATTAAAGTTCATTAAAGATGCTTAAATTATAATAATAATAATAATAATAATAATAATAATAATAATAATAATAATGAAGATATAGTAGCAAATAGAATATCAGCCAAAATTAGGAAAATTCCACAAAAATTCAGGATCATTCAAACCTAGATGGCCAAGGTAAGGATAATGTCTGAACTAGCTTCTTCTGGACACACAAATTAGGCTTGTTAATATGGATCCCAACAGCCTTAGCAATATTTAGTAATCGAACTCTTAAGGCGAAATTGATATTTGTTAGTATGCGGTAAGTGACCCTAATCTTGTGTTCTGTATCCACAAGATGAGATAGAATAGCGCTGCGAATAGATTTTGTCTGTCCTTTGCCTAACAACACAGGGTGATGTTCGGAAATTCGACGAGAAACACGCCTAATTGTACGGCCTATGTACCTAGCTCCACAGGAGCAGTTAAATTGGTAGATACACATAGAAGAGTTAGTTATTAGGATGTTCGCATCAATGGTAATAAAAACTTGATATATTCCAGTGTTTGTGATGAATTTACTAAGTGGATGGATTTAAGAAACCAGTGCTAGTTTATTTGCATAGACTATAAGCCATAAAATGTGTGACAAAACTGATGAAACTACTCTTCTACTCAGCCGAAGTATTGATCAATTGAGAAAATACATTAGTGCGAATCTTTCTTTAGCTATTCGCTTCCATCATTTTGAGAACCACTCAGCTAAGAAACTACTATCTCGGTATTGTCTACCGCAGTGTGCTAAGTAAACACGGAAGGCAGATGTGAAGAACTATTATTGATCGATATTCGTGGTTTTCTAACTACTCATATCCATTAATAGTTTTAATCCTCGATAAATGCTCAAATTATGATCGCCCTTTTTCATAATTATGCTGTGATGAATGTTTTGTTTTTGAGAATATGAAAAAATAACCTTTTTAAATTCCCTCTGATGAAAAGAGATTCCAATAATTTTATTATTATTATTATTATTATTACTGTATATAGAATATGTGTATTTGTTTTCATTGAATTACATTTTTCCACCTTTAGGATGCACAAACCGGATGGGAAGATGCTTGGAATTCAGACACGTGATAAATTTGTCTACTATGGGTATCTAAATACCAATAAAATTATTATTTTTCTAGAAAAATAACTTGTGCAATGTCTCACTGGCTATTGACTAATTCTGTGATTAAATACTTTTAAAGCATCCTTTCTAATGTGATTTTTTTTAAAAGTCAACTGTATCTTGTTTCTACATTCACATTCTTTGAATCTGCCTTTTTTGTCCTTACAATGACCATTTTCTGTAGGAAAGCATAAACAAACAAACAAACAAAAAGTATACAAATTATAAAGCATTGTTGTTTTTTCTTCTTTGCATTGTTAGCTTTTTGACTCTACAGTAGATTGGCTTAAATTAGCGTAGATTTTTTATTTTTTAATGGTGAATTATAGATTGGCGTAGTTTATGCTTGTTTCTATACAAACTTTAAGCGCATGGTGATTATGATGAACGTATCCGTTTGTTGGTGTGAATGTGGTTTCACTCTATGAATTCTTAGAGGACAAGGTGAAGAGTAGATTTTGACGACTAAGGTTTATGTATTTTCTTAAGTTTTTAATTGTTATACGATGCTGATCATCATATCTTATCTCAAAAGCTTAAAAGTATCCTTAATAGACAGGTTGGACTGCTTTACGAAAGTTTACTCTGAAGTAGATGCGTCAACGGTTATGAGTGTTAGGGGGATATTATTCTTTGGGGTTCCGAGTTGAACATAGGACTTCAGAAGGACATCTCCATTACACTGTCTTTTCTACAGTCACTTTTACGATTGCCCATAAACTTTCATCTCCTCTTCTCGCAATCTACTTCACTTTACCCTTGAACCCACATTGATCTAGTGGTCCTCCTTTCGGTCTCCACTGTAGTGAAAGGAATGGGAAGGATTAGTGCTGTTTAATGTTCAGTATCCAGGATTACTAGCGTACACTGTGCTTTTTAAATATGGTAAAACAGATGATTTCGGTGAAGATGAGAATGATCTTTTCATGGTGATAAAGTGTATAATTATTTACAAGCATATAATATGAGATTGCGAGGCATATTTCTAACTTAGCGGGGGGGGGGGAGCGAAGGAAAATGAAATTCAGTTTTTTCCATGCATCAGCATAAAAGGTCAAGTTGATCACAACTTACATTCTTACATTTCTTGGAAGATAACATCAAGTAGGACAGAAAGAATGAGGATTATATGATCGGGAGTCGCTAGGCGTCACTAGACAAAATTAGAGCCTAAAGAGGAGACATCTGGCGTTCCGATTTAGATGGTGTATGAATGGGTTAACTTTCCTAGATATTTCATCTGGATTATGGAATCGTCATGCCGGCTTAGATCAAACAGTCAGAGACGATATGGATTGTTTTTTTATGCCCCAGTTTGACTGACTGTAGAAATATGGAAGATTATTTAATTGTAACTGATGTGCCTACCTCACTAAGATTTGTAGGGACGGTTATTGTTTCCGCATCTTGAACAGTGTTGTATTCATGCGTTTAGCCATTACTTAACCAAATCATATGCTATGTTTGTCGTGGCCTAAACAGCTGAATGCTGAGTTGTTGTGTTTTCCACTGTTGCCAAGCTGCCTTTACTACGACACTGGCCAGAGAATAGTCAATACCCGGATATTTACAACTTCTATCAGTGTATGTCACATGATACAGCTTAGGATAATTTTGAGTTGCAGTAAATGTTTTAGCGTCCATCTAAGTGGTTGTAAGTGTTTCCTGACTACTGTCAATTATTCTGTGTACTCAGACCACGCGAATTCTGGCTAGCAAAGACTACTTATTAATGGGAGTCGCATCCAAATGCTCATATCAACCAACCAGTAGTATGTGCTATCATGCATTCATGCTTGTTTTCTTGATTACTGTTTATGATATCATGCGGATGTGGATAATTCTGGTTTCCAAAGGAAACCCCGAAGAGTAAATTGCAAATCGTGAATCCGTTTGCGAATTCCGAATTTGATTCCACTAGTTATTGTATGTTAATCACATTAAAATACAAGACATTTAGTGCGTTTAATAAATTTTAAATAACGTTAATAAAAGACGGATTTTATCTGAGAAATTGCTGTGCACTTACGCAATACATACCGAACATTTTGATCACAGGTCATTTCAGTTTTTATGAAAATGAAAAGTCAAATAAAGTAAACATAGGGGATAATACTGATGCTACTCTTGGTTTCTTAAAATATTTTGGAGCATTTCCCCCAGACCTCACGTTCAATGGGCACCACTCGTATGTATGTGTGCTCACATATATGTTAATTGATATATTAAATAGGATGTGAGGTAATCAATCTCTTGTGCAATGTTGAGGTCTGTGGTGGAACATATTTTTGGCTTTGGATAATTATACGCCGAGATGTGTAGTAAGCTTTATGTTTTCGCTTCAGAAATGAGAAGAGAATATCTTCTTTATAAAAATTCAGTCAGAATTATTTAGTTTGATAAAAGCACATAGAGTATTATTCACTGATGATGTTTTGAGCACAGCTTATTGCTCCGGATCATACCAAGGCACTTGCATAATGTCTACATTTCGCTAAATTCTTATGTTCCGGTAATCTGACTACCCCTGACCTACTGGATTAGCCCATGTAGTCGACTTCACAGTCATAGCAAGATATTTTGTCTAATAGGATCCATTAGGCTACAGGACTTATCCCTGAGTGAGTTTGTAGGTTTAAATGCCACCCTAATTGTCAGTGTCAATGTATGACCCCACTAGTTGTCAAACCCAGTATTGTCTTATTGATATAAGTATAAAACTTGGGCACTGTGGTAGAGCATAACTCCATTTTATCAAAATAAAATCTTATCCAGTATTGTCTGTTTTCGACATAGAACTTTGCACCGATATGCGGCAGTTCTAGTCGCCTCACCATGTAGCACACAAAGAAAGAGAAGAAAGTAGAAGAAATGCATAATATAGAGAGTAAACAGAGGTGCGAGACAAAGGAATAGTAATAACGAAGAACGAAACAGTTTCATTGGAAATCATAAGTCACAAGGAGTGGATGCATCTGCGCCACTGAGAACACTTTTGAGCCATATCACCAATTGTTTCCAGCCATCATTGGTTTTTACCGTCCCGAGGACCCCAACCAGTCAGGAAGTCTATACCTTCCTACGTGGCTTAGACTAACTGTTGTAGATTTCATTGACTGGTGCCATGTTTTTGTTTGACCGCCGCTAGCTCTTTTCCAACCTGACCCTATGTCAGCTAACCCAGTATTGATAGTTTATCAGCCATGCATGTCTATTAGCTTGTGATATCTAACCTCAATTTTCCTATTCCTCTTATTGTACCAGCTTTCTTTATTCTGCTATATATATACTTCATCTATCGCGTCTATCTTAGATTTTCTATTCTTATTTTCTTCGCACCTCTCTCTCTCTCTCTAATTTTTAGCCACCTAAAAAGAATAAATCGAGTAGTAAGAGTCGAGGTGGTAGAAGCTCACGAAAGTCAACTAGCAAACAATCCAATGGGCAATTTAATTTAAATAATGAATTATTACAACATTTGGATGAACTAGACGATGACACCATTGAATCATTCGGTCGAGATTATTATCTTTTTATAATTAAACAATTAGAAACACAAGTCACAGCATATGAGAACTATATTAAAGAATTATCCTTACAGAATGAAGAATTAACTACAAAGGTAATGACAATAGTAAGGCAAGAATTCATCTTCAGTTTGAATTTATAATTCGCCTAAGTTTAAGTTAAGGCTGCTTACATGCTTATTTAATCTAGTGGTTTTGATCGTAAAGTGTTCTTAATAGATTCACTTGAAAATTCTTGCGAAAACGATATACAAGTGGATAGAGAGCAATCTATAATATAGCATATTTGAAGGAAATAGAACACGATGTAAAATAAAGGACTAATTAGCGTATCCGTGAGTTTTACTGACAGGAACAACAGAATAGATTAATTATTGGTTTGATGGAGGCTAGCAGTAAAATTCTGGACACGCAATTCGTCTGGTTTCAAAATTATTAACTCCCCAGTGAGACTCGAACCCAGTACTCATCGCCTCAAATGCTCTGTTGTTTCCCAGTGGATAATGCTTTGGCCTTTGAAGCAAAGATTATTGGGTTCAAGCCTCTGCAGTAACACGCACCACCTCGATTCTACTGCCATCAATCATTCAACCAGTAACTTTGAATCCCTAATCCTGGTAGTATTCAGAAATCTCTTCAACGAACCCATATATTAAAATGGATCTGATCACTGTGATCAGATATGTCAACGAGAAATCACAAACGTGAATAAATAGTATTTAATTGGTGGATGGTGACTAGCAGTGGAATCAAGGATCACATTTCGTCCTATTTGGGACTCGTCATCTGGATGTACCTGCATTTCTCAGTGAGTGATGATGTTCGACGGGAAAATCTAAAATCCAGTTAAATGAATAAATAGTGTTAAACTAATTATTCTTTTAAAAGATGACTGTCTATCAAAAGCGACATAAATAACTTCACCTGGTTTGCTGTTTCGCTAGTTTTCTAGCTTGTTCTTAGCCCGATAGAGGAACTACAAAGTACGGCAAAAAGATAATAAGGAATTCTTCTTCTCTAGAACTGGAGAGATCAAATGACGCGGGCTAGTTCAAGCCTTCGGGAAGCCGTTTCAGTCATCGTGTCTTCTCTCGAAGAAAGCAAAAATAAACATTGGGATGTGGAATATTCATACAATGTATGAATCTGGAAAGGTTGCCGCAGAAGTGAGAGGATATGGCATAAAAGTGCTAGAAATCTGTGAGAGTAGGTGGAATAGTTGTAGACTATCCAAACTGTTAACTGGAGAACCAATAATGTACTCCAGTCATACAGACGACAATCACAAGCATACTGAGTGAGTAGCTAAATGTTTTGAACTCAGCATAAAAAACGAAATTCGGATTTTCAACACCTACTATATGGGTCAGAAATTTGGCGCGTCATGAAAAGCATTTCTAACAGGTTTTAGACCTCCATCAACAACTGCCTTCACTTCATACTGGGGATCAGATAGCCATCCAGAAAGAATTGGCAACAAAAATCTCTTGGAACAAACCAGAGTAAACGGAGATCGTTCAGATACACGCTCAAGAGACGTCGCACGCCAGGCCATAGCTCGAGTGGAACGTAAGTGAGAAACGATGAGTTGGGCTTCCAAGTGTGACATGGAGGAGATCGCGTGAGCAGGAGGAGATAAGAGTTTATGGGCAGTTGTGGAGCCAGCCAAAGAGGAATGCAGAGAATGGGATAAAATGGAGACGTCCTGTTGAAGCTAAGTTTTAGCTCCACTTAGTTTAGCCAGTGAATTATATATTTTCACTACATTAAGCCTTAGTTCCTGCTTTAGTAATGACCAATGGAATGGGAGTCATACAGAAAGTAGTTTGGTGGCAAAATCTTCATCCCATCCGAAGATTTATAACTTCAGTTTCGACCTCAAATATTGTTTAGACCGCTTACTTTTAAGAAATTTAAAAGTAGGATAAGAAACCTGACAAATGATTCGCTGTTTTATCA
Organism: Trichobilharzia szidati; assembly: GCA_944472155.2. Classification (NCBI taxonomy): domain Eukaryota; kingdom Metazoa; phylum Platyhelminthes; class Trematoda; order Strigeidida; family Schistosomatidae; genus Trichobilharzia; species Trichobilharzia szidati. Next base: position 128,477,105 of record OX235279.1, on the reverse strand, counting down.
AGTCTTTTATTGGACAGAGCATTATCTTTTCATAACAGGCTACATATACTCTCTTCTCAATGATGAACTTTCTTCCGGTTTCTCTATGAATTACTTTAGCTTCACTTAACAGATACAGAATGCCGTGATAATTTTATCCAGCTAAATCAAATATTTCAAAGTAGAATCAATGAATCAGCGGATTTAATTGAACGTATACAAAGCCTAAAATGTGTTTATCGAACAAATGTTGAAAAATGGAAGGCTAGGGAGAATGAATTGCATGTTTTAAAGAAATCAACGGAAGAGAGAATGACTGCAGAGAATTTAGCACTAGGTAGGATAATTTCATTTGTAAATATTGTTAAAATATAACACAACTTATTGTCAAGTGTTGGTGTGCAGGGATTAGATTGGTTACAGCTTGTGTTGGGTCCCAGTGGCTGAATGGTCTATGAGCTCACCTAGTGACCGAAAGATCCTGGACTCGAAACCCGGTGCGTGCGTGCTGCTGAAGAGCCCCAAACAGCTATCCAGTACTCCCAGGTTTTCTAATATTTCTCTGACTGATGTCAGATTGTGATAAATCCTGAAACAACTTATTGTATTGACGAGAAGACTATTTATAGTGCCTGGTGTACAGTGTTGAGCTGGAAGTATTCTTTGATTTAACTGTTTTAATTTAACACAGAGCATTGAATTACATTCTATTCGCCATCTTCATTTACTGACTAACGCTCCAAACTCAACAGTTATTTTATTTCAATGTAGATTTCGTCACTATCTAAAATCAGTTTGAGAATCACTGAAAGCAAAGTTGCACTGGACAGCAGTTTCATCCTGATTCTGGGCTCTTCAGCAGCAGACACCCACCAGAAGATCGAACCTAGGATCTTCAGGTTACGAGGGCAAGCTTGTTGACAATTCAACCATTTGGATCTGAATTGAATGATCCGTGAATTCTGACTTTGTCAGTTCGTGATTTTGCATTATCCTTGCTAGTGCCTTCTATGAGCGTCCACTTCACGTTGACAGGGTGGACCCCACTGGTCACGACTTCTCACTGCAGCTCCAGGATATCCATGTAGTAACTGTCAATGAGCTAGAGATTCATATTTACATTATAGGTATTTTATCGGGATCTGGATTAATTTCAATGTAGATCTTAGGAATTATTATTTTTATTACTTTATCCCTTTACGTCCCTGGTGGAACATAGGGCTTCAAACTAGATCTTTGAATTTTCGGTAGCGGTGGTGTTTATTATTTATACAGGTTAGGGTTGCTAGCCTCATGCTCAACCTCTCCCCTTTACCAGTCTTATTGCTAACTTAGCGAGGTAAAGGATTGCGTCGACCGGGGTTCGAACCCCGAAATACACGCGTGATTGGCGAGCATTCTACCGCTGTTCCACTGACGCATTATTATAGGAAAGAAAAATAATTTTTGGTGACATAATTATTGTACATTTGAAAAATATGATTTAATTACCGGATACATTATAATATATTAGATGAAAAGTAGATTTTCTCCTTTACAATTATGTCCCACTTAACAGTGTTAACGTTTCTAAAACTGTTGAATTAAATGTTATCAATAGTAGGTTGTCTGCCAGCCCGAATAACCTCGGATTATAAAATGATCAGCCTTCAGAAGTAGGTGGTGATGGATTTCTGTCTGGTGAGGGTATCTTATGCAACGTAACAGCCATTTGATGGAGAATGCCTCGTCAGAAGTATGGACTGTTAGTCTTTTCGTCTAAGGCACTGAAATAGAGAAATGTTCTTCAGGCTAGATAAAATGAAATGGCGCAACTGGCATGTATGATCTGTTATCTACATAAGTTTTTTTTTTTCCTTCACGTTCCCCAGTGGAACATAGGGCTTCAAGCTAGTGGCTTGAAGTTTCTGTAGCAGTGTTTATTTTACAGGATGGGGTTGCTAGCCTCATGCCCAATCTTTCCTCTTCACCAACATTTTTGTGGCTTAGCGAGGTAAAGGAGTGCGTCGGCCGGGGATCGAACCCCGGACCAAGTGCATGGTAGGCAAGCGTCTTTACCGCTATACCACCGACGCACATCTACATAAGTTGGTCATCTTTAAATAGCTTATCGGTAATCATAATTATTTGCGAAGTGTTGATAGCTTATATTGTTGTGAAAACCTCGCAAGAGCAGAGTATTAGTCTCAGAATGGTTGGTATTCTATTCATTTTAAACATGTTTCTTTAGTTGACTTGTATAATCTATTTTTTTCAGTATATTTCTTTTAGGCATTCTTTTTGTATGCATATATTTCAGCGATTGTAAATTGCTTTTCTAAAATGTCCGGTAGGTAGAAAAGTGAACAGGTTGATTTGTATTCAACTAGTAGAAGATACAAATAAGTAACGTATAAGAATTCATTTTAATTGATGGCGATCAGCCCCAGTGGTTAGTGCAAATGCTTCTCCTACACGGATAGGATATTCTGTTAGGATGTTACAAGTTAACATTGTCATGCATACCAGTAAGAAAGTCAGGTTTATTATTCAGTTAAACAAGGAAAAATACATATACATTATTGAATAATATGAAATTTGTCGAATGATATATACATATATATTCTTGTTCTAATGCAAACGTAGCTAATGAACTGGCATCACTTGAAGAATTTCGATTAAATCGTGAAGCACTTTGGGCGTATTATCATAATTTAGAATTAACACTTGACCAATTAAAAAAAGAACATAAGACAGCTATGGAAAATCTTTTGGAAAGAGATATGGCTTACAGAGGACGATTGAAAAAGGTTACGAAATTAAAGATTAATGAAGTAAGTTTTGACGCAACAGTGTGATTTAAACAAAGCAAGAACTACAGTTTTAGCAGAATAAACTGGTACCATCTTTTATTTCGTTGCCTTCTCATCAGCTGCTTACAGGGCAAAGACATTATTAAATGTATCTACAAAAACAGTTTTAACATACTTGCACAGAGTTCATTTTAAACAAAAATCAATCGATCAATATATGCATACAGTAACATATATATATATATATATGTAATATTAAACACTATTCCGAACAATAATAATCATACACAATGGAAACTTTTCAGCATTACGCATTCAGATGAAAGAGAGATGAAAATATCCAGTTACCAGGGCAAAGAAAGACTGATAACCGCTTCTTTCTGGACGCATAAATCAGGTTTCAGGCGCTTGATGGAAATGGCTTCAGCAAACTTGAGGAGAATTGAGCTCTTTTGCCTATTGATAATTTTGAACGACTTTTCGACGTCCACCTCATGACCCGTGTCAAGGAGATGCCTGGCGATGGCACTGTTTAAAGCATTTGTTCCCTTTAGACATAAGCTTTTTGGTACATGTTCAGAAAATCGTAGATATGCCCTTCTTTCTGTCCTTCCAATGTAACTGCTCCCGCAGATACATGTAAATTTGTATATACAGTTGGAGTCAACACGAGAAGGATATCTATCGATTTTGATTGCACCAAAGAGCAAGTTGTTCAACAGACGGGGACGAGCTTAGCTGCAGGATAGGCTCTGGCTAGTGACGTACTCAGCCTTCTGTTGATCATTGCTGCAATGTTTTCATCTTTATAATCAAGCTGAATGTAGATTGGCTTTTTACCCACTGTGATTTGTGACTTCAGATCTTCCATACTTGTTGATGAATCTTTGAATGTACCCATTGCTCTTCAACATCTTTTCAAGAAACTCAAATTCTTCCTCTAATTTCTCTATAGAGCATATTCTCCTCGCTCTATAGTATAGAGTCTTGACTAGTCCGCGTTTAAAGCTATTTGGACAAAAGCTATTAAAATGTAAGTATTGTCCTTTCCATGTGGGCTTTCGATAAATTGACTTCTGAAGACTACCGTCTTCTAGGCGTTCCATGGCAATGTCGAGGAAGTGGAACTTTCCGTCACTTTCATGTTCCATAGTAAACTCAATATTGGTGTGTGCATCACTGAATAATCTGAGTAAGTGTGAAGCATGACTTTCATTGTTGCACACTATAAATGTGTCATCAACATATCGACAGTAGGAAGTTGTTTCGTCGATTGCATGCTTCAACTTTGTTCTTTCAAGGTTGGACATGAATATATCTGCTAAAACAGTGTGATTTAAATTGGCAAATACGTTATTGTTGGTATTGATTGGTCACTAGACAGTAACTAATGGTTATTTATGTAGTCTTTAGGGTTACTGCTGACTGAAGTTTACGATATGTTCACCAAGCTAGGTGACTAACTATCGTGGTGCACTTTAAATTAATGTAAGATTATTACAAGCATTCAGGAAGAAATCCTTGGCCTATTGTTTATTTGCTCATATTATTACATTCAAAGCATTATCCTCCACTTTTCTGTCAACTTATCCTTTCTACTGCTGGAAAGATTACTTTGCTGTCAAGTATTTATTTATCTGTGGACCAAGGAATGCATGATAAATCAAATCAGAAACTGTCATATCTTAACGGAGACTGCCTTTTATCCTACGATCACCAAGGTGAAGTTCATCACTCAATAACATCTGAATATTCTGAATATCTTAAGCTGTTGGATTCTGACTCAGTTGCTCTAGGAGAGCTATCAGTCCTTGGTGAGATCTTGCAAGCAGTTATGATTGCTCACTTTCGAAGAGTCATTGATCAGGATGAGGTTCTTCAAGTGATCTTGGTTAGTGTTAGAATTATTAAGAAGTCAGTCAACCAGTGATAAACCTCTTGTTTGAAATACATTGAGGTATGCCCAGTTTGTTTCGGTGCGTCGATGGCATAGCGGTTAGGACGCTCGCCGATCATGCACATGGTCCGGGGTTCGATCCCCGGCCGACGCACTCCTTTACCTCACTAGGTCAGAAATAATGCTGGTGAGGAGGGAAGGTTGGACATGAGGCTAGCAACCTCATCCTGTAAAATAAACACTGCTACAGAAACTTCAAGTCACTAGCTTGAAGTCCTATGTTCCACTGGGGAACGTGAAAGACAAAAATTCTCAGTTTGTAAAGAAAAGCTATTTGTTGATATACCCTGCCTGACAGGTGAAACTCACTATGAAAGCTGATGTTCCTTTAGGGCGTTGAATCGAGGTCTCTCAGAGCGAAAATCTAAATCTTTAATGGAAACAGTGTTCCGTTTGATAGCGTCTTCTGTTTGCTTTTGAAGAGAAGAATAGAAATCATTCAATAACCCAACTCTACAGTACTCGTATAACTTTAGTCGCCCTCATTCTCTAAAAGAAATTCCTTACAAATTATCCGCATAGTAAAACTAAATGCTTTTAAATGAGTAAGAACATTGGAGAGGTCTTGACAATAAACTGATTCATCCCTGATATTTCTTTTCTAAAGTAATTCTGCTGGCCTAACTGTGATTATAGTCATTCAGTGGGCTTTCTCATTTCTGTTAGGATTATTATCTTCTCTCTCTTTACTTGTTCGTATATTTAAAGCTTACATAATTTTTCTGGTAAAATTTTCCGAAGAGACAATCCTCTTATAGTCTTTAAATGTATTCATTTCTTGCATTTTAAGCTTTTACAGAGAATTTTCTTTAGAATTAACCCCTGATCAAACAAAGAAGCTTTTCAGAGTTGAGGTTAAGTCGTTCGATGTGATTCTAACCATATCTTGTATGTAGAGCCATAGCTCTTGCTATGCATAACGAAAACTCTTAATTCCGTATGCAGAAGCTATTTATCCAATCCCTCTTACTTCCGCGGTCTTACGTATTTGAACTTTGTTGTCATTTTTAACTACCTTCCGAAAGCTCCATTTAATTCCATATATATAGAAGAGGATTGTCTCCTCGGAAAATTTTACCAGAAAAATTATGTAAGCTTTAAATATACGAACAAGTAAAGAGAGAGAAGATAATAATCCTAACATATATATATATATATGGAATTAAATGGAGCTTTCGGAAGGTAGTTAAAAATGACAACAAAGTTCAAATACGTAAGACCGCGGAAGTAAGAGGGATTGAATAAATAGCTCCTGCATACGGAATTAAGCGTTTTCGTTATGCATAGCAAGAGCTATCACTCTACATACAAGATATAGTTAGAATCACATCGAACGACTTAACCTCAACTCTGAAAAGCTTCTCTGTTTGATCAGCGGTTAATTCTAAAGAAAATTCTCTGTAAAAGCTTAAAATGCAAGAAATGAATACATTTAAAGACTATAAGAGGATTGTCTCCTCGGAAAATTTTACCAGAAAAATTATGTAAGCTTTAAATATACGAACAAGTAAAGAGAGAGAAGATAATAATCCTAACATATATATATATATATATATGCATATATAATTACTTCAAATTCATTTCGAGGCTGTGAAACACGCTATCAAATGGCATATTTTAATTAGTAGGTAAATTTTATATTACTTGCGAGTAGTATAAAATATGCAAGAATGTTTCTTTGGAAAAATGCCTTTGTGACATAAATTGAAAATACACGTCAGAAAAGAGTGTCCATTTCGTAACTCTTCATCACATATGTGGAATTAAATGGAGCTTTTGGGAGGTAGTTAAAAATGACAACAAAGATCCAATAATAATGTCAGTTGGCAAGAAAACACCTTGAATTTGTGTCTGGAAGGAGACTGGCAAATTGAGAAACTTGGTTTAACAATTTTGAGTAACAGAAAAAACTGTGTGATTCATAGAGTGCAGAAATAGCCAGATAATTTTAGAGGCTTTTTAGTAGGAATACCAATCATAAGATAAACAGATTTAGAATATGAGGAAAGCATTCTTTTGAGAGTTAGGCGTTTAAAAAGAAAACGAAGGTGGATTGGGTGTGGCATCTTGTCACATCTTATTACATGTATGACCAAACACACGGAGGAAGGAAAGATTGATAACTAAAGTTTTATCTGTCATATACATATATATATATAAGTTAACACAGTGTGTCGGGGGCATAGCGGTTAGGACGCTCGGTGATCATGCACATGGTCCGGGGTTCGATCCCCGACCGACGCACTCCTTTACCTCGCTATGCCAGACATAATGCTGGTGAAGAGGAAAGGTTGGGCGTGAGGCTAGCAACCTCATCCTGTAAAATAAACACTGCTACAGAAACATCAAGCCACTAGCTTGAAGCCCTATGTTCCACTGGGAAACGTGAAAGAAAAAAAATAAGTTAACACAAATGTTTGTGACATGAGGTTGGGGGTTTCAACGACAAATAATTGAATTTAACCCTCACCCAAATCAATGGAAGTGTGACAATGGTAATTAATAGACAGATACATGAATGATAAACATGGACTTTTCCCTATGACTGGAATGTTTGAGATTTGAACAGTATTTGTGATATATTTGCAGAAGTTTGGATCAATAGTCACAGAAAGACGTAACTGCTGTTTCATATGAATAAGGTTCTAAATCGAATTTGCCTTTATTATTTATTCATTACCTTAGGTTCCGTATAGAATTTACAGCCTCAACAGCACATCTCCATTTTCTCCCGTTATCTCCAATTCTCTTCAGCTGGCTTCACGATTTCCCACTAGCTCTCATCTCCGAGCCTACAGGATATCTCTAAGTCACATTCGGATCCACTTTCATCTCGCCGTTTCCCAATAGGGTCCCGGTCAACGGTCTGGCTCTTGATGTCTCTCAACGGTCACTTCGTCGTTTGTTCAATCCATTTCCATTTTGATATAAGTATAAAACTTGGGCACTGTAGTAGAGTATAACTCCATTATAGATAAGATTTTATTTTGATAACACCGTGTGATCCATCTCCATTTTCTTCAGCGTATTTGTCGGACTATGAGTTCTTGGTTGATTCGTTACCAGTGTTCCTTGCTGGGAGCTGGCCAACTTTCCAACTGGCCATCTGATCTTCAATAAAGAGCCAGAGAAGACATTTATCAATAAAAGTCTGCTGCAGGCTGTTGGAAATGCCTTTGGTAACACACTGACTGAGTCTCTAGAACATATAGAGGCAGTGATCTGACATTAGCTTTGAAAATCCGAATCTTGTTCTTCTCGCTTAGTATAGTATATTTCCAGAATGATATCATCCTGATGTCATCCATGTCTTCTAAGTTTGATAAGTTTTCATAATTTCCGGTATTGTTCATCTGAGATTCTTCTCTAACTGATGTCGGTTAATGGTGAAATTCCCTTCGAAAACAATCGAAATTTTGCGAACTTAATATTTCAATATTTATCTTCTGCTCATAAGTGATTGGCTGTTGGATGGATGCCTTCATGTTTTAATGACTATTCTCTATCATCTCCTAATTTTTTATCATTTTATCCTATATTTACTAATTGTCCTTAAGGTCGCTTCTGAATTTCGTTCTGTTTCATTTCAACGTACTGAACCAACTGTAAAACGGATGCTTGCAGAAAATGTTTCCATTGAAGGTCAATTAGTGAAACTGTCTGTTGCAATCGCTGAGATGAGTAGAGAAAATGTCAATCTATTAAAAGAATTTCACAGTTTAATTGACGAACAGTCAAGTTTAGAAAAGGAACAAATTGTACTGGGAACACGTAATTCAGCTGTAACAAAGGTAAACCTTTTAGAAAAATAATGACATTGAGAACTTTCTATTATAAGTGCACCGTTTGTATTTCATGCTAGTTTAGGTTAATAGAAATTTAAGTAATCCGTATATTGTTGTAAATTACTTAAGATTTAAGAGGTATTCTATTAAACAGGAGGTTGCTGATTACTAGTGTGTGGTGAAATAGTCTACTGTTAGAAATGTTCAGAAGAAAATAAAGGATAAAGAAAGTGTAGCCTAGCAGTCTGTTCCTAATCACTTCTAAAGTGCTGCACTAGATTGTTAACAGTCAAGTAAGTTGCATAAATGTTTAAGTTATTGTATATTATTTTCAGTACCCTTCAGACTGTGATGTTACCAATCAGATTCACGAATAGACTTTGTCTATTCCAGGATTTTTTTGAATTAATTCAGCCAATACAGTATTTTTATTAAGAAGTCATATTCATGGTACGGAGTAATTAATTATAGTTAGTCATACACTTGGTTCCCTATATCAGTTTGAAAGCAGCAAAAACGAACATTTTTAGGATAAAAAAAGCCCATTTTTATTATTTCATGGCCTTTCTTCGGCTGCTGACAGCCGAATAAACTGACTTAAGTAGTGATATATGTGAATATATAATACTTCAAAAGTTATTTCACCTCAAATATGTAGAGTCATGAAACAAGAGATATGAACCATTTGACTCTAATTCCTTGGCTTGATTGTAGGCTTACCCACTCACTTCATAACCTGGAATTCTCCAAGTCAATCTTCACTGGACTTCTAGGGGACTACTGATGAAGATTTCTAAGATAGAACGAAGCTCGTGCTTTCTGATTTTCAGCGGTGTTGAAATCTGTCTTGAATTGAAATACACTTTCAGAAAACCAATGTTTTGAATACGGATTTTTAAAAAGTTCTCTTAAACCGTAATATTTTGAATTTTACTAGTTCGAAGTTGTGAATAATTAATTTGGTTGTATACAATCGACGGTATTTTCCAGGCTTAAGTACAGTACGTAAAAGGTTCAGGAGAAATTAGTCGTAAACATTGATTACTTCATATGTTCTTTTTGTCCCACAGATATCTCATTTACTGTCGATTCATCAAGACAAACTTGATCAATTGATTAGAGAAGCTGAAGAAAGGAATGAAATGCATTCTAATTTAAATAGTAAATGTAATGATTTGCAGGAAGAGAAACAGTCTTTAAGCATGCAAGTTGAGGTATGTAAAAAGTAATATCGAGTAATCATGTATTACATTAGCACACTCCTAAGGCCTTAAATTCATTTTCTTATTATTCAAACACCACTCAAAGACTTTATGTCTTCCTGTTCAACTTGTTAAACATCTGCAGACTCATTGAACATATGCAACAATTTGACATTTGTTAACTTTTCTGTACTCCATCCATTTTTGTATGCCTAGGCAAACGGTGATTTGTAATGCTGAATGCATTGATAAGACTCAATTTTAATTCCTGAGGTGTTACTAGAAACGAAAGCATTCCTCGATGAACTGCAATTTCAAATGTAAACTAAGCATTCAACACCATAGCTGCGACAATAAAAAAAAGATAAACGAAGGGGCTTATTTCCTTCTTTCTAAATTTTCATCAATAATCTACACCAATATATGGCATTTTAAGACTCCGTACTGCAGTTTTACCGGAGACATATATTAATTTCAAGGTAAAAAAGGAGCAATTGAAGGGCAAAGAGATTTAATGAGAAGTTGAATTTGCTTTTAAATTACTTAATTTATCCCTAGAATGATCAGAAAATTTAATAAAAGTTGTTGTTGGTTTGTGAATTTATCAGAATGGCGTTACACAATTCGCTTTTTGGAAGACTCTGGTAAATAGGGGAAACAGGTGAATGACTTCAAGAAGTCGTCGACTGATAATAAATGCACGAGATTAATTATAAGTGAATGCGTCGGTGGCACAGTGGTTAGGACGCTCACCGACCATGCACATGGTCCGGGGTTCGATCCCCAGCCGACGCACTTCTTTACCTCGCTAAGCCAGTAGGAAGACTGGTAAAGCGGAAAGGTTGGGCATGAGGCTAGCAACCCCATCTTGTAAAAATTAACACTGCTACAGAAACTTCAAGCCTCTAGCTTGAGGCCCTATTTTCCACTGGGAACGTGAAGGAAAAAAATTATAAGTGAATAGGTTATTTGAAATGATTAGGAAGGTAAGAATAATAGTATTAATGAGTGTACTACTACTGGCAGTAATAACATTACTAAAGCATTTAAAGGTGAATTGAAATGTGTCATGCAGGGATTTCAAACAGGGTTTGAGAAAGTTTGAAATCACATTTACATTGTTCAGGTAAATTTCGTTTACTTTCACTGGATGTTAGAGGCGAACTTGGAAAACACGAGTATTTTTTTAAAATTTTTATTTATTATCACACAAACTTTGTACATTATGGGCACCGAAAGATGTACCACTCAGAATCTCATAGTTTGTGCGAGGGTCAGTATACTGCTTGGACGTCCAGACCGAGGCAGATGGTTGTTTTAATGTCCATATTCGATTCCCGTGTAACTCACTCCTAAACTCTACTTAATTTACTAGCCCATACTAAGGCCGGAAAAGAGAAAAAGTTGGATGTGATGCTGGCAATCCCATCCCGTAATTTCAAAGCTTGGAGGCCTATTTTCCGCTTGGGATGCAAGGTATTAGAAAACCTTCATGAATATTAGCTCTGATAGTATTTTCTATCTTCATGAACAAGCATTCACCAACTGAATTAGACAGTGAATATACACATTTTTCTGTTTACATATAAAACTCATCCATATATATATATATATCTTCCTCATATATTCCTTTGTTTTATTGAAATGTAGGACTTAAAATGTAGAAAGAAAACTGTGATGCATGATTTAAACGAAATTAACAAGATATCAATAGATTGTACAGATTCAATTCATCATTTAACAAATTGTATTAAAAGTGTAGCTGATTATATTCAAACAATTTTATCCAGTAATTCTGATCATCAGACTATAAATGAGAATTGTAAAACAATCGAGGAAAGTGGAGTGAATGAAGTAGACGTTGAAGAAACTAAATCAGTTTTGTTTAAATTATATAATCAACTAAATACAAGTGATTGTTTAGTGGATAAGTTTGACATTTCACATTTAGAACGCATTGTTAATCAAGAGAATATGGATAAAATGAATACTGAAAAGAATACATCAGTAGATAATGATAATTTATCAGAGATAAGTGAACCTAATTATGAGTTGGATATCGATGAAAACATGTCGATCTCAGAACCAGAGGACAATGATATAATCTCAGTGAATAATGAACCTGTAGATAATTCACCAAACAGACTAGAAAGTCAAAAATCCTGTCTAGAAAATATGGAAAGATTAGACAAAATCTGGTCACAAATCAACGCTTCATACTTACAAGCTTATAATCCTGGTTCAAATGAATGGAGAGAAATTTTAAGTAAGTTTTCTTTTCTCTTAAGCATGTTAAAATGTACTTCAGATTCTAAAGATTTTAGTCTGTTTTAAGCTGACTACCCTAGATGTTAATACTTTGACGTTCGAAACTATGAGTGCTGTAACCATGTGTCAGTAGAAGAGCCGATGGTCACTGGGATGCAGTTGCATCCAGCTGACAAGTCCCTTATAAGACGAAACCTGAATACTGGATCTCAATGTTGGGCTTTACCAACCAAGGCGTCATCGAAACGTCAGTTTTACTGGCCAGCATTTCTCCACAGTCCAAGAATTTGTGTTCAGCGTAATCAACCTACAAGAAATTGGCAGTGATTTCAATGAATTTCGTCTATCTTCTGCTGTGTTAGTTTCACTGGAATTTATATGTTTGTCAGACAGAAAACTATTCACTTGTTTGCACCAGTTCAGAACATAACAATGGAATGGTTAAGACTACGGAATGGAGTTTTTCTTTTTTCTTTTTCCTTCACGTTCCCCAGTGGAACATAGGGCTTCGAGCTAGTGACTTGAAGTTTCTGTAGCAGTGTTTATTTTACAGGATGAGGTTGCTAGCCTCTTGCCCAACCTTTCCTCTTCACCAGCATTATTTCTGGCTTAGCGAGGCAGAGAAGTGCGTCCGCTGGGGATCGAACCTCGGACTATGTGCATGGTCGACGAGCGTCCTAACCTCTATGCTACCGACGCACACACGGAATGGAGTGAATCTAATGAATTCTTTTGGGTGAAATATTTGGTAGCCAACTGGTTTAAAAATACCAGAGAAACCAGATACCGAATATCGTATGTCTAAAATAATACTCAATTGTGAGTTGCATGTGAAGGGACAGAAAGACCTTATAAAATCTGCCTTGCGTGGATGATTTATGTCTCATATCGCACAAATTCAAAGTAATATTTAGCGAAAATCAACAGGTTATCAGAAGAGGCGGTGAAAAATGGACCTTTTAGTGGATATAGAAAAGACAGAGGTGATGGCGATACCCGGCTAACAAAAAACAAACACCAGTTGCCATCACTGGGAGGTATAAAAAATGAGTAGTCTCACATATACTTGGCCAACACTGTTTTAACTTCAGCACATGAAACAGGATCTGAATTTTTAACATTAATGTCAATTCGGTGAGTGTTTCTAAGCACGTTAAGCTACATCAGACTTCCATCAATATCCGTCTTCGATCGATACTGAAGATCAGCTGGGAATCCGTTCGCAAAAGTGACAAAACAAAGAACTGTTGTAGTGAATCACACCAGCCAAACACCCGCTGACCAACAAATATGCGGAACTAAACGGTGATGGATTGAACTCAAGTGACACTAGACACCAGGCAGGTCGATGAGTGGTACCCAAATGAGAAGTGACTAGTTGGGAGTTAGTTCGAAGGTAAGGTAGAGAAAACCATGTATGAAGGAGGCAAAAGCTCGTCGGAGGTTATTGAACTTCTCGAAATTGACGTGAGACAACCGAGTGTAATGAAGATGTTCTGCTGAAACCCTGTGTTCCAGTTGTAACTCAAGGAATAAATATTAATAATACATCAATTGTCTAGCATAGTCTATATATTTTTTTCTTATTATATTACACAATCTTGGCACGACTATAATAAATGAATGAATGAATTTATATTACCCACTGTAAAGTTAAATAAAATCACAGAAATAATTAAGATTTATATTAAAAAAACGGTTTGTTATATGATATTCAAATAATCTATCTATAAAAAAAAACAATTAGAGAAATGAGAAGATTTAAAGAAATTTTTAGCAAAACAAAAATGAGTCATTTTTTTGTTTCTGTAAAACGATACATAATTAGGAAGTTGGACTATTCTCACAAATGATGTACAACAGACTTTGAATTTGTGCACTCAATTAAATGTCTCTGCATAATTTTCTAATTCATAAAAGAGCTTTTTGCAGTGAATAATGAATGACTACCTCATTTTGATTTCATTGCCTTTACTCTCTTATCTATACTGAGACTTAGATGTATACTTAGATAGATCCTTTGCTTTATATACGAGTGGTTAGTCAGATGAGTGAGTGTACCTCCTAATCAGGTTAAAAGTAACCTGATACATTCAAGCCATTTTTTTATATTTCTGCTAAAGATCAGTTAATCATACGGAATTGAAGACATCTAAAACATTACCATTCATTAAAATAGATTTAGCACTGGCTATAAATTACACTGTTGAGTTAGAGAAGGTAGGTAAGCAGTGTGAAATTGGCAGTTGACTTGTTTGACATTACAGTCGATAAACGATGTAATCTTTGATGGACAGTTGTGCAACAGGCGCTAACTTATTTTATTTACCGTTCATAATTTGTGTTACCTTCTAGTCATTACTTCACCTTGAAGAGGGATTCGATTAAAGAGGTGGTGAAAATGAGCCATTTGAAAATAATTCTCTTTTGAATGGTATCATTTACCTGAGTGTTGATCTGTGTTATATGACAGTATGTATTTTGCAGAAATGTAGTCCTTAAACGTTGTGTTTATGGATATTTGATAGATCGCAAAACAGATTTCATCTTGGATCTACAACCATCCAAAATCAACAAGTGCTGAAAAGCTGTTTTGTCCTAGTTTGGGGGGTTTGCTAAAAGGGTGCGCCAGTAACGTGGACTACTGGATAACCAGAGTTTATACGCATTACTTTCAGGTTACGAGGTAGTCAAACTGAAATGGAGTCCAGTGTTACGTAAATTCGACTTTTTTATCTATTCATGATAAAGTCCCTTCGTCATTGAATATTCATCCACCTGACTTGTTTTGCCTAAATGGTTAAGGTCCTGAAATAATAGAGAAGATTTGTAGTCCAGGTGGATGATTTGGAATTAGTTGTGTTCTCTGAGCTGATTGGTTTAATTGTGAAGCTTTCGTCGTCCCTCTAGACAACATCTTCAGTGCAAGTTTTAGCATAAAATGGACTGATTTGAATTCTCCATGAATGATATAATTGTGTCTCCTGGCAACCATCTTCGTGACTGGTAGTCGATCTAAATCTGTATGGATCATTTTTTATTGACTTGGAATTTGAACTTTATTAGTTGGTAAACTTGATCTATATTAATATGCTGGTTAATCACTGATTCACTTGAGTACCAGGGTTCTAGGAATTCTCTGGCACTTTTAGGGCTTCCTCTATTTATACATTCTAAAGGTAGTTGTTAATGAATAGTGAATGTGTGTATTTATGTATTTATGCTCAGTGCTGTTTAGTTTTCAGTGGTACTCCTACTGACGTTGGCTAATGATGAAATCTACCTTGAGAATACAGTGTCTTAAGGTTGACAGATTGCTGAAACAGTCTGGGATAAAACTTCCAGGTAATGAAATATCCCTGTAATTCGTTGAATCAGGTCAAAAACTCATGACATTATATCATTCGACTACTTGACAAAATCTTCTTAATGTCTTACTTCACATGACCGATGAAAACCTACACTTCTTGTGATCTCTCGGGCTCTGGAAATCTTCATTATTCCTCATCTCATCATCGTTTCTCGTACATTTTCATTTATTGTAATTGCAGTGCATTTATTTTCTTCACCTCCATGTGTTGTACTTTTATAAACTGAACTGATGCGCATTTGTTCAAAGTTGTACATTGAGAGTTCCAGTTCAGTTCAGTTCAGTAGGCATAACCATTGTTAAACAACATTTGCTAATTAAAACAGAATATCCAACTCAAAAATATACCAATTCTATCAATTATCTTAACTTTCCTACTACAGGTATTTTAGCAAAGAATCAAGTGAATTGGAGTGAAGAATTACGAAAACAATCAGCTACTTTATCTGGTGGTGGTTATTTAAAACCGGGCGATTTAAAATTTATTCCTCCACCATCTGAGAAGATTTTAACAAAGAAAGAGTATATGAGTTTGTTAAAGAGGCGAGAAAGCAAAAGTAGCAGATTAAACAGTCGACTTTCCAACTTCACATCAGATGACATAAACCAAAGGTATAGTAGTACTTTACAAGATTTTTAGTTCAGTCCCTTTTTACCGTTTTATCAACAGTATAAACACATTCCAGCATCCAGCTGGTTCAGCTTTCATATAAGCTGCTAGAAAGAATCCCCTTTCGTTGAATATGTTTTGTTTTGTTAGACAATATTGTTTTAAGCATTTGGTCGAGACGTTAACTTAGCCATGAAATCAGACATGGTCATTCCTCCTAGTTAATAGCAGGTTTATTTGATATGTCAGAATTTCATTTTAAGATCGATTTGTAATGGTCATAACTACTCCTCTGAATCTCATTGAATTGAGACATTTCAGATCTGGCTGAATGCACCTATTGCGTTTCATTTTCAGCCAACAAAACATTATGAACAAAATATGACTGATTACGAATTAAAAATGTTTTTGTTATTTTTTATAATTATTCCACATTAAGAAATCAGTTATTTCGATTAAATGAATATGATAAAGCAAAGTTAACTCGATTAATTAACAATGGGTTACTGAAGGGAGTTAAGTTTTCGGTCAGTTTTATGTGAAAAGTTATGAATCAGACAGACTTGAGGGAATGTGATTTCATTCTTAGTACATACTAAAATACAAATCTGAATGAACTCTGCTACTTAACTACTGATAAAAATAAGCAGATGTTGTGGAAGTGATTATTCTGCAGCGTTTGTCTTTATTCGTCTGGATTCCCCACCGATGCCGGTAGCGAGGTTGGAAAAGAGGGTAGGTTGGGCGTAAAGCTAGCAACTCCATCTCGTTAAAATAACACAAGCCCTACTGAATATCCAAAGCTTGAAGCTCTATGTTCCACTTGGAACGCAAAAGTATGAAATATAATGTGTGTAATTTGTCTCTAAATGTAATGTATTAGAGTATTTCTTCAAAGTTCTTAATGAGCATCCTTTTTATTTTTTATCTGGTCCAGTTATTTTACTTGGCTTCAAACGTATGGTATCTGGTAGATCTCTTATACTGTCTGGTGTTAAAGTCGATTTTCTGCTGATAAACTGTGTATGCAACTGACTTCGCGTGCCAGGCTCTCGAGTGGAATCCGAGTGGGAAACGATGAATTGGGTGTCTTAGGGTGACTTGGAAGGGATCTGTTGGAGAGGAGGTGAGACCTTATTGGCAACCGTGGGGCAAGCTGAAAAGGACTGTAGAAAGCAGGACAAAGTGGAGATGTACTATTGAATACCTATGTCCCACTCGGAACCCAAAGGGAATAATAACAAATACCACGTATAATACTGAATTAGACTGCCGGGAATATTCGAGGTTGTGTAGGCTTTCCACTTGGGATATGACGATCTCCAAAGACGATCTTTCAGTTTATATTGTCAATTTTATCAGTATCAAAAGTCAGAATTTTGGAAGCCTATTGCTTAGACTTACCAGTTAACTTGGTATTCGAATAATAGTTTCATAGATCATAGTTAATCTAGTTTCCTAAAAGTTGGTTTTTAACATACCTTGACAATGACTCTGATTCCGACATATAAAAGGGAAGAACGAGAACTAGATAAATCGAGTTTCAAAGTTGTATAGTTACCTAATGATACAAATGTGAATAATAAGCCGCCTTCGAAATGTCATCCAGAAACAATACTGTTTCACTGTGTGAAAGAGTTGGGTAATAATAACTGGATTATTTAGTAACAGTGCTATGAAATGCATCAGTTGAGATTCAGAACTTTACCGCCTCAGAGACTCAGACTCTACCAATAATATCCAGAGTTTGAATAGATTTGGAGAATAGGACAATGCAAAGTCAGTTTTGCTGCAACTAAGTGAAATTTACTAAAAGATGATGATTGGTAATAATCAAAAACACCTACCAGTCGGCTGGAATTATTCATAATTATGCGTCTATATACAATCAACAAAACATGAATAATGTGTTGTTTTATACGAAATATCTATACAAAGAATAATCGCGTTGAACCTAATTAGCATATACTGATGAGAAAATCGATGTGAATTGGCCTTGAGAAGTAAGATGTTGAAATAGGCTGGATGAGATAACAAAATGTGTTTGAAATTGGTTGAAGTTAACGGAAACTATTGAGCGTCGGTGACACAGCGGTAGAATGCTCGCGGACCACGCAGATAGTTCGGCGTTCGATCCCCGGCCGACACACTCCTCTACCTCGCTTAGCCAGTAATAAAGCTGTTAAAGGGGAGAGGTTGGCCATGAGGCTACCAAGCCCATCCTGTAAAAATAAACACCACTGCTACAGAAACTTCAACCGTCTAGCTTGAAGCCCTATGTTCCACTGGAAAAGTGAAGGAATGAAAAATGAACAGAAACTATTACTTCAGTGTGTTTCACACAAGCTACTGTTAGTCTACTCAGTTACCTCTCGATTGAAGGATCAAAGAAGTACAGCTGTTAACTTAGGCCATTCGGCCCGCTTAGCGTATGGATTGTTTGTTTTTCACTGCACTGCATACTGAGATTGGATTTAATCCAAATAAAAACTTGTAATCCAGGAGGGAAAAGTAGCTGATTCATCATGAGCTGACATTAGTTAGAGAACCAATCAAATCCCTACAAACCAACACTTGAGTAGCTGATTCACTTTCTTTAGAATATTTAAGTAAACACTGGTTTTGAGGCTGTTTCCGGTATTCAAGAATAATACAAATGTATACGGGAAACTACGCTTTCATTGAGCTGGAATTTAGAAGTGATTATCAGTTGAATCTCATATTGTCATTTCCTTAACGAAGTTGGAGGCAATTGATTCCAGCCTTCCTAATAATTCATCTTTTCGTCATGATCATTATCAGAAATATTAAGATTGTAATATTGCAATTCTGTAGAATGAATTTTCGCATAAATTAATCTCATTCATTCCACTGACTTTTTATGTTACATTTATGAGTTCAATGAATTGTTGTCTCCATTATCAGTCTACGATTATTTTCATTACAGTTTTACTGTGTAACACATTGTGTTGTTTTCTAACCCTTATTAAAATCAAATTGGTTATTGTGTTATGAGTTAAATTGTTTTTGTAGAATTTTTAATTTAAATTTATGCACACTATAAATCAGAACATTTTCTCACAGATAAACACATGATTTCAGTGTAATTTAAGTTACAATGAAGAACATCAACTCAAAAAGGCTTGATTTTAATAGTCTTTCAGCAAACTTTATTAATTCAAAAGATGGCATCCTACAGCTTTTTTTATCAGACATTATCAGACATTCTGAAGTGTTAACTGAATATAATAACCCTTTCCTTAGTGATAAGTGACTGTAAAGAAGGGATATGTGTGATGTTCCTATTAGAAATAAAAGACTATTTATCTATCCACTTAAAGTGGAATTTTGAATAAACGTGATGGTTAGTCACATCATACAATGTATTATTGTAGTATTATTGTTCCCTTGAGTTCCCAGTGGAAGATAAGGCTTCAACAACAGATCTCCACTTCGTCCTATCTTCTGCCGTCCTTTTTAGCCTGGACCACGATTGCCTACAATCTCTCATCCCCTCCACATCACACGATCTCCTCCATGTCACCCTCGCACCCACGATCCACTCGTCGCTTCCCATCGGGATTCCACTCGAGCGATGGCCTGCATTGCATGAAGGTCTCCTCAACGTATGCCCTATCCATCTTAATTTTCTCCTACATATTTCTTGAGTGATCAACTCGTGGTTGGTTTGTTGCCAGCCAGATTTTCTTGTTACTCATTCTTTCTAGCCATTTGATCTCCAGTATGGAGCCATCGAAGGCACCTGTTGATGAAAGTCTGCAACTGGCTGTTGGAAATCCTTTTCGTGACACGCCGGTCAAGTTTCTGACCCGTATAGAAGAACTGACCGACTTGACATTGGTGTTGAAAATGTGAATCTTGTTGTTTATGCTGACTGAGTGAGGCAGAGGATTTCAAAACTGGTTTCAGGTTGATGAAGGCGTGTGTATCTTGCTTTTCCGATTCTGACTTTGACATCTTTTCATACAATGGATCGAATAAAATTGAAAACACTTGCAACTGCTACAAATCTTATAATGTTAATATTAATACACCGTCTGTGGTTCACAATTCGAGGTATCTGTAACAGTATAAGCCTTAAAAAGTATCTCTCTAATGACTATGAAACATTTACTAAATATTACGTGCATCCCCTTTGGAGTTATAAGCTTTTCGTGCCTGTGGTTTATTGGTAGAATACTTGCAAACCCATGGTTTTGATCTTCGGCCCAAGTATTGCTCCTTAAAGGGGGAAGTTTGAGCGTGAGCCTGGCAATCCTATTCCAACATCACTACTACTGAAACATCAAAGCTCAAATTTGTAGCCTAATGTCCTGCTGGGAATTGAAAGGAAAAAATAACTTTGTGCCCATTAGCTTTGTAACCGTCATAATAAAGAAAAAAATTCTATGTGTTCTCTTCCTTCTGAAATGATGGAGAACAGTTTAAGCTCAAGTGGTTGTCTTTCAGTATAGCTGTGTTCTCTAAGCTAGATAGTTTAACTGCAATATAGATATCGTTCAGAAAGGAACACAAATATTTCAATTCAATACTATGTGGAACAAAACAATCGACAGTAAAAGAAGCCAAAAGTAGTACCATACGATAAGTAAACTGCATCAACTTTAAAAAAAATTATATCGACAATAGTGTAAGTCGCCCTCGACATCAGATCCAAAAAAGTAGTCTAGTGAAATGTATTTCTTCATATAAGCTCATGTGAGTAACTACAGACACCTTTTAGTTTGAAAAAATGTAGAAATGAAAGACAGGAAATGCAACAGTATTGCTAGAATATCCTTATAAACTTGGTACTCGGATCAGTCTGTTTTTAACAGCATTGTCGACATGCATTGAATTCATCAGTCAATCAAGAATGAGTCGAAATGGTAAAATAGCATCTGTACGAAACAACCAATCCCAGTACAAGTGGAAATAAGGATAAGGAAACCTGTGAATCCAGTCGACCACTGTTAAGCTGATCAGGAAAATCAGCTATATCATTCATGGAGAATTCTAAGAAATCACACTGCATTCAAGTTAGCCATGGAAGTGTTTTCTAGTAAGTCAGTGATATCTTCAAAATTAATCCCTCTAGATCAGAGAACATAATAAGACCTAGGAAGGTTTAATGTGACGACGAATTGTTTTTGAACGCATAAAGGTGATTTGAACTTTCTAACTGCTAGGGCTTCCACAAACTTTTGAATACGCCCTAAACACGTTTTATAGATAGGTTTAAAAGATCTGTTAACGTCAATTTTATGTCCTGTCTCTATAATATGTTTCGCAATAGAATAGGAGACCCAGCTCTTCTATGCGTTCAAAAACAATTTGTCATCACATTAAACCTTCCTTGGTGAATTTTGTGTACTGCCGATGATTCACAAACTAGGATGAAACAGCAGCTGTCCAGTACTCCCTGGTTTTCAATGGTTCTCTAACTGATATCAATCCATGATCAACTCGTAAAAACATAACTAACCCTTACAAACCAAACTATAGAGAATTTTGTTTTGATACCATAGCAGATGTACTATTACCTCTGCTATTTGGTTTAGTGATCCTCATTGTTATTTTGACCTTCAATATGTCCTTTTAACTTGACCTAAGTCTATTTTTCTCACCTCTTAACTCTTTATTAATTTCATATATATTCCTATGACAAGTCCGTGTGTGATGGATCAGATTGTTCGAAATGTGTTGCGCAAATACATTACACGATTCAGACAAATTACGTCTTCTTATTGTTTTATCTAAATTCATAAAGGGAACTAATTGTTTTAAATTTTCTCATAATTATTTTTTATGCTGTTATTTCACCGTCAGACAAGTTACTACCTATATGAATGAATCATAGTGAAACAATATTAAAAAGGAATTTTAACAATATTGCCGAAAATTTCAGCTGTCAAAACTAATTATATAATTTATTGTAAGAGAAAGCTTATAGTTCTTCTACATAAGAGTGAGATAATTATTCGTTAATAATTATTCGTTGAATATTTTATAATTTGAATCTAGTTGGTAAAGTTAACCTGCTTGTGGAGATGCACTGAAACTAATGCCATCGCTGAAGTTATAGACTCTCCTCAGGAATGTACACTTTAAGCAACTACTACTAGCAGTACAGCGGAAAAATTTCCATTCCTTTGCGTTCTAATTGGGGAATAGGTCTTGAAGCTCCAGGCCTTCAGTTTTAGCAACACATGTGCGGTTCTCACGGGAGTGGAATCGCCAGTCTCACGCCCTCTTTTCCAGGCTTACTACCGGCTTTGTGAGGTTAAGGAGTGCTTCGACAGAAGATCGAACCCCTACCATGCCCGTGGCTGGCGAGTATTCTATCCGTGAGCTAACGACATACCACTACATCCACATACATATTAATATATAATATGACGTTGAGGTTGTATATGAATTCATAGTTATCGAATAAATGTTTGTTCTTAATTTTTAACGTACTTTTAAAAAATGTCTGTATTACAGAACACATTCAGTTGCAGTACAAACACGCGGTAGTTCATGTGTTAGACTGTCAAAATGCAAGGAATTACATACCTAATGAAAAGAATACATTCAGTCCAATGAACGCTATGCATATTTATGAATGTGAGCTTGCAACAGAAAACTGAGTTGAACGGCATTATTTTTACATTTTGTTACATTAGTTTCTTTCTATTCATGATTTTACTTGTTATTATCTTTCCTTCGGTTACAAATATTTACTTGATTATGATGAATTTCATAATATTTATGCTTTTGTTTACAATGGAAATGGTGGGATAAATAAAGGTCCTTTAGCAAATCTGTTGTTTATTCTTAGCTGAAGTAGGTTTTATTGACCGAATATTTTATGTACTCATAGACGTCAGTACTGACTTATTCGACCTAGGCTGAAAACTCAGTTCACGTGGCAGCATTTAGTCCTGACTTCTTTTACTTTCTTTCTAGAGTTTTAAAGTTTTCTGAGTTGGGTGATTTAATAGCGAAGCTTTTTGTTATTGTTAATGTTTAATTTCAACAACTTACGCCAATAAGTATCTTCGTCAAGTTTCGAATTCTTTATGATTGTCTGATTGGGAAATTATTTGTCGCTTTAGTTTTGGTCTTTGTCAATTTATGGTGAATCAGATGAAACCTTCGTAGGTGCTGGGAGATTTGTAAGTGTCTCTTAACAACTTAAAAATCGATTTTTTTCCCTTCACGTTCCCAGTGGAACATAGGGCTTAAAGCTAGTTGGCTTGAAGTTTTTGTAGCAGTGTTTATTTTACAGGATGGGGTTGCTAGCCTCATGCCCAACCTTTCCTCTCCACCAGAATTATTACTGGCTCAGCGAGGTAAAGGAGTGCGTCGGTCGGGAATCGAACCCCGGACTATGTGCATGGTTGGCGAGCGTCCTAACTGCTATGCCACCGACGCACTAAAAATCGATTACTGGCTATGAATTTTAATTACGGCGACAGTGGTATAACTGTTTTCAGTAAGATTTTATGGACTGCGTTTACAAGCGCAGCGTCTTATTTCAACACTATTGTAAAACCACAGTTCGAGGAGTGTCGTAACCATTCGAGCGAGATTAAATGAAACAGTAGTGCCGTTTGTTCAGTGTAATTTGCGAGTGAAAACTGATATTGCATTGCAGAAATAAGTAGTCAGGAAGCCGTGGACCTAAACTTCGTACCTACTGGCACTCTTCAACAAGGCGTGTCTGCACCCTCATTGGAAAATATGCCCTCCTAGAGATTCAAACCAGCTTCATTCAGTACACTGTGCTGGCGAGTCATCGGCTTATTGTCCGCACGTCAGTGGTAAAGTTCACACAGCTCTAGGGATCAGATACATAACGTCCCTTGTCCTCTAGATTCCAAACAATGTACACACAGAAGTTTGTTTTCATCTTAACTGAATTTAGCGTTAATTAACTTTTATGAGATCAGCTATCTACTGTCGTATAATATAACACCATTTATTATGAATAGACTGGCATAATTAGCTAAGTTTGAATAAAATTCAAATTTGATCAGAACGTTACTTATTCATGACACCGTTATATTTGGAGTTTGGGTTTATAATTCATTGTCTGATACAAAATTGAATAAAGCGTGAAAAAAAACATAAAGTTGATAATTTGTAACTTTTTGGAATAAATTATTCATAGTGCTGAAACACATAATTTGTTTACCAAAATAATCAGTGAAGAACACAGATGAGCTGACCACAAATGAACTGCAACAATTCCATAAGTTTCAAATTGTATCGTTTTGTTTTACTGAAATATTCATGGGTTGTTAAGTTGCATTTTATAATTTTGAAACTTTCCAACACTCATTGACTTCAAAACTTTGCAGACTTACATATTCATACAAATACAACCACTACTACTGAACTAGGAATTGCTAGTTAGTAATCACAGTGATGCTGAGGCATCAGCTCAAGACGTTGCATATATCTCAACGTCAAGCTGATTAATTCGGTCAAGATACATCAACGGGAAGTCATAAGTTTGTTGTTATTCCCTTAGGTTCTGAGTGGAGCATAGAGCTTCAACGGTAAATCTTCATTTCATCCTGTTCTCCGCAGTTGTTTTTTCAGCTGGCTCCACGATTGCTCATAAGCTCCCATTTACATCTAAAACACAACCTCCGCCATAATGCCCTCGGACTGCAGACTCGTCGTTTCTCCTTCGGAGACCATTCTATTCATGGCTTGACGTGCGATTTCACTCAACAGTCTTCTGAGCACATGTCTGATCAATTTCCATTTTCGTTGCTATATTTCTTGATCAATAAGTTCTCAGTCGGTACATTCCCAAAGAGTTCTCTGTTGCTTATACTTTATGGACGGTTATCCGACATTCAGTATGTAGCATGAGAAGTCACATGTCGATAAAAGTCTGAAGCCTATTCAAAATGCTTCCAGTGACTCACCCACCAAGTCACTGAACCACATTTAAGTCCTCACTGACTTGACATTAGTGGTGAAAATCCGAATCTTGGATTTTCTGTTTAGTGCAGTAGAGCTTCACATTGATTTTAGATTACTGAAGGTCTTTCTTGCTTTCTCGACTCTGATATCGATATCCTCATCCTTTCTGCCTGTAGTTGAAACGACGCTGTCTAGATAAGTGACGGAATTGACCTCCTTCAAATTTTTCCTGCTCATAGTGACTGATTCTTGTTGTTGTTGGTCGGTTATCTTCAGCACCGCTTTCCTCTCCATGCTCATTTGAAATCCGAGTTCATTGTCTCCTCTGCCAAGTTGTTGGTTTTCGCCTTTAGATCTCTTACTTTGTCTGACATTAGACCTAGATCATCTGCGAAGTCCAGATCTTCTAGTTTTCTTAGCGGTCCAACGTATTCCTGTCTTATCGCTTCCCTATAGTGTGCCTCACAGTCCTGGCCGACTCTGTGTCAGGATGCAGGACAGCATAATTCGGAGGGTCGTCGGCGACAGTAGGTGGGAGACCACATGTATGAATGAATAATTTCGAATCACATCTGCTGCACAAGAGGTGGCTTTAAAGGCTCACTAAGCTGGTGGATGATGGCTTTGTGTTTGAAGCGACGAGTTCTGGGTTTGAGTTTCAGTAGAAATACTACCAGTCACTGGGGACAGGCATGTACAGCTAGTGAGCCGCAAATAAGACGAAACATGAGTCGTCACGCAAAAACTGAAACAAGTAGTATACGGAATGAAAGGGAACATTTCTAACCCGCAATTGCACAATGTCAATCTTCTCAGTAATTATGATGCTACTTTGTTTGAGTTTTATCCGTCCCCCCGTTTATTATGCCATTTTAATTCCTAATTGTAATTTTATTAATTTGACCCTTAACCGGAAGTTATTCAGGGAGTTTCCCATCCATCTGATATAAATACACGAATGTACATCACAGCCTAGATGATGACTTCATCGAAAAGAAAATTTTTTTCGCTGCAACTGTCTTCTTAATAACATTTTATTTGTTGAAGGTTGGTTCAGTATTGATGATGTGGTATACGTCTATGAATTTATACATGTTGACGCTGATGTGCTTTGTTATTCCTTTCTACATCACCTAAAGTAATTTAACATCTTCTGAGCCTAACTATTTGATAGTGAAGCTTTTTTCTACTCTACGAAACAGTATCACCATTGCGAATTTGCGGGCAGAGGTCCTTTAGATTCATTCATCTCTGCTGAATCGTTTGTCTTGAGATATCGAAACATTACCATAATTCGATTCTAACGAAAGAAACATTCTTTTTTTTTCATAATTTCACCCTGTAGTTTTACTTCTTTTCACATCATTAACATTTGTCCTTTGTTGTATGCTTTGTTCAATGCAACTTTCAAACATTTGAGCAAAATTTATTCCATATTAGAATGTTCACATAGTTCGGCTTGTTCAACACTCATTTTTAAATGTATTTTTACTTGTTTGTGTAATTTCAATAGAAATAAATCATTAATTGCATTGCTGTACAAATAAAACTACTTTGAGGAGAGAAAAAAATAGCAGGTTTTCCACATAAATAAATAAAAATCAAGTCTTTTTTTACTTGTTGACTGTTGAAAATAATAAAAGACGAATAGAAATAAATTTGTAGAAAATTCAATCAAGAAGTAAATTATTTTCTTGATGAAAATTATTTTAAAAAAAAAGGAAGGTGAACGAAGAATTGATTTATTTTATTAACAGTAGAATTATTTTGATTGGACACTAGTAACTAGTGTGATGTGTCTAGTCCTTTGTTTGCTGCATACTGAATTCGATCAGTCAGGTTTGCAATGTGGCCACCATTCTAAGTAGGTTGCCATGAGGGTGCACATTGATTCGATGATATTATATGATGCATCCGAAGTATCCAATGCAGTCCTACAGGAGGTCAGTCGTGAGCCCGAACAAATCAGTGGTAGCGTTTCTAACTGTATCACTGACTGACGTGGTTTCGAATCTCAGAAGGGACTGAGTTCCTTCAAGGTTGCAGATACGCTTTGCTGATGAGTGTCAACTAGCACGAAACCTAGGTCAGGCGAGGCTTCCTTCCGATTGCCTCCAACCATCTAGTAGAATTATTATTCATTTGGTTTCCGAGTGGACCATGGAGCTTCATCAGCATACTTCCATTTCACTCTCTTCTCTTCAGTTGTCTATGTCTGACCTCTCCTTACGCATAAGCTTTTACTCAGCTGTCTCTTCAGGGTACGTTCAATCCATTTGCATGTTCATTGAGCGATGGGTTCTTGTTTCGTTTATTTTTCAGAGTTCCACGTTGCTTACCTACTCAGTCGGCCATCTGATCTTCACTATGAAAAGAAAGCACCTGTTGATAAAAGTTTGTAGGCTGTTGGAAATGCTCTTCACGTCTCTGAATCATATAGAAGTACTGAGAGACTTGATATTAGTGTTGGAAATCCGGATGTTGTTCCTTGTGCTGAGTCCAGTAGATCTCCACTCTGATTTCAGGGTAATGAAGGTCTCTTTTGATTTTTGGTCTTGACTTTGACATCCTCACCCAGTGATTACCTGATTTATCATTAACAAACATGATGGCAATGAGTGGGATTGAAAAGACTCCATGCAGAAGTCATATCCCTGTACTTATTATGTACTAGTAGATTTATGTTTGTATACTCTGAACAAAAGCCTCTATTGTTTTGTGATTGGCATATCAAAGAAGTTTATGGACTAGTTTTCCTTAGTGTTTGAAAAATGCCAGTCACTATGAGTAGTAAATGTTAGACTCTCTTGCTTAATGCAGATTTAATTTCTTATCCAATAGGTAGTCGCCAAAAGACAGACAGACATTTAGTATACGCGGAAATGTTAGCAAGATCCAGTTCATAACAGTCAGAAAGTAAGTAAACACAGTATAAAGCATCCCTATTAGTATGCATGAATTTTAAATAACACTGGCGACTTGTATCTAAAGGTAAGTATGGGAGTTGGTTGCTGTTCCTCAAGCTGTTATATCTTACCGCTGACGTTTCCTCACCAGGTTCGACTATGAAAAATACTCAGTCAAATATCAGAGTTGGGACAGTAAAAAAGATACTTCCATTATACATTTTCTTGAGCTCTGTTAGCTTTCTTCGCTATTTTACAAATTCTTTTGGACTATTTGTAGCTTTTTGGCTTGTTACTTCAGGAGAAATGTTCCGAGCCATCACGGACAATAATTTCAGCCAACAGTTAATTTGAGAACATAACAAAAGCTTCTCAAGTTTATCTTCGTTTTCGTTGGCTATTTCATCATGATGAAGTACACCTCAAGATCAGTCAGATTTCAATGATTCTAGAAAACTAATACCAACACTTTTTTCTAACTAACAGTGCCCAACATTGTGAAGAAATGGTTTTAGGAGTTGGAAGTTCTTTTTTTTAACAGTAGTAGTTGTTAGAGTGGCTAGTGTTAAAAACAAAGTTAGCAGAAAGCAAATGGAAGTGATTCCTCGTAATTCCCATCAGTCGAATATCTATGCTCGCTTTGTGCATGCATGCATTTGCAATAAGACGAGCATGTCCTGCTGTTCGGAAAAGGTTTTCTGATAAACTTCCATTTGGTGTTCTTCTAAGTACTGTTTACGTGGTTTACAAACAGTAGGTGTAAACTAACTCCGATATGTGATCTGTAATTTCTCATTTATAAAACACAAAATAATCGAGCAAAGAATATGCTTTTCGATAAATTCCTCTTCTGGGTCTACAATTATAGATATATTTGTTTATATACACAGAATATTCTAGATTAGTAGTCAATAACAATATTAGGGTTTTTTAAACAATATCGATTTGTAAAGTAAGATCTATGGAATTACAGTTCATTAAAGATGCTTAAATTATAATAATAATAAAGATATAGTGGCGAATAGAATATCAGCTAAAATTAGGAAAATTCCACAAAAATTGAAGATCATTCAAACCTAGACGGCCAAAGCAACGATAATGTCTGAACCAATTTCTTTTGGATGCACAAATTAGGCTTGTTAATGTGGATCCCCACAGCCTCAGCAATATTTAGTAGTCGAACTCTTAAGGCAAAATTAGGATTTGTTGGTATGCGGTAAATGACCCTGAAAGCATGATTAACGTCAATCTTGTGTTCTGTATCCACAAGATGAGATAGAATGGCGCTGCGAATAGATTTTGTTTGTCCTTTACTTAACCACACAGGGTGATGTTCGGAAATCCGTCGAGAACCAAATTACCGTTCAATCCAAACGCCCTTATGAGAATTTGTTGAATTTAAATTTTGAGTAAACTAAAGTACTCTTTATATTAGAAAGCATGATTTTATTTCTCATAAGAGCCATCACATATGAATGACTACATTAAGT
Organism: Trichobilharzia szidati; assembly: GCA_944472155.2. Lineage (NCBI taxonomy): Eukaryota > Metazoa > Platyhelminthes > Trematoda > Strigeidida > Schistosomatidae > Trichobilharzia > Trichobilharzia szidati. The sequence continues at coordinate 128,447,821 of OX235279.1, read as the reverse complement.
TTAACTGAGAGGAAACGTCAAGAGAGAACGAATAAGAGCAGCAATGTATCGCTTTTCTTTTAGCCAAGTGGTTAGCATAACTAATCAACTAATTTTGAAGATTACAAAGCGAAAATCCTCTGCTTCACTGTCCTCTGATTTTGACGTTGAAAGTATATTCAAAAGTTCTGATGTTCTGAGCCATAGTCTTGGGTTCATTAACCAAAAAATTCCGATTTCTGAAAAGATTTTTAAGTTAGAATACGAATAGTAGTAATGCAATAATCTTCAGAGTTTGAAATTTAATTACAATAAATGTCATCATAAAGCTAAGAAACTTTGCTCGTACTCACTGTGTAAACTAGTGCTGATAAGTTAACCTTAGGTTAAAGTAGGTTTCAAAAGAATAATTACTACTTGTCCACTCGCAGACGATGTACAAGCACACAGTTTCTCTCCTCAGATGATGACTCAAGGTAGAAAATAGAGGGAAGACTAGTAGTTCAGCAAAGAGTCTCTTTTCGGCGAATTCATTTTCACAGTTGTACAGTCATAATATATATATGGTTATTTTGGATGTGTGTGTACATTGAATTTGTCAAACGAAAATACAATTAGTAAGTTTTTGGTGGAGTTACGCAATACAAATGTATTTAGAGGAATTGGATGTTTGGTGATAGAATTGGATGTTGATATAAGAGGATAATGACAAAAGTGATGGGTTGTCACAAACGACTCCTAAAGAAGACTTGCGTAATAAGATGAGTAGTTTGATGAAAGAATTGTGCTCAGCGTGTACATGAAAAAGCGTAGTAGTGTTATCCAGTTACCCACTTATCTGAGGAAGCCCACAGGACAAGGTTTCGCACCTGACCACTTCTATGTGTATGTATCAGTTCACTTATTGCTGTGGAGACAGGTGCATCGGTCGGTCGACGCGCAGCCCGTCAAAAAGGGTGAAATAACACTATCCAGCGTGGCTGGATAAAGGAATTAGTGGCTGTATAAGCAGTGCAATTGTCGAACATCTCGTCACTACTGGTCATTCCATCTCAACAAACCCCTCCTTCAAAGTAATCTACAAATTGAAAAACAACCTGCCAAAGACAATTCATTTCCGTCTTCTTTGTATTGCTGAATCCCTAGCCATTCACTTAGAAGAACCAGAACTATTCATACAGAGGAAAATTGTCCAACCACTTCTACTATCATGCTAACAACTCTGTAGATTTGACTTAACTTTTGCTTGTTTGCTTCTTTTCTAACTAATCACAACTTTTGTATTCCTTTAAAACTCTTACGTAATTCCGTATTTTATTTTGTTTCCATGTACACGCTGAGCACAAATCTTTCATCAAACTATTCATGTTATTACGCAACTCTTCTTTAACAATCGTTTGTGACAACTCATCACTTTTGTTACCATCCTCTTATATCAACATCCAATCCATCTGAACTTACTAATTGTATTTTCGTTTGACAAAGTCAATGTACACACACATACAAAATAACCATATATATTTGTGACTGTACAACTGTGGAAATGAATTCGCCGAAAAGAGACTCTTCGCTGAACTACTAGTCTTCTCTCTATTGGTTTTCGAATGGGGATTTTTCATGAATGAAGTTAGAAAATGCATGATTGCTACAAGTTTCGTACTGTTAACCTCTGAGTAAGTAATATCCCATCTCTACTCAGGTCTCCATTTGGGATTTATTTCAGTGAGATCAGAATACCAAATTAAAGATATTTTAGATGCACTCAAAGGGAAGTTTATCAAGTCGTTTTACAGTATACAGTTATTTTAATGCGAAAATGTACCGTACTCAGGACTTTTTGATTTTAGAACAAGATTTGTTCTACGTTTGGAATAAAAAAATTTTAAGAAGCAAACGAGATATAAAATGCTAATGTAAGAAGTAAATATTTAGGTCTCAAGATCAGTTTGACGAAACCATTCGTGGAAACAATGATATCATTTCATGGGTGTTGGTTGGTGCCGGTGATGAGTCACAAACAGAAACAAAACAGTTGTCCAATGTTCTCTAATATTCAGTGCTCATAAAATTGATGCTGATTTGAATTTACCATAAAATTGACCAAACCTACACAAAACAGACCTTTCTGAAATGTTTATTTCTATTTAAGTTACCTTGAAGTGAAAATTAGTCTCATTTACAGAGGTGATGAAGATATCTAACCACCACCAACAACAATCGGCGGTCACTGTCAATGGGAGAAATTTGAAAGAGGTCAACTCCGTCACTTATCTAGACAGCATCGTTTCAAATACAGGCAGAAAGGATGAGGATGTTGAAATAGGAGTCGAGAAAGCAAGAAAGACCTTCAATAATCAAAAGTCAGTATGAAACTCTACTGAACTAAACAGTAGGTGCAAGATTCAGATTTCCAACACTAGTGTCAAGTCAGTGAGGACTTCAATGTGGTTCAGTGACTTGGTGGGTGAGTCACCGAAAGCATTTTGAACAGACTTCGTACTTTTATCAACAGGTTGCTTCTCATGCTGCACACTGGATATTGGATAACCATCCATAAAGTATAAGCAATAGAGAACTCTTTGGAAGTGGACCTACTAAGAACCTATTTACCGACAAATATGACGACTAAAATGTAGACGGATCGCATGTATGCTGAGTCTACCGTTTAGTGACATTACTCGCCAAGCAATCACTCAAGAGGAAGCCGAATAGGAAGAGACGACTTAAGTGTCTGAAGGTGACATGTAGAAGGTCGTGTGCGGGAAAGCTGAGAGCTTATGAGCAGTAGTACAGTCAGCCTAAGAACAATGCAGAAAAGAGTGAAATGGAGATGTTCAACTGAAGCCTTTTGTTCCACTCAGATCATATTAGAAATACCAATAAATAATGTAGCCTAAGGAATCAGTTATTTCGACCCTGATTGTAGAAAGTAGCTTTCCCGTGTTTCAATTACTTAATCAACACAACTTTTTGTTGTTTGACTGGTTACAAATTGTGTATTTCCCAAATTTCAGTTTCTTCATTTCACCTTTTTTGAGTGTGATCCAGTGAAGAGGGTGTGGGTCTTTTATATATATATATATATATATATATGATATATTTTAAAGTCAGTGTATACATCATTTAAACAACTGAAACAATTCAGCGACAGATGAAGTATTCAGCAGTCTAACGTGTGAGAATTTAACAATTGTGCTTTCAGTTAATTTATTTTGTATTTTAATACAACTATCGGATTGGTTATTTCATCTCCAGAACATGAGTTTGCATGTGTATGCCTACATGGAGTATATGCGTGTATGTGTGAGTGATTCTTCATCGAATATTTATTTCTTAACTGATTTTATAAAATTGTCGAGTGAGTGAATTTGTTTTTTGGTGTTATTGTTGGTAATTTGGTTGCAAAAAAAAACAACAGAACAAATAAAGAAAAAGACTATTTGATTACGTAACAGGAATCACAATATAAATGCATAAACTGTTATCTTTTCCAGTATGAAGTCAAGAGAAGAAATATGTTCAGTGGGCATAAACTACTGAAACTCTGAACAAATCTATTCAAGAGAAGTCAGTCATCTTCACTAAAGAAACGTAAGTTATCGTTGAGTTTTGTTTTAATCCTTCACATTAACAAACTTCCTGAAAAATTATTTAATAACCAGATAGGATCATCATAGTTTACGGATTTTAAGGATGATGCTTAAACTTTAATTGCAATCACTGGTGAGTGCTTCAACGACCACTGTGTTGTCTGGCTTTTGATGTCTAACGTGAGAAAACTATCCATCGACTAGTTTATATGCTGTTAATATATGTTGCATTCACGCCTAAGGCTAGATAGTGTTCACTAATGACTAATGTCTGCATTTTTCACCTCAGTTTTGCTCTCCATGTTTACTTCTGAACAATTTGAATTTTAAATTAAGGCATAACATTATAAATTGATTGTCAGGGATATGTACTTTTGTGAATCATCCTTTTTGGAGTACTAATTAATAAAGTCTTATGACACAGACACAGATTACGACCACTTGTAGGAAGGCGATATCGGTCTTTAAAAGACTAGGTTCTGTCAGATCGTAATTACTAAACTCTTTCACTATTAAATCAAACTCACTTTTATAGAGTCTCTACATTACAGAGTTGCTATCTGTGTCATCATGTACCTAGGTTGAACTAACAGTTATCCACTCGTCGCATATAATTACCGAACACTGAAATTCCATTATTGCATTATTGGATTGATTAGCCTGATTTTTTCAGCAAAAGGAACCCAGTTCCATCGGCATTAGGTGTAAGATAGTACGAATAATATTCTAATTGTCGACTAGCAATGTGATTATTTCACTGCTTGGCCAGTGTACCTCTATGATTGCGTCGGTGAGCAGAGACGAAACCTGCAAGAGGAACTATAGTTTTCTGAAGCTGAAAATGCAGCTTATTGCAAAACGGATCAGTTAATTTTAAAAGCAAAACTAATGATATTATGGCTAGAAGAGTTCTGCAGTCTCTGGTTACATATGAACAGATTGCAAAAATGACTGAGAGATTTCAAAAATGTGCTCAAATTAGAAACAGAACTTTGTGAAAGTCCACTATATTTGAAGTCATTATTTCAGAGGATATTAATTAATCAGTTTCACGTAATATGTAAGGATTTACTGTACAAAAGTAGTTTTAGAATTCTGATGATTGTAGAAGTTGTCAGATTTTATCTTTTAGTCAGATTTAGTGTCATTAAAAGGGTGGTTTCGGGGGTGGGGGATGGTCATTTATTTATCTTCGTTAATTGAGACTAGTCTTGGTATCAGTGTGGTAGATAACTGAAACCCAAGTGTGCAGTCAGCTTCTTATTCAGACTTTATTAGTAGATGACCGATATATGAACAGAATTTAACTCATTTTGGTAGCAGCAGTCAATCAGTAAGGATTTTTCGACTCGTAAAGTTCAGGTAAATTATATTCTTGCAAAGATATGGACCTAAGAAACTCACGTTCGAAGTGAGAAGCTTTATTGCTCAGCTATTCAACTTATCTGTTTATTCTATAAATCTAAGTAACATGCATGAAAAAGTCAAAAGATAAAAAAAGACTGCAGTCTACTATTCATTTGTGTCGATTAAAGTACCTTCATGAAATGGACAGTCTACCTACGTAGCTAATGGGAGCAGCAAAATGCACCATGTTCAGTATTGATAAGTGTGCGAAATCTTTGACTGTGGAACTAAGTGAATAAAATTTTAATCTTAAAGAGAATGCGAAATGTTCTCAAAGTTGATAGGTTTCAGCATGCATTGATCCCAAGTGTAGGATATCCTGTTGACTGACTGTTAGCACTTATTTGTTCCTAAGATTGAAAACCCATTTATACTTGTATAACTGTGGCCATTCTAATCGAAAATTAATGAACAAGGAAATCAGTCGCTGGGAAAGGATTAGTGCCAGTGAAGATTATTTATAAGCTTAGGAAATAAATATGTTTGTAATACGTGGTTGTCAGTAATCCACTAGATTCTACAGATAGTCATTGCCAAACCAGCAACAATAAGCTAGTAATCATGATTATAGAGACGCATCTGTCCAAATAGTCTGTGTGCCAGAATGCGGCTAATCAGTTCATTCGAGATGTAATGAAGAGAAAATTGTAGTGTTAATAAACAGCTAGAGGATTTATTAATGTGAGTATTACTGTTTACCTGAATAAAATGGGGGAGTTGTTGGTGTTATAAACACGTCGAATAAGTAAAAAATTTTAGGGAATTTCTCCTTGCATAGCACAGAAACAGTACGCAACCACACTTAGCGAAAAAATGTGACGTAAGAAATAAACACAAATCCTATATTTTGTATGATATATATACATATGTATATAACATACATAAACCCATTGATTAACGGAAGGAAACTGATGTAATCCATGGAGTGCGTAACAATGTGATTGTACACTTTTTGGTTATTTGTAGAAATTAGACATATTGTACATAATTTTTGTTTAAAACGCTTCTTGTTGAAATACACTTGGCTTCCGTGTACGATTGGAAAATACACTCTGCTGTTGGGGACTTCGTCTTCTCCTTGGTTTCTTAGGCTTACTAGCTCAGCTCTCACCATGATGTATCTTTCGGATTTATTGTAGGAGTCCACTACGCTCAACCGAAGACAATTCTACAACCGGGACACAGCAGCTACAACCTACTCCGTCCAAACAACTAACGTCTCCGTGGGTTATATAAATAATTTGTAGCAGAGGACTTAAACTTTATTTCCAAGTAACCCTTTTGTTGATATAACGTGTCGTTGCATTTTTGGTAATATACTGTTACTTAACATTCCATTGACTTGAATTTTATTTCTCATATTTTGTATTACTAGTGAACTCTAACATAAGTCCCCTACAAATTAAATTTGTAGGGGACTTATGTTAGAGTTCACTAGTAATACAAAATATGAGAAATAAAATTCAAGTCAATGGAATGTTAAGTAACAGTATATTACCAAAAATGCAACGACACGTTATATCAACAAAAGGGTTACTTGGAAATAAAGTTTAAGTCCTCTGCTACAAATTATTTATATAACCCACGGAGACGTTAGTTGTTTGGACGGAGTAGGTTGTAGCTGCTGTGTCCCGGTTGTAGAATTGTCTTCGGTTGAGCGTAGTGGACTCCTACAATAAATCCGAAAGATACATCATGGTGAGAGCTGAGCTAGTAAGCCTAAGAAACCAAGGAGAAGACGAAGTCCCCAACAGCAGAGTGTATTTTCCAATCGTACACGGAAGCCAAGTGTATTTCAACAAGAAGCGTTTTAAACAAAAATTATGTACAATATGTCTAATTTCTACAAATAACCAAAAAGTGTACAATCACATTGTTACGCACTCCACACTGTAGAGGCTAAGCAAAGGTAACATCAAGTTTTAGGTGATAGTTATTAAGCAAAGGTCTGTCTCTGATACACTGCACTATATTTTCATCTAGTTGTCAGTTTGGGTTTCAAAATAAGATTCCGATCGTGTGATCTTAGTGCCTGACAGCAGTCAAACAGTCTCAAGCATATACAAACGATAAAGAGAGTTATGTTTTCACACCAAGTGACCGTATTCCGAGTTTTGAGGAAGTTAAAGCATCCGAAAGTTCTGTTGTCACACCATGCTGGTGGAGAAACAATAACCATGGAGGGCAGATTGACAGCATTTCGGTGGAAAGGCTGAAATCCACTACACTTCCGTTAGCTAAGGCAAACACTGAAATTCAGTCACACTTGCAATATTATCGACAAATTTCTATGCTTGCATATCAGATAGAAAAATTGTTTCGCCATCTACGGAATATGCATATGTAATTAGCAAGAATAGATTCCTAGTCAGATATTGATTCTAATTTCTTTGTTTGTACACAGTCAACATTGTGAATGATTTCGCAAATGAAGTCAAGATAGCATATTTACCTTCTTTATAATATTAACTGAATCTGATTAGCATAAAATCTATTAGTGTATAGTTTTGCTTCCTTTCTACCTGTGTGTCTCCCTCTCTCTCTGTCTTTCTCTCTCTTGTTGTTTGTAGAACCTTGAAGTAAATTATTGATTGTCACCAAAAGTAGAATGACACCTTGTCGCTGTGTGAATTATTCAAGTAGGAATAGATGACCCGACTTATTTCATTCGGTTGTATGCAAAAAGAACACTTCAGGGAAGAAAAAATATTTTCTGCCTATTGACTGTCAAGGCTTGAATAATCCATAATTTTCAGCATACCCAATAAGAAAGCACCACTGGAAAAATAGGTACACTTCTGTATTTGGGTTGAAGTAGGAGATTAGTTTTTATACTACTCAATCTCATAACTAGACTTTCATAGGTTCACAGAGCAGTGTAAGCTTTTTCAGATATCTGTTATCTCTCACTCACTGTACTGAATACGCAAGCACACTAAAATTCTTACTTCGAGTGTATGTGAAATGGTTATGCTGCAGAGATTTATGTGTATAGTTACAAAGCTAAAATATGTTTGTTTAAAGGAAACTAGCTTTATTTTAGTATCTACTTCTTAATTTAACCTCGTGCAATTATAATCTACATGAATGCCTTCCAATGAAACCATGTAGTGAAGAATGATAACTGATAGCCAGCAAGTGTTGAATAAAGCTTCCATACGAAGTTTTACGAACACAACATTTAACGAAGAGACTGTTCACGAGTTTTTTTATCAAGCTGTATATGTATATATATTCCTTTGTCAATAGAATTTTTAGTTTAAGAAAGCGATAAAGCAACTGTAGCACTTATATTTATTCAACCATACTGACTATAAAAATCCTGCTTTTTCATTTACATCAAACTGGCTAAATACAATTACGAACCATTCCAGTTTTAATACACAAAGTTGTTTAAGTGGCACTGCGATTATGACTCTCGCCGATCATGTACATGGTCTATGGTTCGATCCCCTGCCGATGCACACCTGATATCAATGGTCAGCCTTCAGAATTTGTGCTACCGATATCACATGCTGAAAATTCCATACCTGTGCCAAAAAATGCGGTGTGGAATCAAGCTGTAATAAAAAAGAAAGATTACATAGAAGGTTGAATAAAATTCAGACAATCAATAAAAAATTTAACCCTTTGCAGTTTCTAAAGCATTAACTAGTGAACCCTGAAGATTAGATTTCTCAAGTGAAATTTTGAATAAGTTCTTAACTCGAGAAAATAAACATTTGAGACTGCAGGGCTAGAATTCATAAACATTTGGTTGGAATATTGTTCGATAAATCTCGTTATGAAGGTATAAGAATCATATGTAAATTTATAGGACACACTTAAACTTTAGTCAGATAGTTGTCAGTGATTTCCGACTATTTGATTTTTTTTTCATTCATTCAGACCAAAATAATTTAGCATAATAAAAGTGACCCTGCTCATGGTACACAAAAATTAACATATTCAGACTGATGTGTGTCTTTTAATTGTCGGCAGACAACAAGTGTAAAACTCATCCACTTATCAGAAGGGTTTAAAATTTCACTTTCAAGTCTTCTGGTTTCATGCTCTTTTTTATTCCTTTACTTTCCTAGTGGAACATAGGACTTCAAGCTAGAGGCTTGAAGTTTCGGTAGCAATGGTGTTTATTTTCACGGGACGGGGTTGCTAGCCTCATGCCCAACCTCTCCTCTTTACCAACTTTATTACTGGCTAAGTGAGGTAGAGGAGTGTGTCGACCGGAGATCGAACCCCGAACCACCTGTGTGGTTGGTGAGCATTCTACCGCTGTGCCACCGATGTTGTATTGATGATTAAACATGAAACTGAACATCTGACGAAACAGTTAATCTGGTACATTACAGCTGTTTAGAATTAGTAGGGTGAAAATATTAGCATTTCTTAGAATTAACGCAACACTTAGGAAACTATTTTATAACTGCAATAAAATTAAGTAATCGAAATAACGCCTTCTAATCGATGTGGAGAGAAGCTATTGTCACAGAAAAGTCAAAAGTAAGTAGCCAAAGATTGTTAATTAAGTTCTATAAGTTTCAGAAATGTGAAGTCAAATCTTCCCCGTTAGTGTATTTTTTATCAGAATTCACTACCTAGTTAATTCATTTTATCCTCAGAATACCTACTAGTACCAAATAACAAATGTAACCTGATTTAGGATTCTAAGTCTGCAGACTAACACATTAAATATTGTACTACTGAGTACCATTTAAGTGATCAGTGTTTGCAAATCCAACTTATCGGTTATACAGTTCACTAGCCAGTTCTAAGCCCGGAAAAAGAGAGAAGGTTGAGTGTGTGGCTAGCAAATCTACCCCCAGGAGATCAGTCTAATCGATACAGAGACTTTAAACTAGGTTAGAATGTACTTCTTTTCAAAAATGCAACATCTCATCACAAAAAGAAAACAAAAAATCTATAATACAGGTAATTGCTTTTGCGGGAAATAAGCACCGTTAAACACTTTTATTCTATTAGCATTTCTAGTCAGTAATAGTAATTGAATTCTTGTTAAGTCTCGATACGCTGCTGTACTTTAGGCCTTATGTGTACTTCACCTGTAGGAACGTCACAATGGTTTCATAAAATAATCAAATGAGTCATTAATTAAAACGATGAAAAATAAGTAGAATTTCTGGTATCACTTTATTTCTTTCCGCTTTTTCAGAATTATGTCAGAATCTGGAGCGACTGATGTAAGTGACGTTTTTGATTATTTAATTGAAACTAATTTTAATGTGATTTGTCATCATCTTCAACGATACCAATATTTCGATAGAGAAAGAAAGACCAGATTTGCAGTATAAAATGATATCATTCTACTTCACAGGTTCTCATCATCTGCAAACTACCTGAAATTACAATGGTTATAATTAATAACATTTCATACTTCATTGTTTGAAAGGTAATACAGAAAGCATTATAAGATAAACGCATCCGGAATATAAGGATTAAAATTTTGTAGTTTAAGTTAGCATCAATTTATATACTATCAAACTATGGAAAAAAGAAAGAAAAAAGAAGGGGGGGTGAGAGAAGACAGAAAACAGAAAAACCTAATAAACAGTGTCAACATGGCAACTCAACAAGGTCAAAGTTCATCAATTTGAAAACTTGCTTAGTGAGTTGAACTCACTAGTGTCTATGAGTAATCAGTGTAATGAAAGTGATATGGTTACCAAGGGAGTGAGAGATTGACTACACTCTCTTTCTGTGTGCATAAGTTTGGTTTGAGGCGTTTGATTGCAATTGCTTCAGCAAATCGCAGTAGATTCGCTGTCCTTTGTATGTTTAATATTTTGAAGGATTTGGAAATCTCAACAAAATGGCCTGTATCCATAAGGTGTCTGGTAATTGCACTTTGTAAATATTTGCTTCCTTTTAAGCACAAGTTATTGATAGTATATAAATTGGTGGTAACGTAAACTACAAAAAATTCTAATCCTTATATTCCGGATGCGTTTATCTTATAATGTTTTCTCTATTACCTTTCAAACAATGAAGTATGAAATGTTATTAATTATAACCATTGTAATTTCAGGTAGTTTGCAGATGATGAGAACCTGTGAAGTAGAATGATATCATTTTATACTGCAAATCTGGTCTTTCTTTCTCCATCGAAATTTATCAAGGGAACCAAATGTATGAGATACCAATATTATTAGTAATGGCAGTAAGACTAATGGTTTCTTGTATATTCTACTTATCAATCCGAAATACTTACTAGAAGATGTCATCCTTTTTAAAAAATATTCTTTATTACTAAGTTTTTCCGCCGAAGAATACTTCTGGGTTACGAAGAGGAATACAACTTTAATAGAGATTCATTCACATTCAGTTATGTACAGACAGGTGAACCGAGTGTTCATCTTAGGGAATTCGGCATATAGAATGTGCGGGTAGCAAACCTTATGATATCCAATCGAAACCACCACCAAGAAAAATGCTCAAGATTTGTAAACAAGGAGAGAGATAATACGACTTAAGAGACCACATAAGATAGCGGGAAGAAATGAGAATTTGCAAGACTGAGATCAACTCTGAGGGTTGAATTCAGTAAGAAAACAAGGTAAAAACTTCTGCATTTGACTCAAAATGTAATCGAAATATTGTTAGTAGTGGAGTGACATAGTGACCACGCTCTTCTTTCATTTACATGATAGTCTGCCAACCACACCGAAGACGACATACAATAATAACTTGCCAGCTATGTGAGCGTTTCATTCGTATCAGTAAGCTATGAATGTAAAAATAGCGTTTGAGCACTGCTGATTACAGGCAATAAATTTTTCCGGAAGCGTCACCAGTAAATAACGCTATGTCATTGTGTCTTAACTGAAAACAAAATTATTCTAAGGTGAAATTACACTCTATTACATTGCCCAAATATTATTCTTATTTCAACAAAACTTATGGTATTCCAATAAGAACGCTTATGTATAAAACTGACACAATGTTTTCAAACTGAAACTCACCTTGATATGACTGTGAGAAATAAATTATACTCGAAAGATCATCAGTTAATGGTCCTTTCTAACTCTGTGTAGTTTCATGAATTAAAAGTCCCCTATAATGGTATGCTTACTATTATAATCGACAGAGAAAAACTCTTCAATTTATATTCGCTAATATGAATCAGCGTTTTGCATAGAACACGTTTCTTTATACACAGTGCTGTTGGATATCGTATTTCATTGAGCACTATGCATAATGGATAAATACTTCTTCATATGAGAATATAGAAAATGATTCACTTTAATTAATTACTACAGTAATATCGTCTACGTTTATTGATTAATTCACAGATGAAATGTATTTTCGTCTATTGTATTCCTCTTGCATAAGAAGAACATTTCGAAAAAGACGGGTTTTTTATGGTTGAAAAACTTGATTACTATTGAACAGAAGTTGTTACAAAAAGTATAATTTAAGAACTAAATAACAAAAGTTCTTATATCTGTTATCTTAAGTGTACTCACATAGTTGGAAGTATTCCACTCGTCATAATTCACTATGCTGTAAAACTATTTAAGCGACAATTACGGCTGAATTTTATTTATTTATGCACACGGATTTTTTAAAGAATAGCAAAATTAATTTCATTTGTAGGCTGTTAATTTTGACTGAATTATATAGACTGAAATTGTAAGGTAATAAATAAACTGAGCGAAGTCGAGCGGAGAGTACAGCCTTCCACTCATCTGATATCTCTGAACTCTTCAGTTAACATGATGATCCTTAAAGACGGACCTAATAAGTTGTGTTTTAATGTTGAGCATTTTATTTATATAATCAAGGGGATTTAATGGAACTTACATACAGGGTTTACTAAATTACTCGTTAATTCTTCCATGTTAACAGAAGACTAATGTGCTAGCGTTAAAGGCTTTTTAATCCTTAAATAATTTCATTCCTTGAATATATAACTATTATTGTTATATCATTATTGTTCCCTTAGATTCCGAGTGGCACATAGGGCTTCAACAACACATCTCCACTTTGTCCTATCTTCTGCCGTCCTCTTCAGCTTGGACCACGATTGCCCACAATCTCTCATCTCCTCCTCACACAATCTCCTCCATGTCACCCTCGCACCCACGACACACTCGTCGCTTCCCATTTGGCTTCCACTCGAGCGATGGCCTGCATTGCGCGCGATGTCATGTGACGGTTTCCTCAATGTATGCCCGATCCATCTCCATTTTTTCCTACATACTTGTTTAGCGATCGGTTCTCATTTGGTTCGTTACCAGCCAGAGTTTTTTGTTACTCATTCCTTCTGGCCGGCTGACCATTTGATCTCCAGTATGGAGCCATTAAAGGCAGCTAATGATGAAAGTCTACAACTGGATGTTGGAAATCCCTTTCGTGACACGCTGTCCAAGTTTCTGACCCGTATAGATGGACCAACTTGGCACTGTTATTGAAAAACTGAATCTTGTTCTTTATGCTGCGGAGGGCGGAAGATTTCTAAGCCGATTTCAGGTTAATGAAGGCGTGTGTATCTTGCCTGTCAGATTTTGGCTGGTCAGCTTTGACTTCATGCGTTCCTCTGGCAGCGGTTGAAACCGTGCTTCCTAGATAAGTGAAAGAGGTAACGTCTGTTAAATTTTTCTCGTTTATGGTGATTGGTGCTGGTTGGTGTTGCAGTTGGTTGCTTATCTTCATCACGTACGTCTTCTCTATGTTCTCTCTTCACTTGGAGTCATGTCTTCGCTACTTCTTCAGCCAATCTGTTGATTTTCGCCTGTAAGTCCTCGAGTTTATGTGATACTAGACATACATCATCTGAGAAATCCAGATCTTCTAGAGTCTTATTATCGGTGGTCCAGCGTGTTCCTGCCTCCTCACTCCCTACTGTCTGACGCATAATCCAGTTCACCTCAGTTAAGAATTTCATCGGTGATAATGGGAAGCCAGCCTGCCTTACTCCGGTGTTCACTTCGAATGCCTCACTGAGTTTTCTGTTGTGGACCACCTTACACGTGGCACTGTCATATAGCGAGTTGTTGAATGAGGTTGATAAAGACTTAGGCACTGCACGCCGTAGTTTTGAAGTAGTTTCCAAATTACTTCTCGTTCAGCGCTGTCTGGTGAAGGCCTTTTCGAAGTAGATGAATTTGAGGTGGTGTGGAAGTTGACTGCTATTCTATGCTTTGTTTTATGATGACTATGCCTAGAGTTGCAATTTGATCAGCACATGATTTACCTCCTTTGAATCCAGCTTGTTTCGGTGGGGCTGGCGGAGTTCTGTATGCAGTGCATCTTTTATTCTCTCCAGGATGATGCAACTTAGCATTTTACTTGGCTTAGTGAAGAGAATTATTCCAAGCAGGTGAGGATGAATATGCGACTAACGTTTAGATAATCCAGTACAGTATGTCTCTACACCGAATAGCTTAAGCTTTTTCGTTTACTAGAATGATTAGCTTCGAAAACACTTCACAAATCTGTGAATTAGTAGAATTTGCTTCTCCTTTTCTTAGAATTAAATTGGTTAACCTGATAGACTTAAAGTTACTTTAAGTGTTTTATTATATTTTACCGGTTAAAATGCGTTTATACCGTTACTTCTTTGTTGTCTATAGACTGTGTTATCGCTATATGTTTGCGCTCATACGATGCATAAATTTGAGGTTTAATAAATTCATAAATTGTATATATGTACTGTGTTCATTTGTTGTGAAATGACTCATTAGAAATATAGCACACATAAACATTGTCTATTTTCAAACGGTTACAAACAATGCCACTTTTCAAATAGAATTAAGGGTATTTCGGTTGAGAGAATTTATTTAACTGAGATTTAATGTGAATCATATTCACCTCTTACTGATTAATTCAAGAGAAGAAATTAGCATACGACCGACCGAATTTTTTAACGTTTAAGATTACGGAGACATTTCTCTCTCCATGTTGACATGCTGTATAATTGGAAAAAGATGAATCACAGTATATGCAGTTTTCTGAATATTTTCTGAGTGAAACAAGCAGAAAAGACTTTTTATATTTTACTTTAAAGAAATTATGAATATTACTTGTTATAGTTTTGGAAAGCAGACAGTACTGGGGAGTAAATTTATCCTAGACTGGAATTATTTGTTGTACGCCTGAAGCACAGAAGTCAGGATTTTCAGGAATAATCTATTTATTGAATACTTGTTCAGTTTTAATCTACTGATATGTATTTCTTATTTCTACCGCATTGTGAGTTAAGTGCTGACTAGTCGTATGTACGGACAACAAGTTCTTAAATATTTTTGCAGTCCGTAAACGTATCTGTCAGAAGTTAATATGGTTATTTTGAAGCGTTGTTTGAGTTGGAGATCCTGAATTCCCGGTGAGAAGTCGGGACGGCTGGAGTTCACAAAGTCAGGTGTAAAGAAAGGTACTCACTCACCAGTGACACCGGATGGCGTTTACCCTTTATATCGTGAATTAGCAGAAGTTAGATGTAGTGGGTAGTTGAATTCTAATGGAAGAATAGTAGCGTGTCTGCTTAGTAACCCGTGAGAACTGAGTTCTATCCTTGGTGACACCACAGGTGAGAGCCGTTTAAGTCTTTGAAGGAGGAATAAATATCTGTGCAGCGCTTCGAGGTTTTCAATGGTTTTTTAAGGGGTTTCAGCTCATATTGCGATCAAACTTAAAAGAATTAAATTCACGGTTTGCAAATTAGTTGACCGTTTGCAATGTACACAGTTCGAGGGGTGAAATTTTACCATAGTGTCTCTCAGAAACGAAATTATTCAGATGAGAGTATGTGACCTGCTTGATACCATAAAAAGTAATCAAGAAAACAAGCATATTCGCATAAAACTTCATACTACTAATCGATTGAAGTGAGTAGTTGTATGCCACTCATATCAACCAACTGCGCTCGCTGGTCAGATTGAGGTGATCTAAACAAAGGATGGCTGTTTCGCTCACTTCAGGCCAAGCTCATCAGAAGTGTGCTCAGTGTAATTCAGCTCAGAGGGTGGAATCAGTTCTTATCATCTTACAAAATGTATTTATCCCACTGTTTTACCGTTCGAATGATTTTCGTTCTCATCCAAGGATACTCTTGTTGGAACACCTCTACATGATGTCCACTATTCATCACTTCAGCATGAACGAAATCATCGTGCGGAACAGTTACGTGATATCTGTCCAGATTCATTTAACGATGATATTAAGGTAAGTTAGTCAGCCTCTTAGTTAACACACAGAGACAAATGTCTCACTCTTTTGTTCGACAATTTTACATAAGTATAACTTAATTCTGATATCTGAAAACTTAACGAAGAAGAGTAAGATTTCGTCTTCTTTGAAAGTTATAAAATTTGCTTCCTGTGTCATATACATTCTAAGGGTGAAAAGTAAAAGAATTACAATTTAGATGAAGATTTTATGCCGACTGTTAAGAATTATAATTTATAATTTCTCTTTCTATATGAATTTTTATATTTCACTTCATCAAAGTTCACGAAGAAAGATTTCAGAGAAATAAGTTAAATTCCTTCCATTCCCTTGGTTTCATGTCAGGTGTTTACAGCATTAAAGCATAAAACACTTAAGAAATACGCCTGTATTTTACTACTATTACCAGATAATGTAGTCAGTTACAAGTATCAGATGCAGGTTTGATCATGAGCTGATATCAGTCGGAGAGAAACTGGAAAGCCAAGGAGTGCGGGACAACTGTTTCCTCCTAGATCTAGAACTCCAAGTAAACCTCCTCTATAAAGTCAGTCACTATTGAGCATCAGAGTAATTAACAACTGTTGGTTTGAAGAAATCTGACTGATGCTCACTAGCGACTGCCTCTATAAAGGAAGTCGCCTGGAGTTCTAGTGAGAATTCGTAACCAGCAGGGTCTACCATGTCAGGTATGAGAACACTTATTGGCTTGTAGTATCCCAGGTCACATTACCGGTGACGTAATAATTTTAATGATTGTATTCTTAGTAAATTGCATATACCTCCATGTAGTTTACTTTTAGAGTATTGAAAACAATAATGAAAAGCCCAGGGAAAGCCTAAACCATAGATTGTGAATTGACAGTCTCAAGGATTTCGAAGTGGTTTCGTTTTAACCACAGAATAAGGTGATGGAGTGGATGTTTAGTTATGCACTTCGAAGTGTTAATTGTGCGAAATACGCTTTAAAGAAACTAATTTAGCATACTTGAAATGATGGACTGAATATCACTTTTTTTTCGTGCTAAAGTTATTTCTGAAATATAATTCAATAAACGCTGCTGACCACACAAAACACGTTGAAAAAAATGAAGATATATGTTTAGATATTAATAAAGTAGTGTTAATTTGTAGAACAGATTGAAAAAGTATAACATAATTCATCAAACAGTATACGGGAACATATATGATCTCTGCTTAATCTTATCGCTTACTTAAATAGCTGGAGAGAATGTTCACATTGTTGGTAAAGCTGAAATATAATAACGATGAATAATCAGGCTTCGAGGTTAAAGGGATTTCACTGATTTTATGATGGACTTCATGATGGACCGACAATGAATAGAGAATCGTACAAAATCTTGGAGCACTATACACCTATTTTATCTTGGGTTTAGCCTCTTCCGTAGAACGCGTTCATGACATCAGCGGGACTGAACCCAGGACCTTTATTTTACATCATTATCACTCATCTATCGGGCCGTAATCCACTGGACGATGCACTTTAACTTGTAGCCCCAGAGCTGTCCAGTATCATCGAGGAGAAAGTCTTCAGTTCTATCTTAATGACCTGGACACACCTGTCATTCGTTATTTAGGAAAGAATCACACTTTAAGTGTTGAGGTTGTGGGAATTCGAGTTTTAAAACTTTAACAGTTGCCTTATTCCTAAATAACTACGGAGATAAATTTAGGACTTGAATAACAATAGCTGCTGCCAAGTTTTCAGTCACTTTGGATTTGTTTGGTAGTAACTGTCTGCTACTAAAATTCTTAATCCGCATCATTCAATACATCATTATTTTGTATAAATTACTTATTTTACCACTTTTGTTACCACTATATTAAAGTCATTTAGGCTCAGTGGTAGAACATCGGTCAACCACGCCACCGGTCCGTGGTTTAATCCCACCTGGCGCACTGGTTTACCTCGCTCTATCGGTAGTATGCCATGAAACTTCTAAGCTCTAACTTGAAGCCCTAAGTTTCACTGGGAACTCAAAGAAATAAAATAATAATAAGTCTTTAACGTGTTGGAAATTAAAAGGTATTCATTATTGAGTAAAGCTGGACCAGAGGAAACTTTGTTTATGTATGTAAAAGTTGTAAACAGCTTTCATGAGATGTCAGGTTGCAAGTGAAACAATCTGCGGTGAATCTCATAAATCAGTGTCTCTTGCACGAAGTGATAAATCGTTTGAAAAAGTGATCCGATTTCAGCAATATAACTCAGATGGTCTAGAGTTTTTCGCATTACTGTAATTATCACCTTGAATATCTGTTGTGCCATCTAAAGTTTGAGGAAATTATGAAAGGTTGAGAGGCGCTGTTTATGTAATGTATTTCACCATGTAATGAGGTTGGTGCGTACTTCTGATGAGACTCGAATTAGGGTGAAGCAGCTCTACAGTGCTTCTTGGTTTCCGCTGGTTCTCTGTTCGACCTCACTTCGTAAGAAAAATCCACATTGAAGGAAATAAATGCTCACTGAATTTTACCAAGACTCCTTAACAACACCCACCCCCCGAAGTCAAGAAGTCATACTAGAGTAAAACAGAAATATCCCTTTCACACATCACAACTGTCTCAAAGGGCCTAACTGATTACTACGGTTACATGTAATTATTTCCCCCTTCCCCTCTCTAACGACATTCGCTAAAGGGGGATTATTACAGGCGTCAAAGTTAAATGTAATATTTGGAATTATATGCAATAACTTCAGGAAACACTATGCCATTTATAAACGTATGTAAAGCAAGATGATAAAGCAGTCTCTGAGGCTAAACCACATCGAAAAGGCCATAAAATCTTGTTAGAAGTAGTCAGAGTTTACAAAAATACACAATGAATATAAAACATGTAAGAGAATAGATTATGCGCCACTTGAGAAAGCTTCTAGGGGATCAGTCATGTTCCCATCCACGGAAATTCGTGGTTATTTTATTAATATAAATTGACTACTATCATATTACATATAGGTTTTAAACTATTTCTCTTTTATTTTCTTTCATCTCACTTTTCTTTATCAGGATGTATCAGAACAAGAATGCATGAAAGAACGAACAAGAATGTTAAGAGTGAGTTATCTGAACAAAATAATAAACAACCACTAACACTTCAGAAATTAACACAATAAAATATTAAAAATAGCTTCATTTGTAATTAATAGTGTTCTGTGAGCTGGTTGGTTTGGTTGCGGAGCTTTCGCCGTCCTTCTGGACAACATCTTCAGCGCAATATTTAGCATAAAGTGAAATGATTAAAATTTCTTCATGAGTGATATAACTGCGTCTCCCGGTAACCATCTTTACATATTGCGTTGAAGATGTTGTCCAGAAGGACAACGAAAGCTCCGCAACCAAACCAACCAGCTCAGAGAACACTATTAATTACAAATCATCCACCTGAGCTACAAATCTTCTCTATTATTTCAAAATAGCTTCATTTAACAGAGATGGCTTTTAGCAAATGCATGCATTGTATTGTAGACAAACTGTTTGAATTCATTTAGCAGTGAGCATTATATCATTTGATGTCTTTTTAGTGTTTTAGCAAATAAAATAATCTTTCGAAACAAACAACAATTGCTTACTTAACAGCCTTACTTTTCATGGGTTTTACTGAGAGTAATAACCATTGATGATAGACCAAAGTTTCTTACTCAATTAGAACAAAGTCTACAGCAGTGTATGTAGAACGTACACGATTGCCTTGTAAATAAGGACAGTGGTCTGATTCTAATGGCTCATATTTCCTGTTTTAAACTAATGTATATAATACATGCTGATATTTTTGAATACCTAGAAAGGCCAGTCTTCATAGCTTGGGATATGGCTTATATCAAAATTCTCAGTTTATTGAGCTGAGAAGTTATTTTAAACTGATTTCAAAGGTTGTTTCCTTAATTAAAGCACGTCAATAGAAGTAACTATTAGAAACCAGTGTCCATTAAGGATGTTGTTTAGCCTTACGTTCAGATTATTTCACATCTAGTAAACAGAATATTGCGTGGAAGAGAGCTCTTAACCATCAGCTTACAAGGTGGCCACTGTACCATTCAGCTTCTTAGTTGAAATGGATTATCACTTGGTTTCCAATTTCCTACGATTACCGTTCTAGAAGATAGGAAGAAGGTCCAAGCTGAGACCGCTTAGCTGTTCAGTGACGTTTTTCTACTTTCCTGCCACTCAATATCAACTGGTAACAAAAACAACCCAGCAATGAAATAAAGATACAAAAAGAAATTACACTTAAACAAAAATATCAAGTTCTTCGCCTAATTTATTTTTAAATGTCTTTTGGCTAACACAGGAACATATTGAAGGAAACATTGAGATATTGGATTATCTTCAAGGAATATCGGGACTTGAACATGATTTTACTGTAAGTTGTGCTTCGTAGATTTTGTTTAAAATCAATAACAAGTGACACAAACTGATGATATGGGAGTATTTGAAGTGGATCCACAGTTTTAGTTATACTGAGCCATCAGTCTTAAAACTAAGAGAGATAAATATTTCTGTGAAAGATGTCAATATGTTTATTGTTTCCTAAACTGTGGTGAAACTATATTCGTGTAATGACAACGAAATAACACTATAATTTAGAACATTTGGACTGGAAGTTTATATTGCCTCATGAACATAGCATGATAGATGTGTACATAACTACTAAAGTGAAATGTTATCTATATATACTAGAAAGTCCTTTGCACACAGTGGAGGACAGCAGACGTGTGCTAGATTACTGTCATAGTCAACGGAGTCTAAACCTCACTTAAATGTACATAAGCCGAGGTTCTGAATGCCTTGCCAAACAACTTAAGGGTGGTTTACATGGTTCATATATCGTTCCTTGAATAGTTATATTTTTTAGTGCCAATTTTGTTATTTTCGATTTAATCCAAACGCTCTAGATAACTTTGTTTCAACTGTGATATTGTTCTGCTTTCTAATTTGAACTCTGATGATTAAAAGAGAGCGAGTTTAACTATTGGGAATACATAGCAAAGTAGTAAAACTGTATTATGAAAAAGAGTCTATTTAAGCTGATTAATAGCAACTGATAAACCTGAGATACAAGCGGATTTTCAATAATAAGAGCAAAACCAAATTAGGTTGGTCGTCTGTTAGGTAGGTGGTTAGTCACAGAACAACTTTACACTGAACCTGTCTCGCGTTCACATGATAAATATCACAATAGTTTGAATACAACAAATTAGTTCCTTAATAATACCATATTTTATTTTAAAGTTATTTTGACGATTGAAGACAAATTTAATGATATATTCTTTCTTTAATATGAATCAAGAAACTGGCAGATCGCGTCGTGAATACAGCAATGACGTTAAGTGATCGAAATAATGTGGTACATTCGGATAGGATTTATAGTAAGGTAAGACTGTACGACTGATATTTCTGTGGTAGAAAACAGAAATGTTTCGAAATCTCTGTTATTTTCCAAGATGATATTTGATTTTCCTTTAAATGGCCAGTTTATTATATTATAAATAAGTGCGTCCCATTGTAAATTCATTTCTTCGTGTTCCGCGTGGAACATAAGGCTTCAAGTTTGAGGATTGAAGTTTCAGTTGCGATTACTTTTTTGTTACTCCAGAGTGTGGGTGCTAGCGTCAAGCCTAACCTCCCCTCTTCATCATGGTTACTACCGGTTAAGGGAGGTTTACGGGTGCGTCGGAGGGATATCGAAATCCGAATGTTGTGAGTGGTTGTCGAGCATCCTAACACTAAAACAAACATCTATGGCAATGCAAATTCCTATTTTCGACTTTATGCATCCTCTTCAAATTTCCTGAAATAGCTAAACAGAGTAAAACATAAGACTATTAAATGCAGCAGGAGAATCAGGATTTGGGTGACTCCTGATTTCATTACTTCTGCAGAGTAAACACCTGAAAATCTCCACCAGATCAAAATATTTTAATTTCATTTTATTTTTATCAGAGGTCATCTAAACTGTACTGCAATATATGTTGTTGTATGACAATCGAATGAGGAGATGGTACAGTTCCAATCGGTTTATAATTAGTGTGTAAGAAAGTAGAGAAGCGATGTAAAAATAGTTTAGATGTGGTTTTTCAGTCTTCCTTTTCTCCTGTTAACATCAGTTATGAACAGAAACCGTCTGACCAAGCTAATGACGCTCAAAATTTTTTAAAATAAGTTTAGTAAGTCATTAAAAGTGTGAATAGGAACGAAAATCAACAGCGTAAATAAATGGGTAGGGGGAAGTAAAAGTTCGCCTAGATCCTAGTGAGCCGAACGTTTGAATGTGTAAGCTTTGTCCACTGGGATATATAATCAGCAATCAAATGTATTACCACTAGACTTGTTTACTACACATCTATTGTGTCAAGTTATAGGAAATCCTGACTTTCAGTCAACTAATAGGGAACTAACTGGCGTGGACGAGTAGTCTGTCGGAACAAAACTCAATTTTTAGAATCAATGAATTCTATGCCCAAGCTTCTCTGCTAACATTTATTCTGTGCGCAGATACACCCACTAGAAATTAAACAGGCGGTCATCAACACGGTGAAATTCTAATCGAAATCAAAACTGTCCTTCAATAAGCCAACAGAAAATTAATGCAGTTAATTAAAAAGTCAAGAATTTCAAATAAATACTACCTAAATTTTAATTTTTTTACTCTTGAAAATACTACTTTTAGGATACTGGTGCCAGTGTCGACAAATGTTGGAAATATATTTCTCAATTATCCGAGGCAATCCAGCTTCATATTATGAAGTCATATGAGTATCACAAGGTTAGTCTAGTATTAAAAATAAACAATAAATACATAAGAAATAATGTATAAATCTATTTAAATTGATTATTGTTACTCAAAATCTTTGAGTAAATCAGTGGTATTGGTTGGATTCGATTGAATTCACGAACTAAAATGCAAGACACTTTACATTAGCTTTTAGTTTTATTTCATGATAAAAATATGGTGTCACAAGGAGTGTCTGAAGTGGAATTCGGGGCTTCTCCAGGAGTAGGGATTGTTATTTGCAGGATTACTAATCTAAAGTCATGTAATTTGGTTTTTTGTGTTGGTATACTGAATACATCTATGTTAAGTATCCTGTTGTTATATTTTTCAAGCGTTTAATCATGGAAGGAGTCTCTGCAAAACACAGATTCTTTTTTAGGCATGAGAAAACGTACAGTTCTCTAATGGTTTTAACTTGTGTCACTTAGCGGTGTGGAAACATGACCACAGATTTATCTGGATCACAAGCAAGATCCTACTTATCTCCATTATAGATACACATTACAGAGTGAATTTATACGCTGACTGATATCAACTGGAAATTCGTTGAAATGGAGGAATTTAGGACAACTGTTTTATCCCAGTTTTAAACTCATAAGTAGAAGGGGACTTAAATATGCTTCAGAACAAAGCTACAACAGTTGGATTTCGAAACAAATATGATATCATTTACTTAAGATCATAAGAGCATTGCCTTAGGGATCCGTGAACGTACTGTCGCTGATACTAAAATTAAGGAAAAACACCGCACTCATTATAATCATTTTGAACTTTGTGGTTCGAAGTACTGATGAATATTTATTTAAGTGGTGCCCAGTATATTTACCAGACCTAATGACAGGAGACTATGTTGCTATTAATCGTATTCATCCCTTGCGTTCTTAGTGGAGTATAGGGCTTCAGCAACACGTCTCAGTTTCACTGTGTTCTCTGAAGTCAACTTTATCTAGCTACACGTCCGCGCGATAACTTTCATTTCCCTTTCACGCGATCTCCTCCATATCAGGCTTGCCATCACGCCCAACCAGTCGTTTCCCATTCGGATATCACTCAGTATTCTTCTCAGCTTATTGTCGCTCCATCTCCATTTCTGTCTGCAATTTTGTTGGGCCAAATGCTGTTGTTCAGTTTGTTGGCGGAATTCCTTGTTGCATATCCTTTCTGACCGGTCATCTGATCTTTCGTATCGAGCGATGGCACATACTAATAAAAGTATGTAATCTGTTAGAAAAGATTTCGATGAGGTGCACCTTAAGTTCTTGAACCACATGGGAATATCGACAGATACTAGTGTTTAAAATTCTCGTCTTGTTTCTTATGATGCATGCAGTAAATTTTCGCAATGTATTCAAGGTAGTGTACGCCTATCTTGCTTTTCCAAAGCTTTTAATATTCTCTAATACACATTTCTCAAGTCCTTTATTAGCAATGAGTCAGCCATTTAATTTTTCAAGGTACCTGAAAAGTTATTTGTTTAGCACAGAACACAAGTTCACAAAGTTATAAAACTAGGATAGTATTCGTAATATTCAGTGGAAATGCACATTAGTGTAACAGAAATAAAATTCCAGTAGGGTTGTCTCCTATCTTTATTCTATGTAGTTTTTTACTTGACACTTTATTATTCCTACAGTATTTCGTTAAATGAACGAGAAAAAGTAGTGATTTTTGCTGGGCACTTAATCAGTTCCAAACTTTCATTGTAAAATACCACTCAGTGAAAGCTAATGAGGCAATGCTGTCAATCGATTGGTCACTAGACAGTAATCTATTTCAATTCTCTAATCCCTAAGGTTAGTGTTAACTGTCAGTCAAGTTTGCAAAGTGATCACCAAGCTAGGTAACTAGCCATTTTAGTGCACCTTAAATTTGCGTACTTGGAAACAACCGTCAGGAAGCCCTAGACCTAGATTTTTTGGTTGCACTCCTCAGCAAGAGCTATTCGCAATCTTGAAAGAAACTGATTTTATCCAAAGATCCTTATTTTTGATTGCACACTAGTCAGTAACTAGTGTATTGTATCTAGTCCTTTCTTCGGTGCAGACTGAATTCTATCAGTCATGTTTGCAATGTGGCCACCATGCTAGGTGGCTCGCCATTACGGTGCACTGTGAATTGTTGGTATTAGATGGTTGGAGGCAATCGGCGGGAAGCCTTGGACCTAGCTTTCGTGCTACTTGGCACTCGTCAGCAAGGCGTATCTGCAACCTTGAAGGAACTGATGTCCCTTCTGAGATTCGAACCCGCGTCACCCAGTGCTGCAGTCAGAGACGTTACCACTGAGCTATTCAGGCTCGCGACTGACCTCCTGTAGGACTGTAACTAATATGAAGTTGAATGTCACTCACTCAGACAATATGTGAAAATATAATACAGAAATTTTCAGCATCAAAAGGATGACAAATAGCCCATAAAATGCAGCGATTAAAGGGTAGAAAAATTTGTAAAAACTGAAACTGACTAGATATTGTTAAGTTGCGTCGGTGGTTCGCTGGTAGAATGCTTGTCAAGAGCGTGGAGAGTCCAGGCTCAAATCTGAAGTGACACACTTCTAAACCCTGCTTAGTTTACTAGGGGTAAAACATTCGGGCTTGAGGCTAGCGATCGCACTTTGTGAAAGAAAGAAAAGCAACGATAACACTAAAATTTCAACATTTGAAACTTGAAGGAAATGGTAAAAAAATGTTATAAACAAACTTATCTTGAGCGGCTTAGTAAATTCAGTACTGTATATATATATATATACATATATATATAATATATATATATATACATAATATATATATATAGCAGAATCCAGTTTGGAAGATGTGAAAATCAAAAGAATGGATTGTTTAGCCTGGTATGATGTCTAATAATAAGACATTGAAAATGGATTAAGTTCGAATCGACAAGATATTTAGTGTTCAGTTTGTTTTTCCTTCATGCTACACATTTCATGAGAACCATTCTTAATTCTGCGTTAACTTAATATAAATCAGTTAGTATATCAAAGATGTGAAACAGAGCAGTTTGTCTGATGATTTAAAATTAATTTAAGAATCCTTTTAAACTTAAATAATTGTCTTTTTCTCCTTGAATACTGTTTTCTTTTTCAGCTCCATCATGAAATTTGGGCAGCTCGTATGGAACTACAACAAGTTTTATCAGGTTATTCTATAATTCAGGAGAAAGTAGATTCATTGAGCTTATTAACTGATGAATCACTTGTGACAGTTAAGAAAATGATAGAAGCTCAACTAGTAAGTTGTAAAAGCAATATCAGACATGCATGTGTTGAGTATACTTGTCATTATCCTCAAGGCTATACTGAACTCAAACAATTCTATAAGAGCTTAGCAGTCGAGATGGAACCTTCAAAGTGTCTAAATACATTTAGTCTTTTTACATAAGTGAATAAAATATCATAAACAATCAATGTATAGGTACAAATGTTTGAGGAGCATCAACAAGAGATATAGATATTTCATGAATTCATTCAAACAAAACGGCTAAATACATTAGTAATTGAATGTTGATATAAGTGCGTAATAATCAAATAATGCGTGGGCAATTTTAAAAGATGTTTTTAAATAGGAAGATAGAGTTTCTAATAAGTCATTATATATTTTCTCTGATGAATTTGTACAGAGAGGAAGTGGAAGCTCTCACATATCGAATAAAAATTTCAAAGTACACAGTCCGAGTATCAATTTTCTTGTATATATTTGAAATAAGAGGTGCTCGATCACTGACGAATATTTGTTGAGTGATATTTTCGTTTACCAAATTTAATTTAATTTTAGTTTAAAATATACTTTTTATTCTAACAGAACAACTATACAAGAATTTCTGCAAAGTCCAAAGAATTTGTGGAGAAAGCGTGCACAATAACACCAATATTTCTTCGGAACCCACTATCTGACGGTAAACACTCTGCTTGTCTATTGGCATCTTTACGATTGCCCTCTGGAAAATGGATTCATAAAGGAGATAATGTCAAAGTGTGGAGCAGTAGTCCGATTGCATCCAAATTGAATAATGAATGGCATGCTCAAACTAGTAAAGGTGAACAACTGCTTAATGCACCATCAATCTGCTTTTGGCTTACTTCACCAGAACACAGTCCAACAATAAATAAACGAAGTCAGTTAATGTCTAGTGTAACCAAAAAGAACACAGAAGATTTCGATGCATTTCTATCAACAAAAGCTGTCAGTAAACGGTAGGTAGACGTTCATTTTGAATGAAATTATAGGCAGCAGTATAATCTTTCATTGTAACAAGGAATAAATTCATCAAAACAATTCAGTGTAACTAGAGTTATCTGACGAAATTCCTAATTTGAACTAGAGGAAGGTTAGCGTTCACCTTTGAAATTACATTTATTGGCCCGCTGATTAGATGCATTGAGTCAAGCACATATGTTATTCATCACCGGACACACTGTAGTGATTTGGCCTCTGCATTTGTCCCTAAAAGTTACTTAGGTAGGCTTTTGTCTCAGTGTCGATAAAAGGAATTTAGAACAAAGAATACTTCAAAGATGAAAGTGAAATGATTTAACGTCTGCTGGTCTCTAACTGATGACTTCTGGGGATCAATACAACAATTATGAAAAAAACCGAAAAAATACTGATTCAAAAGTGGTTGAAATGAGAAAGCTTGGTGAAAAGAAGATAAACTGAATGGAATTTATGCCCATTTTCATGGTGTTTTTGCAATTTAAAGCTGCTACTTCACTTCCAAATAGGCGTTTAATAGTCTGAGGTATTGATGGGGAAGTGTCCTCTAATGAACATATATGGTTTTGGTTGTACCATACTACTTATTTGTAAAATTTGAAAAAGAAGTATACTGTAAAAGACTCGATGCTATCTGATAAATACGTTTTATGTTTAGTCTCGATTGCATACTTGGTCAGTTGTTTTCTATCGGTAATCTGTTCAATCAGTTACTCATGGATTTCTCAAATCGAAATAAAAACTCCCGGTCAAATTTACTGTCAGTCACTACAAAAATGGCAGTAAACTAGTTCATTTCATTTTTTTATTCACTGAAATCCTATAATCAATCACTTTAGCAAATATTTTCATGAGCACTTTTCATTTAACACCTCTTTTGTTAATTTCAGTTTTCATGAAGATTTATGTAGTTCATGGCGGATAGCTGTCGATTTATTTGCAAATATACTAATACCAACTTGTAAAAATTACCTGAAAACTTTAGAAAATGTCAATGTAAGTTACTGACGATTTAGAATTTTAATCTATTTTTCCCAAATAATTATTACTTTAAAAACATTTATTTCCCGATACGAATTTAAAACAGGCAAGAAAGGTTAAGAAAGCAGGATTTAGTGAATTCATCAGATTTCGGTAGAACTCGTCAACTGAATGCTCTATATATATATATATATTTATATACTATCAGAAATGCATTGGGAGATATAAGATTGATCAGTAAAAAGACTACATTGAATTAATCATGCAAAACGAGATGTGTGAGTGTTTCTCAGGTCTTGTTCAAATAGATAAGGGGAAGGGAGTATGACAGATTAAGATTAAGATAAAATGTATTACGCTTCACTTATTATATTTCTTAGGTAAACAATTAGTTATCAGGGAAAAAACTTAAATATACCGAGAATTGTGAAGTGAGTAATATTAATAGTAATAGTTATAATAATAATAATAATGTTGAAACGAGTTGATATAATGCTACCGATAAAAGGTAGTTTTAAATGAATCAGAAATAATTATAAGAGGTAGAATAAAGTGCTAGTAATATTACTAATAAAACATATACCATGGTAAACTCAGAGTGGCCACCGTTTCCTTTTGTACAATACATTAAAGGAGTGAATAAATAACTAACATGCGTGTCCCACTTATTTATGTTCAGCACAGTTAGTATTTCCAGATTCTGATTTCCAGTAGTGGTCAATACCTGACACTTAATCTAGGTGCATAGAGAGCTGAAGCATAATCTGAAACACTGAACAACAAAAGAAAATAATCGATTGTAGCGATTCAAAACGGAATGTTAACTAGATTATTCAATTATACCCCTACTAATTTATTTTTGATTCATTGCGTTTTTGAAGTTGCACTAGTCGTGTTTTCAGCCTTAAGTCAAACCTTGCGCTTTTTCCAGCTAACTACCGACCTGGAGCGGCTTTTTTTCCTTCATGTTCCTCAGTGGAACATAGGGCTTCAAGCTAGAGGCTTGAAGTTCCTGTAGCAGTGTTTTATTTTTACAGGATGGGGTTGCTAGCCTCATGCCCAACCTTTCCTCTTCACCAGCTTTTATTTCTGGTTTAGCGAGGTAAAGGAGTGCGCTGGCCGGGGATCGAACCCCGGACCATGTGCATGGTCGGCGAGCATCCTAACCGCTATGCCACCGACTCGGCTTAGAACTGCTTTATTCGGTAGTCGAGCCCCGGCATAATTCATGGTTGACTTTTTATCTCCTAGTGTGCATGCACGTCACGATATAATGACTGAAAGCGATAGTAATGATTATCATGCAAAAGAATCGATGTACTACTTCAACTGAATTGTAAGTAGTTGAAACAGACTTAAAATGTAAATGACCATCCATTGGTGTTAAAAGTGATTAGCTGTAGCAGTATTTCATTGCAAAGACTATCGAATTAAAATTCAGATACATTCATTGATACATCTGCCCACTACTGACAGACAGACTTGTTATTTAAAAGATGATACCATCAGTAATGGCTGAATTTTTCACTGTATTGTAAATGGAGTTATTTGAATAATTAGATCAAATAAATGTCTAGTGGATCATTGAAGATGAAAAGGAAATCACAAGAGGGCAAAGTTAAACTTTCGAAACCACTAACAACCAATCAGCAAACGACCTTGAACGGACCAATCACATTAAAGAGGCATTTATTGTAAATGGAAACGTATATTTACAGAAAAAAGCATAAAAAAAGGATAAAACTGTTACAGGGGGTATCTTTCCTGAACATGTGAGAGAAACATCTCCCAGTTAAGCATCGGACTGTCAATGGAAAAATCACACCCCATTCTTTACATATATTCATCTAAATGACTATAAATGAGATCCTTATGAGATCCATTTATAGCCCTTATCCGATTTTTAA
This sequence comes from Trichobilharzia szidati, assembly GCA_944472155.2. Taxonomy (NCBI): domain Eukaryota; kingdom Metazoa; phylum Platyhelminthes; class Trematoda; order Strigeidida; family Schistosomatidae; genus Trichobilharzia; species Trichobilharzia szidati. The sequence goes on along the minus strand of OX235279.1, from coordinate 128,417,755 downwards.
CCGGCCCCAAAATCCTTCAATAGTATTTGTATGAGTCCTCGTAACTGGATCCACAGAATCACTTGAATGGTTGACTCTGTGATGAATATATCCCAGAGATGACAGGGAATTATAACCTTTCCATTCGTCAGTGTGTATGATTGATCGCCGTTTTACAAGTCTCGTAGTAATTGGTATTAGAGTAGTCGCCTTTCTATCTGCTATTCTTTCAACGAATCTTTTTCGGAGGGAAGTGTCGAATAAACCTATTACCCAAATATTATTCGCTCGTTGGCGACCGCGGTTGTATTTCTTTTTCAGCAACACAGTTTCATCCACGTGCACGACAACGTCTTCTTCGCCCAACAACGAAGTGATCTTCTCCATTTTCCAAGAAGCAATACCTCTGCAATGCTGGTATCATTGAACTGTTGAGACGAGGCTGTTCTCCGTCTCAGCAGCTGTGGCTCTCACTGGCTGTTTCAATACCCAGTAGATGCAGATATACAAAATTTGCGTCAAGGAGAGGTGTGACCTTGCAAAAATAGTTCCTACGATATATTAGAATTATCAGCTTACCCTCTCTAATGCTAACACGCTTCGAGCATCTAGCACAACGATGGACAAATCCATCAGTTGACCTGCTATAGTTTTTTAAAGTCATGATACCACCGCTCCATCCGGAGCAACCCTAAATCCAGGCAATACTGGAAAACACTGTCCTCCTCGAATTGCAATCGTAACCTTGTAAGGGCACGCATTTGAGATGAATCAAGCGCTATACAACATTGAACTACGTTCGTGAATCTCATTGGATAATTCGACGTCGTTCGCTGATTGGTAGTTAGTGGTGATTAAAGTTTAACTTGGCCCACAAGAGACTTCTGAGTTTTTTCACCCAATATTTATTCGGTCAAATATCGCGTACACGTGAATAGCTCAGGAAAAGCGAACACTGAGAATTCTATAAATTAAATTAGTCACAACCTAAAAATGGTAATTCACAAGAGAATAGTGTTTGTCAACTGTAGGTTATGGGACTGGTAAAATCCGAACAGAAAGTGTCATTTTTAAATTGTATTCGTACTAGCTGTAAGAAGGATGACTGTGTTTAGCCATGTACAATCTTCAAAATACGAGTATCTTTATTCCTTACATTTCTCTGCATGGATGCTGACTGATTAACAATAGTACCAAAGACTATCCTACTGGAATGCAATGTATATATTTTGTACATTTCTGTAACTATAGTTTTTTTTTCGCATATTAGAATCAAAATTTCCTTTCCTTTTATTAAACAGCCAATTGTTGTCGAGGATGCTGAAGAATTTAGCAATATTTTAAAACTACTACATCTTCTCTTGGAATATGGCAATGATCCAGCACTAGAAACTGTGAAAGTGTTATCTCTGAATCCTTTGGAAACTGAAGGTAATCGTAAAATACATAAGTACATAAATCATTTTAAATTTCTAACGAGGCTATCTGAAGCTGGGGAGGCGGGGTGCTCATTTCAGTGTAATGAATGATGAAGGTGAAAACAGGATTAGAACTAGTGGTCTGAAAATCGCCAACTAGGTTATCTGTCCACGTTTGAATGAAATTATTCGAGTAATATCTATTCATTCCATGATTAATTTCAAGGTCATTATCAAATACAAACACATGAACGACTTCATTTTGCATGAATGTGATTTCGGGGACTATAAACAGGTTATAACATTATATAGGTTAAAAAAGTCCAATGAAATAGCTTCCTCAAGAAATGGTGGAGAACTGTAACTCCGATTAAAGGTACTGGTTTCGCTGTGTTCCTTGAACTGGATGACATATTTGCGAAGCCTTCATTTCCTTCCTAGACATTTCTAGAAAATCTGCAGAAATAATCAATCACATTCAAGATTACCCAAGAGAGATGGCTAATAAGCTCGTAGAGAATTCTAAAAGCTCACTTCATATTCAGGTCTGAGCTGAAGATGTTTGTCTAGGAAAAAAATGAAAGATTCGCAACTGAAGCAACTAGCTCAAAGAATGCAACTACACAGATACCTTCTTTACCTGTCCACATGACAGTCAGTTATCAGATGGATTCAGAGATTTCACCAATCAAGGGAATAATATGCATGAAATCTCGATAATTATCCATCTTTTTATCACTTGGTAATTAAAGTCTTGAACAAGACAAACCTTAATAATGGGAAAAGTCAATAAAGGTTCATTACTCACTAGTTTACTAGATATATGCAGCCAGTGTTGACAGGAAATACCATTTAAATTTTTAAGTGTACAGCTCAAAACATTCTCATAGGTTAAGATTTCACCTTTAAATAATCAGGATTATAATAAATATCCCCAGTTCTTTCTGTAAATGGTTGCTTACCATACTATGTTTCGTAAAAAACTGCTGCTAGTTAAAGGCCAATTAAAACAGAAACATAAACAATAGCTTCACCTCAGTTTGAAAGTCACTATGAGAATGTAAATGAATCTTTACGGAGGACTGAGTGAAAACTGTAGAGTATCACTAATAAGGAGCAGTTAAATCTAGCTAAAAGAGGTTTGCAGCGGCTTAAACCAGTCTGGACAAATCAACCATTGTGCTGAGGCAGAATACTGACTATAATGCGAGTGGATCAACTTTAAGCCCGGCTTTATACAACCAATTTAACTGGTTACTTGTTAGCTTAAGCTTCTGAGACTGGTAATATTTGTATGTGATCTATTTTTGTACATTAAAAGTCGAATTATTTTCATCGACACAGGCCAGTCTGTCTTTTATCTTCATTATTGTCAGGTAATTGGCGCTGGATCTGGTCTTCAACTGAGTTTTCCAATGTTTTTCAACACTGAACCCACAACTCAGTGATCTAATAATCTCAGCTGATATAATAGTCATGACCACTGCATTATCACTGGACTACTGAGTTCGTACTGAGTGACACCTATTCTACAACTTTTATCGGCTGGTGATGCAGCATTACTTTAATTCAGTTTTAAGCCAACAGTTGTCCTCATGGGCGACTACCTTAATCACACTCCGTTCCAACATTATAGTTGCAGACCTAATTTGGTATATAGAAATGACTGGATGTTAATGAACTATTTCTGACCAGGACAAAACTTTTGTCGAATGATCTCCGTTTTTCATCTATTCTTTAACTGATAATTTTTGTGCAAAAACTGCCGGCCAATCCACTAATCCGTCACAATCACCTTTTTTATGTATTCGTGTATTATCCAGGGGAAATAGTGCACGTGAAGAACGAGGATATTCAGCAACTAACAGAAACACTGGAAGCGTGGAAGGTGAGAATGTGACCTTTATTCCTTTTTAGAGTGAATTTTGTTTGTATTTTCTGTTGTTTGATTGCACCAGGTCAAAATAATCAATCTCTCTTGACATGTCATCATCAAGTACCGTCTATTCTGAAGACTAACATGATCTTATTTGGTTGATTATGGCTAGCAGCAGAATCATAGATGCTTATTTCGTCCTACTTGCGATACTCTCACTGAGACTTGAACCCAGCACCCATAATTTCAAACACCAATACTATATCCCTTAGGCCAGTAAGCCACGAGTCCCAAGTCTCAAATAGGACGAAATGTGCCATCTGGATTCCACTGCTGGCAACCGTCAACCTAATAACAAACCTGAGTTTTAGCCAACTGGGTATTGAACGCTCCTTTCCTTATAGTCAGCATAGCAAGCCTACATCTTCATGTCTGATGTTTACTATATCAGCGGAGTATCATGTTTTCAGGATTAGCGCTTGGACTTTAAGCCAGCGTGCTGAAGTATTTTCATGTTTCTCAATTTAAAGTTGTGCCTGCAGATATCTACGTTCGTTAAAACTAGTCAACAAGTATCACGTGATCCGACTGCTAGCTAATTGTTTTATATCTGTTGGGTTAAACAATGATTAGACAGATGGACGCAGTATTGCTTATAGCCTTAACATTTACTGTTGTTTATCAAATTTACCCCATCTTCCTTCGGTAGCGGTTCCTTCAGTTTTCATAAGATATATTCTGTTGGTTCTTCTGGTTTATGCTGTACACTTACATTAATTGGATTCTGTGACCTAAAGTATATTATGTTAACTGAATTTACTATGTTGTCTGAGACAGTTTATCACGTTTGTGTCCTTTCAGATGTGCTGAGCAAATTCATAGGATAATGCTTGGCTAAGTAGTGTACAGATTTAGTATTGTTCTCATCTCGGTAGTGTCACAATGGTATTGGTTACAGCATTTCATCATGAACTGACATCTGTTAGAGAACCATTGAAAACTAGCCAAGAAGTACTGGACAGCCAGCTGTTTCGTCAGCCTAGTTTGGGACTCTTCATCAGTGCGCACCCACCGGGGCTCGAACCCAGCACCTTCTGGTTACAAGGCAATGAGTAGACCATCAAGCCACTGGGACCCAATCCAATGACCAAAGAATTCTTACTTCTGCCGATTAACGACATAGCGCTACAGTTAGCCAATGTCTTCGGCAAGTATTTTCCTCACACCCCCACCTGCTGCACCACACTGGTCACGAATTCTTACTAGAACCCAGGTAACTACCTACCTGAATAGGGGCAGTCACCAGTGAGAATCTGATTGAAATTCGAGTATTGGTTTATAGGGATTTGATTGATTAGTTATGATGGTGTTGTTGTCAAACGTTGCATGCCGTTTTTTCATTTAAGATGTTGTTTCTGCTGACGTTTGAAGTGTTATCTCCATTTTACCTTCCTCTGAGCATCTGCTGCAGACATCTATGAATGCATTTGTGTTACTTAACTCTGCATAATTTGTGAACCTGATATATTCAGATCTTTGAATATGAAAGCAGATGGTGTTTTAATTTATTCTTGAGTTTTAAAACTTTGTCACTGACTTTAAGAATTAAGTTTAATTATTTGAACATTGGTTACCCTATTATCGCTGCAGCAATCGGTGTATTTCTTTGGTCTGATTTTAAGTCTTTACATTGACATAAAACAGTAGGCTTTGTGTCTAAACGCATATATCAGAAGAAAGAGACCTACCATCTCAAGGAAACTCATTTTGCGCCATGATCCTTTCTTGACTCGCCTGGTGGTGACTTTGTTTTCAAGCTATTGAATGGATAAAAATTAAACATCTTTGAACTAAGACTGTGTAGGAAATTTATTTGTTATATACCACATAACTCGGAATTATTCAGTTCTGAGGGAAGTCTGACTGCATTGAAAAATTATTTTATATGTTGAAACGATAAGAAATGAAACTGTATATGGCGGACATTTTTGAAGATGGGTCCAAACAGGCTTGTTAGTCATTATTAATATTCTGAACTATTTCATAATGCTTTCAATAGGGGTATCACCTTTTCAGAAGACTGTGTGATATATGAAGTTGAGATGGAGGTGACATAACAATGAATCAAAACATTTGTACTTCAGTGTTACTTTTGTAAATAAATTTAGACTACTTATTAGTAATATGAATAAGACGGAAATTTAAACAGAGTATCTGTTCTGAACTCCTCAAGTCTTATTGCTTATTGACAGAGTTTACTTAACCTTGATATAAGAATAGAATTGCGTCACTGTGGTAGTTCATAATTCTGTAATAGAGTAATTTTATTTGATTCAACAGTTGGGCATTAGGAATAAAGGAACTAACACCAATATTAAGGATACGGAAAATGTTATTACCAAAAAAATAAGAGGATAGGAAATAATACAGTCTTATCAACAAAATCGTGAACTTATGCGAGCACCCTGACATGATTATCATCAATAAGTTGTGCTAGCGACTTTTTCAGTAACCCAAACAATACTTCAACACTGCGTGTTTTTGTCAGATAAAATTATTTAAATATGGAATTTATCTTGTTGAGTTTATATAATGTAGACATATGTAGGTATTAATAGTGGAAGTGTTTATTTACAACTACTGTTGAGCAAATAAATAGATAACCAGCAATTAGCTGTGGACTAAGGGTGTCGAACAGTGAGTGGAAAGCCGTAGTTGTGGTTCAGACAAGATTTGTTTGATATAATATTTCGGGAAATACAGCATTTGAAATTCTGTCAATAGAATCCAGAGGAAACTTGGGAATTCAGGAAATGCTAATGCACTCGTACTTTCGAATTATAGTCTTTCTAAGTAGTCATACAGTTTTATTAACTAATCATTTGGCGATAAACGATATAACTTCAAGGTTCGTGTTGGTGATCAAACTCTGTTGGTGATTTGTGAAGTGAGGCTGAAATACTGAGAGAGAATAGCCTGCTTTACTATTTGGTTGTAAATACTCAGAGGGAATTAACAGAAGGTAAAAAATGACGTATTTATCACATATTTTACTGTCCATCAAAGAGTTGTTATCTGCTAATTTAAAAGGTTCTATATTCTTTCTGTATATATATATGACTATAAAGAATGACATGTGAAAAGCGTCCACTAAAAATTCATTTAGTAGGAAAAGATATAGAATTCTCTAACTAGTATCTATATTAATGATATCCTCTTTCAGACTTTATTGAAGAAATTGGATGAAGCAGAGGGAAAAATGGATGAAAATGAAGCTAGTGAACATTCTGGTGTGAATGCAGACGTTGAAAGTTCAGAAATAAATTTTTTGTGAGTTTTGCACTTCATAAATATTGTGGATATACTATCACATCACAAACTTTTGATTCCTTCCGCTGAATGGAGTAAAGCTTTGTCAGACTTTCAATTTTTACTAGCCATGGGGTTGTTTTTACATGGTTGTTACTCCCTGTCTTTTTCGGACCTGGCTAGGCGAGGTTGGCTCGGGATTGAACCCGTAACTCCAACGTGGCTGGTGATTATTCTGTCCTTGACCCACAGATGTACTATTATATTATAGACGAATACTAACCACTATCATTGGGAGAAATATAAAAACATTCATCTTTCACTTAACTTACCTGTATCATTTCAGCCACACGCAGCACTGATTGGGATGTAAAATACAGGATCGAGGTATAAATATCTACCTCGGTCAGCATAAGCAATGATACCTGAGATTTTGACAGTGATGTCAAGTCAGTCTTTCTGTTTGGTTTAAAGACTTAACATGTCAAAACAGCATTCTCAATAGGTTTCAAACTTATATTGACAATTGCCAGTGTCATCTTGATGCTTAAAATCAGATAGCCACCCAGAAAGAATAAGTAACAAGAAAATCTGGAGGCAGATCACCCAAGAAGCTGTTGTACAGGCAACAAATATGCCAAAATAAATAGGGATGGAGTGAAGATGAGCTGAAGAGACTGTTGAATAACATCATTTGGCAGGTCCTAGAGTGGAATACGAACGGGAAGTCACGTGCTTGGTGTTGATCCGAGGATGAAATGGATGACATCGTGTGAAGAAGAACTGGAATGTTATTACTGGTAATCACGGAGCCAGATAATAAATGACTGTAGGGAATAAAATGAAATTGTAATTTGTTGTTGAGGTCCTATGTTCTACCAGGAGCCCAAATGATGAATAATATTAGTTAGCACAAAAATGACGCCGAAATATACCCTGGATTTTTTCCATCACGAGGTTGAAGATGTTTTCTGTTCTTGCAGACTTTTCGTCTTATAAGTATAAAATCTAATGTTTATTTTTTCCTACTTTCACCTGAAGATGAGAGTACAGAAAACTGTAAATGAAAAAAAATGAAATTGTGAAATGAAGGCAACTTATTCAGTGTTGATTAAGATGACTTTTAACTCAAAAGTTTGATTAAACGCCCACAGTCAATCTGCTTGAAACAATCGAGTTTGGTAAACACAATTAGAGTGTCATGTAATAAAATTCTTTTCCATTTACTTGAAAGAGAAATATTCATAAGCTTTGTTGAAGTCAAGTATGTGGGATATCAAAATTATTATTGTCTTAGGTTCCAAGTGGAACACAGGGCTTCAACAGCACATCTCCATTAAACCGTGTTTTCTGAAGTCCTCTTCATCTGGCTCCACTATTGTCCACATGCTTTCATTTCATCATTAGACGATACCCTCCGTGTCACTCTGAGACGCATGCCCAACCCATCGTATACCATTCAGGCCGCACTCGAGTGTCTGAAGCGCTATGTCTCTGAGCAGTACCCTTGGTGTATGTCCGACCCATCACCTCTGCATTTGTCACATCTGTTGAGTGGTATGTTCTTGGGTGGTTCATCTCCAGAATTCTCCGTTGCTAATCCTTTAGGTCAGCCATCTGATTGTCAGTATGGAGCCAGGGAAGGCGTCTGCCGATAAAAGTCTGAAGCCTGTTCTAAATATTTCCGGTTACTCGCTAAATCAATGAAGCATACAGAAGTCGTCAGTGAATTGGCATTAGTGTTGAATATCCAGATGTTGTTCCTTCTGCCTAGTGCAGTAGATTTATGCACTGATTTCAGAGTGGTGACGTTTTGTCTGGCCTTTCCGATCCACTCTTTGACATCGTCATCCGTTTCGCCTGTAGTTGAAATAGTGCTGATTAGGTGAGTGAGAGAGATGACTTTCATCGAATTTCTCCCAATAGGCAGTGACTGGTGGTTGTTTTTGTTGTTGTTGTTTTGGCTTGTCGTGATATGCTAAATACAAATTTTAGTAATTTGTGAATATTCAATTGCTATTAGCAAATTCGGCTGAATTCTAAATATCTGTAAGTGTATGAACGTTTCTGAAATACTTCAATCATCTGTAAGTGATACGAGATAAGATGTGCAAATAGATTGACCTTAGAGTCCTTCAGTTGTACATCTACTGTATTACCAACTGGAAATGTATTCAAAGTTATGTACCTTTCAAACGTTTCTCAGTATCAATAGTGCTCGAATATATAACCATAAAGTCCAGTTAGACAATTAAACAGGGAAATAAATTATTGTGTTTTTTTTCTTATCTTAGGCCTTTACAACAAGATAGTAATGTGAAGAAATCAGAAAAGATAAATAAATATCCCACAACGAATTCATCAGAAATAAAAGATGGATATGAAGATAAAGAGCTGGTGACAAGTTTTAACGATAATGTGCCGAAAACTTTTAAATTGAATAGAGACAGTTCTACATGCGAAGAGTATGCAGAACTCCCCATAAAAGACTCACTGCATTATCATACCACCCAGAAACCGTCAACAAATCAATCCAAATTGAATAAGGAGAAAAGAGAACTTATGACACAAATTGATACACCATTTCATTCTGCTGTTGTCTATTGCCCAACCTGTTCTGAGTTTCATGAAATAAGTATATTGTCACCTTTTATTTGTAATACAGAATCAAATTATTCATGTTTCAATTCATACAGTGGAGTCAGCGATGCTTTAGATGGTCATATGAAGCCTGCGCAATCAATGCCAAGTCTACTCTTGGAAACGGGGAATGTCGGTTTTGATGAGTGTAAAATTGCAAACAGTGAAAATAAGAGAGGAAATGAAATACGAAAGTTTTTAAAATCGAAGGTTCGAAATAAATCACGACCACATAGTGCAAGTGCTAGCCTTACTGAAACTACAGCAAGTTCTGGTCTTGACAGTCCTTCAGAATCCTCCATTATTATAAAAGACGAAAAGGAGTCTAGAGGAAATCGGCATGCTGCACACACCAGGACTCAAGAAAAACCAAAGAGTAAAAGCTCTTTCCTGTGGTGGTATAAACGTAGCAAAAGCAAATCAAACGAGTTCGGTCCGCAAACGCCAGGCAGTCCGTACACCGAACCAGGACCCCCTGGAAGAAGATCTCCACTGAATATTATCCCAGGTGAATCAACACGAAGCTCACTTCATCAATCACCTAATTCTTTAATACCAGCGGATAAATTTCAAATGAATCCAAACGAAGACACTGATCCAGTAATACGATCATACAGTTGGGTACAACAGGGTATGCCACTGGGTTATGGCCCCCCTTTTAACACTAATTGGTGGCCCGCGTCACACTCTTCTCCCCAGGGACTTCATCCAAAAAACAAACACGTAAATGTTCGTAGTGAGAGAATTAAAACGAAACCAAGGAAACTAATCAGGAAGCATTCATTCGAAAAATACGCTGATCGCTATTTACCTAGTGAAAGCCATATATACAATACTATCGATTCAGGTATTCAGACTGATACCGACATATGTACTACTGGAAATTTAGATACAACTGTATTGGATTCAGCATCAGATATCCAGCAGGCTTCCACGAATGCAGAAGATTTCTGTCAGTATTGCGATAGAAGGATACACAAAGTTTCCTATGAAAATAATTCTGTTCAGTGTGACTTTGTTAGCAGTGATGTATTGGGCAAAAGTTCTAAGCATGCAGTGACTTCATCGTCTAGCCAGACTGATCTACAAGATCACGAAACTCTTCGTAATGAATTTAAAAAGAATAGCATAAAAGTATGGAATGTAAGTTGCCAGGTGGGCACAGTGAAAAGAAATCAAAGCACTGAACCAATAGAAATTGGAGAGTCTCTTAGTCCTGCAGTCAATAGTCACATCAATGAAAGTGAAAAAAGTGAGGATGTACGACGATATGCGAAGTACAATGAAAGACCAAAAAGTTTTGAAAGTCCTACAAGGCGACTAACACAGTTAACTCTTAGTTATGGAGCAAGACCAGTAGATCCATTAAGATTTTCTGTATCATGTCAAATAGGTACTTCTTTCAAAACTGCTGTTAACAATGCAGAACTTTCAAATGATACAAGGGGTGAAGCTAGAAAAAACGGAACGATATGTCATAGTCATATGTGTGACGCATCGTCATTTGAAACTACATCGCCAATGATGGTAGGCAAAAAGTTTCAGGTGAATTTGCCTTCAGCAGTTCAGTACGAAGATGTCGCCACACAAATTGAAGTGAAAGAGACAACAGTGAATAATTTAAATGTTGCCTATGGTAAAAACAATGCCCAAAGCAACCTGGTAGATGCACAGTCTACTTTCATATCACCTGACTTAAAAATTCCTAGCAAATTTAGAAACAACTTGGTAAAAGCAACTGACTGTCGTGGATTGGTGATGCTAAATGAAACCAGTACACAAATCGGCTTAACCAACAAAAAATTATATCACAATCAGAAAGATAGCTCATCGCAAACTGATTTACCGTACATTTATGTGACCGAAATAAAGTCTACATCTAATTCAAACGTGGATCCAAACAAAACAAGTGAAAAATACATAAAAGAGATTTATAAATACCCATATGGTCGTACAGTTGAGCAGACAATTCCACAGCCTGCAACTACAGATAACTTGAGTACACGAAGTGATCATGTGAAATTTATTACTCACTCTGAACCACTATTTGGAAGTCCATCTGGTACAACATATCAAAGCAGATCAGTAGATTATCAAACTGACTCACTAACAAACACTCAAATGAAACAAGTTTCTACGCCCATACTGACTACAAAGAAGGAGATTCGGAGTAGGACAGATGACAGTCTACCTCCACGTCGAATGACAAGCACACTAAGCAAACAAAAAGTTCGAAGGAATCTGACAGAAATCCCTTTCAAAACCAAACCCACCAACAGACGGGCTACTTCAATATGTGGAGATTTAGTCATGAATATAGAATTACACGGTGCAACGTGCAAACGTTCTATACACGAATTTGATTATCTGTATACTTCAAAAAACCTATGTGATCATAGATTTTTAAATTCAGTTTCATCGTCATCTTCATCTTACGAAGACATTGATGATTTATGCGAACAGTGCCGTTTAAAATATTATAAACCAGTGCAAATGAATATTGCAATGAGACCTGTTCATGCTTGTTACAATAAGCCCAGGAAATTAAACAGCCACTTTAAGTCTCAACATACTAATTCTTCGAAGAATACTCATCGATATCTTACAAAAAGAAGTTTTTCAGCTGATAACATAGAAGTAAACGAACAGAAAGGAGATATTATCAAGTCAGTCACTGTCAAATGTCCTAATAAATAATTGTTATACATTGAAAACGCTACCTGCAAAATGGTGTGCACGCAATTCAAAATTACACAATATTAATTCAACTTTATTGAACGAAACGAGGTACAAATCAAATAAAAAGTAAATGTTACTATGCTTTACTTAACAATGAAAAGCGTTTTCTTCACTTCTGATTAAACATTTTTTGTTGTTGTGTTGCAACATTTTCCACTGGCATTTTCTTCTCTTCCATAATTAATTCACTTACAAATAACCTTTAATGATATAATATACATGCTAGTTCATAAAACTGACGTTTTCCAACTGTCTGATTTTGGTACTTAGCCGGCACAATTAGATACACTCATAGTTCATCAAGGACATGAACAGCTATTTAAAAGAAATTAATCTATGTGTAAGCTTGTATTGAGCTATGTTTTGAGTTTTTATCAAGTTATTCAATTAGCCACAAACACATTCTGTGCCCAAATGATAGCCTTTCAGTTCTAATCGGATTATTAGTAGGAAATGTAATCTTCCTCACTGAAACGATTCCCCTCCTCTCAGAATCCTTATTCATTGTGCCTCCGTTTAGAAATGTTATTGGTTTCCTACAGAGAGCTTAAGGGGAAAAGTGCATACCACGAGAACGAAGTTTTTCTTTCATAGCAATTGAGAATATTTAAGATTATGCACAAATAAACGACAAGGGCTTGTATCTTTTCACGTGTTCTGTAGTCAGTGGAATTGTCTGGTCAAAACTGTCAATTGAATTAAATGATAAAATTTAACAATTCATTGTGGAAAATATCTATGGACATATGAGTACTTTTCGTCTGCCTACACATCAGTCTATGTAAACCAGTTTAACAGTTTGTTTTGTTTCAAATTCTAAGCCTACAAATGCATAGTTTCTAAAAAGAATAAACTTCATTTTCAAAATGAACGCCTTGTGAATTACTGATTCATGTGAATAAATTTTATCAGTCGACAAAGGATACTTTTGTTTGAACACTAGGCAGTAACTAGTGTAATGTGTCTAGTCCTATCTTCGGTAGAGACTGAATTCTGTCAGTCATGTTTGCAATGTGGCCACCATGCTAGGTGGCTCGCCATCACTGTGCAGTGTGAATTGTTGGTATTAGACACACTACACTAGTTACTGATTAGGGTCTAATAAAAAATATCCAATACAGCACTACAGAATGTCAATCACAAACCCGAATAGATCGGAGGTAACGTCTCTGACTGCATCACTGAGTGACGCGGGTCCGAATTTCACAAGTGACATGAATTCCGTCAAGGCTGCAGATAATAATAATATGCTTTATTCCAAAACAGTACTTGTGATACAGAATGGAATTCTCAGCATTTTACTACAGTGTTGCATCCAGTTAGTACATTATCAATAATTAAAATTTTACATAGATTAAGGTAATCTCAGTTCATTATGACAACAAAATATTGGCATGTCGGTAGCAAAGCCAAAATTGAACAGTGTTTGAAGGTGTTAGAAAAGTAGACGCTAGCATATTTACTGGCGTAAGCGGTAACAAAAGGTCGAGATATACAGAGTGTGAAAGAACGAAGAAGAATGTTTTAATAGAGTTTGTAAGGAAGAAAGAAACAAAGCAGCACATAACAGAAAAAAAGAGAAAAGGAAAAGAAAGAAAACGTTGTACCTATAAATGATATGAGATAGGCCTTGCTAACTGGTGAGTGCCAACTAGCACGAAACATAAGTCCAAGGCTCCCTGCCTCCAAGCATCTAATACTGATAAGTGATATGTCATCACTATAACTACGATGGTCATAATAAAGACTTTGCTTGTTGAAGAAACTTAACAGCTCTCCATATCCATTTCGGCCATGGAAGATTTTTAATGGATAGTGAGAATTTTGCGCTGGTTTTCAGTGAATTTTCATAGATCAGAATCGTTCAACTGAGATTTTGGCATAGTAATTTATTTTGATGATCAAATTTTGTCATACATGTTGAGCATGCCTGTTGCATCAATAGTCTGGGTAATACTTCAGGGTTATTATCCTACTTGTACTTATTCAATCCCCAAAGTAATTCATGCATCTAAAACAATTAGTCCCTTTTATAAATTTGTAGTGTTATTAGAAGATGGAGATTATCTGAATAATAATGTAATGTATTTGAGCAATACATTTCGAACAGTCTGATCCCTCACACATTTACCAGTCAAGTCAATTTATATTGAAAAAATAGAAGGCAATTAAAGTACACATAGTGACAAGAGGGATTTAAGAATAATGAGAATAATTAACAAAGATCTTGTTATTCAAACATTATCTGGATAAGGATTACCAAGGTAGGTTATGAGTAATAATGAGTTGTTTTCGAACACACAGGTGTGGGAGACTTAAGTGTAGCCATAGCCTCGGCGTATTTCAATAAGCGACCTCTAAAGCTGTGTTAACACCATTCTTATCGTTCGTATCAATTGATGTTAACACAGCTTTAGAGGTGATCCAGAAAATTGGTCGAGGGCGCTTATTGAAATACGCCGAGGCTATAGCTAGCTATTCATGCACTTAAGTCTCCCACCCCTGTGTCTTCGAAAACAATTCATTATTGCTCACTATAAATCACTTAAAATAATCCCAGTGTGTTTAACAAAAATCAAAACAAGATCTTTGTGAACGTTTCGCTGTGTAAGCCACAGCTTCTCTAGCAGAATTATTTATTCGTATTACTATTAATCTTATTATTCGTTGAGTTCCTAGTGGAACATAGGGCTTCAACACCGGATCCCCACTTTGTCCTAACTTCTGCCGTCCTCTTCAGCTTGGACCACGATTGCCCACAATCTCTCATCTCCTCCTCACACGATCTCCTCCATGTCACCCTCGCACCGACGACTCACTTGTCGCTCCCCATTGCAACCTCTCTTTCTTTTCAGTTGAATATTCCTGTCATGACCCAGCACTAGGTGATTGGCTGCCCCTGGCGACATCATTATAACCACTCACTACCTCAGTGTGCTCGTGGTTGTCGTCTGGGTGACCAGACTGGAGTAGATCACTGACTCTCCAGTTGACATTTTCGACAATCCATATCCATTAATTCAGCTTTCGCAGATACCCAGCACTTGTATGCCATACCTTCGCATTTCCTTGGCTACCTGGGCAGCCTTGTCAGCCAGTCTCGTACATTGCACGGACATTCCACGTCCCCATTCTTATTCTTGCTTTCATCAAGAGAAGACACAACGGCTGAGTGGCTTCCCGAAGGCTTTCGCCAGTCCGCTGCGTCATTTCGCCCCTCCGATTCCAGCGAAGAATTAGATCGTCCTTTGAGTTTTTTGTATTCTTAATATATATCTCTGGCGGTTTGATAGGTTTAGTGGTGTGAGATTGCTAGCCCTACGCCCAACCCTCCCTCTTAACCCCGGCTTGAGACCGGCTAGAAAACTAGCAAGTTAGTTAACTAGGCGACGTTTTTAGCAGAACTATTCAGATTTTAATAACCGTCAAAAAATGCATAAATTGATCGTAAATGGTTATCCGAAAAAGCTGCCAAATAATATTATCAATAAACAGGACCAGAAGAGAAAACAGAAGATTGAAAAATCTTGCCTACCAATGACGGCCATTCCATATCAAAAGGAGTTAGGTAAACAACTTCAAAGAGCACCTGCTTCGTATAATATTAAAGTCTATTTCAAGCCCTCTAATTTCGTAGAGGAAGCGTTGCTGAATATCAAATATATGGTTCCCAAAACGATAAAAAACCACCGTGTCTACAAGATAAAGTGTTCAGAATGTGAAGCATGCTATACAGGGGAGAGCAGTAGACAGGTGAAGGTCAGAGTGAATGAACATAGGCTGTGAACGAAACGTCCACCTAGAAATGAAGTAGAATTAAAAGTTTAGAATATGGATCACCTGTAGCGATGCATGCTACAGACACCGGACATGAGATTGATTTTGACTATGTTGGGATTCTAGGAAGAGGCTTTCATTCACATAAGGAAAGGCTGACCTATGAAGCATTGTATATTTTGACCACATCGGATGCAGTAAATAAGAGAGAAGGGAGAAGAGACTTTTCACCTAAATGGCAGACTCCAATGAAGCGAAACAGATGAGAGAAAAAGACTGAATCCTGTATTTTGACCACTGTGAAATTTTATCATGCTTTCACGTGTTTCCCATACAACAAACAACATACACTCACACACACCCTCACACAGACAAATATGCATATGAGCCGATTTGACACCAGTCATTACAAATATGTGATGACAGTTTACATTGTTCAATTGATACAAATATCTACTGACAAGTGACCTTCAAGGGGACTGACTTCAGTTAATGTAACTCTTGACTATATATTTTGATGATTAATAAAATCCGAATAATTTTGCTACTGAAGAAGCTGTGACTTACACAGTGAAACGTCCAGAAAGATCTTGTTTTGATTTTATGCTTAAACACGCTGAGATTATTTTAAAAATAATTCATATTGAAATATGTTATTTGTATTCTTCTATAATTATTGTAATTTCAAACAGTCTGTAACAGTTGATGAAACCCGGTGAAATACAATGATATCGTGGCGTAGTGTAGATGGATAGGTAAACGGCTGAAACCTGAAATCAACATTTTAAGGCAATAGTTGTAAAGGCATTAGTGTTTATTCCTCAATTCTGGATTTAGTTTATAACGTGAACATGAAATAATCACCTCATTGGACAACTTGTTTAACCTTGAGCTTATTACCAACCAATCAGTACAATTTATTCTCCTTCGAATTAGTCGAACTCTAATGTGTCTAGGAATGTATATAAAAATATTTTTTCGTTGATAAATGTCTGTTACCAAATCTTGTATCTTCGCGTGTTACAGTGTCATTTCATACTGCAGAGTTGGTCTTTCTTTCTCAATTGAAATAAGTCATATTCTTTCTTATTCCCCTATGTGATTTTGTCAGGACAAATTTCCTTCTTACACGATATAGTTTCTTGAAGGCATAAACCGTATGTATTATAGGGTAAATTTATATGATGTGAAGTTGTCACTCATTCGTCTAGGCGCTGATCTTCTAACCGTTGGGCTACAGGTTTGAACCTTATTCCATCTACTGAAGTTTAGCCGATTACTGTAGAATCTTAAGCTCACCCACACGAAAGATCTGGCTTACTACCAACAAACAGTATACAGAAATGAAATCATTTGTTTTGTGGCCATTATTTCATGGAGAAGGGATGTGTACAAGTGTAAAACAAAAGTAAGAAATAATAGGCAGTCAAAGAATAATGACTACATTTCTAGTAGTCTTGAATTCAGGTGGTAGCATACTATTGGACTGGTGCGGAATCAAGCTCTTGTCCATGTCAAGCAAAATACCAAGTCGCATCAACCTGGAGAGAATAAAGGATGCACTGGATGCATAACTCCACCAGCCTGGAACAAGCTGGATTACAGAAAGGCAAATGATGTGCGGATCAAATAGCAACCCCACGCATTGTCCTCATAGAACAGGGCACATAATGACAGTTGATTCTCTACCCCAAATTCATTGACGTCTAAAAAGCGTTTGACAGAGTTGACCGAGAAGTCATTTGAAAACTACTTCAACACTAACTATGAAATGAAATGCACAAAATCTTTATCAGCCTTATTCAACAGCTAGCTATATGGTAATGCCACGTGTTAGCCAGTCCAAAACGGAAAACTCAGTGAAGTCTTCAAAGTGAAGACAGCACAACCAGTACCAATCACTGCCAACGAGAAAAATTTAACAGAAGTTACCTCCTTCACTTATCTAAGCAGCATCGTTTCAACTACAGGTAGTCAGCACGTATGAGTATGTCAAAACGAGAATCGGAGAGGCGAGGCAGACCTTCGTCGATCTGAAATCAGTTTCGAAGTCTTCTGCTGTCACTCAAGCAGTATAAAGTACAAGATTCAAATTTTCAACACAAATGTTTAGTCAGTCAATCCTTCTATATCGGTAAGGAACTTAGCTCACGCGTCATGAAAAGTAGACTTTTATCAACAGCTGTCTTTGCTGGCAGCATACTGAAGATAGAACGGCTGGCTGGAAAGAATTAGCAACAAGAAACCAAGAAGAAAACTGAGGGGGAATTAATGGTTACATGGAAAAACATTAGGATTTAATGGATATGAGAAGTCACAAAACCGAACGCATCTGGACCAGCCATCACCGAGAGCAATTTTGAGACATATCACCCATTATCTCCAGCCTTGATTGGTTCTTTACATCCCGAGGATCCCAACCAGACAGCAATCTACACCTCCCTACATGGCTGGTTCATACTAACTATCAAAGATTTCATCGGTCGACTCCAGGTTACAGTTTGACCACCACTTTTCCAGCCGGATCCTATGTCAACCAGCACTGCCCATCGAGGAGGGCGAGGGTTAGGTATGCGTAACACATATCCTACCCATCTCAATTGAAGTAGCTGCTTCACAACCTTATCGATTGACTTTCCTTCCCCTACTTACTCAACACTAATCACCTAATTTTACTATTACTCGTTCTGTTTTATACCACCTAACACGAGAGACAGATGATAGAATGCAGACGGTTATGATCAAGGATAGTGTAATGCTAAACATTATCACAAGTAAAATTTCAGTTAGGCGAGTATGACTGTTTAGGGCAATTCAATATGAAACTGTCTTTAAAGAAAACCTTGAAGACATGAAAAAAACATAAAATATGCACTGTAATTAGATGACAGACTGGAAGAAAAGTTTGACAGTTACGCAATATTTAATAAAAATGCAACCTATGTTTTTCATTGGAATACTTTCTTAAAGTTATACTATATTTAAGACAGATTTATGGAACTTTCACTTATGTATCTATGTGTGTGTGTGGAATATTATGGGTAAAGTGAAACTATGGGTGATCAATGGAAATGCGAACTCACGACTGACTTTGAGGTGACCAATCAGGAAAAAGCAGTGGTCTTTCGATAAAAAATGATGTTCATTCACAAGAGAAATATAGATAATAATGATGACGAAAGACGCATTAAGCAGGATATTTTTTCCCTGACATGATTTAAGAATATCTCACAATTATAGTGAGGAGCATCGGTCTTTAGCTGACTGAAGATGAATTCCCTCTGTGACTCATTTATCGCTCTCATCCTGTTTTCCAGTCCTCCCCAAAATCCCTGAAATGAATTAGTATGAGTTCCAGTATAGGAATCGACAAATATTTACCAGAATAATGCAGATAATGAAAAGAAAACATCCTAACTCTAATCCCAACAGCAAACCTTACTCTCTAGTCGCTCTAAAATCAAGCAATGATAGGAGTTAGAATTCATGTGCTGGCGACTGAGGAGTTGCGTCCCAATGGTCTACGGGCTTCCCTTGTAACCAGAAGGTCCTGGGTTTTAATCCTTGAGGTGAGCGAGTATTGCTGAATAGTCCCAAACTAGGATGAAACATCTGGCTGTCCGGTACTCCCTGGTGGTTTCTCAATGGTTCTCTAATCGATGTCAGCTCATACTGACATCCTGAACAGAAAATTCCACCATATTGAGTAACAAGTAGACAGATGACGTTAGAGTGAAGAACATATTGCCATTTCTCTTTAATTCAATCTTGATTTTCCCGCCGATTGATTAGACCGAAATGTTTGACCTTAGTTGACATTTCGGCTCCTGCCTAGAATGGACGCTTCGACAATGCCTGAAGATTTAACTTGAAGTAATCTCGATGGATGGTGAGATCAGATCTGCAATGGAATCCAATGGTGAAAGTCAAGAGTGAATTAAAAAGAAATATTAACTGATATCCGTTGCACAAGAGGTGGCTGTCATGGCATTTCAAACGATGGTTGGTGGGTTCACGTCTCAGTGCGAACACTGTCACTCACTGGGAATGCATGTATATCCAGATGATGACGACTCTTAAATGGGACGAAGTGCGCACTGCGTTGGATTCCAACACTTCTAGAAACTAAGCGGAAGGTCCTGGGTTCGAAACCCAGTGGATGTGGACTACCGATGAGTCTCAACCTAGGATGGAACAGCTGTCCAGTACTCCCTAGTTTTCAGTGGTTCTCTGAATGATATCAATCCGTGGTCTAATTTGAAGAAAATGTTCTTTTCCTGTGAATCATTTTCAGAAGTTGATTTACAGTCGTATTTAGGTATTTATCTGATAAATTTCATAAAACCAGTTAAATACTGGTTGGTCATTGAACGATATATAACCTAGAGAAGAATGTACAAATAAGGGGTTAAGGTATGGAAACTGGTATTGAGTAATAAGTCCAACGAATGATATAACGAATCTGAATGTACAAAATAGACAAACGCTAGTTCGGTATATTGACTCAATCCGAAGGATTGGACAGCATATTCGGCTATGAATCTTATCCATCACAATTCATTAGCTTCCAAAGTTATTTCATAACAGTAAGAAGACAAAATCTAGTACATTTTTTATGCTCAAATATTTGAAAAATCTGTTTAGAAGATATCATAGAGACTGAAGTGAATGAAATCTCTACAACTGATGTTATTAGACAGAAAAGACGATACCACTGAACAGCTGCGATAATTGTCCTTAGAAAAATTCCCTTCATTAACCTGGAGTTCATAGGTGACATCAATACATAAATTATCAAGAAATCGTCGTTTAAAGTGTCTGGAAAATAAATTTTAAGCAGCCGCCAACGAAAACCACATTCTTCAACAAGAGGTTAACCTAATCATGCCTTTTAGGAATAAGATACCCCTTATAGATGCCTCAATGTATATTTCTCAGTTAATTTGTTCCTCTGAGAAAACCAGCAAACTGGCTGAAGAGGTAAGCAGCGAAGACAGGACTGCCGGTGAAGATAGAGAAGGTAGAGATGATGAAGATAATCAGCCAACCGCATCAACAACCATTACCAATCACCATCACTGGGACAGTTGAGACAGAGGTTACTTCCTTCACTTATCGAGAGAGCATCGTTTCAACCACAGGCGGAACAGATGAAGATGTGAAAGCCAGCGAGAACCGGAAACGCCTTCATCAATCTGAAACCAGTTTGGAAATCTTCTGCACTCACTCGGCCAGCATAAAGAACCAGATTCGGATTTTCAAAATAAGTGTGAAGTCAGTCAGTCAATTCTTCTATATGGGTCGGAAACTTGACTAGCGCGTCACGAAAAGCATTTCCAACAGGTCACAGCAAACTTTTATCAACAACCGCTTTTGTTGGCTCCACATAGAAGATCAAATGGCTGGTCAGAATGAATTCGCAACAAGAACCTGTGGGAACGAACCAATCGAGAAAGTATTGCTTAACAAATTATTATTATTATTGTTCCCTTGGGTTCCTAGTGGAACATAGGGCTTTAACTACACGTCTCCACTTGCTTCTGTCTTCTGCTGTACTTTTCACCTGAATCTATGTTAATCCATACTGTTTCAACTCCTCTTCACACGATCTCCTCCATGTCACTCTTGGACGTCCCACTCGCTACTTCCTTTTCGGGTTCCACTCGATGGCCTGATTGCTTAACAAATAAGTGTCAGAAAATACAGATGGATCGACCATACTCTGAGGAGACTGGTGGATGACATTGCACGCTAGGTGATCACTCGAGTGGAACCCGAATGGGAAACGATGAGTGGAGCGTCGCTCTGAGGGTGACATGGAGTAGTTCGCGCTAGGCGGAGATGAGAGACAATGGGCAATCGTGTAGCCAGTCAGCCAGCCAGCCAACTAAAAAGGACTGCAGAGAATAGAAAAAATGGTGACGTATTGTTGAAACCCTATGTTCCACTCGGAACCCAAGGGAACAATAATAATTATAAATAAATAATGACAATAGATTACCACATGTGCATAGACTAAAATAGATATATAGTAACTCCAAACAAACAAACCACACTATACACACAAACGATCGGTCAATAAATCAATACTAATATCAAGTATTCCTCAACCGCTAAAAAACCAACCTAAAAGATCGAAGCAATAAAGACATAAAGTGAAAGATTATGAATGAAAACTAAAAAGAATCATATATTATACATTATTATTATTATTATTCAGCTTACATATGTCATGCTGTTTATTCAATTCAATTTTAGATTTTCCCGAAGATTGATTGAACAGAAGTGCTCGGTCTCAGGTTGGTGTGCACAAGAAGCCAACACGTCGACCTGAGACCGAGCACTTCTGTCCAATCAATCGTCGGGAAAATCTAAAATTGAACTGAATAAACCATAATATTAGTTACTCAGATGCATTCTGAGCACAAGACACATTGAATATATTTTTGTATTGTTATCATTTGACAACATAACGTATGTAAGCTGAATATTAATAATAATAATAATAATGTATAATATATGATTCTTTTTGAATTTTCATTCATAATCTTTCACTTTATGTCTTTATTGTTTCGATCTTTTGAGTTGGCTTTTAGTGTTTGCAGTATATCTGTACTGATTATTTATATTATATTTATATTTATCGATAACAGCAGCAGCGTCCAAAGTACTTTTACCCTGTTTGTAAGCAAACTGCTTTGGATCGTTTGAGAAACTTAGGGAGGAACAAGTTTTAGTAACAATAGTTTCATTATTATTTTCAAAAGAGGAAAGGTAATAGCGATAGGTCTGAACTTAGCATTATTACCAGAGCCTGACTTGGGTACAGGGATGATTTTAATATTTTTCCACAGAGAAGGTACAACATTATTAGAGAAAGAAGTATTTAAAATGTTTGTAAGTCTGTTGCTTAAAATATCAGCACATTTCCTTAGGATAATGGCAGGTATACCATCAGGACCTAGACTCTGGGAAGGTTTAAGAGATTTTAAACATTTAAGAACATCAGAAGTAATAAAACTATTAAAGTCACTGGTCATGTTATTTGCTACATTGAAGCTAAAAGGTACATTGGGAAGGCGGATAAAAGATCTATTAATAGTATTTACATCAATAGAGGGAGCACAAGAACTATGCTTACCACAACCTGTAATTTCATTGAAAAGCTTCCACATGTTCCCAGGAGTTTTACATGACAAATTCTTTGATTATAAATATTGTTTAGCCTCTTGATTTTGGATTTAATTTGGATGTTTATTCTCCTAAGACCAGCTTTATCTTTAGCCTTGTACAGTCTCTCTTTTTCTCTTCGAAGCTTTTTGAGATGAGGAGAAGAGAAACGGTCTATTCTTTTGAAAAGTATCTGTTTTGGACAGCATACATCAAGGCAGAATTTAAGATAGCCAGTCAGATTGGAAATAGTATCATCCAAAGTGTGTTCAGTGAAAAGTTCCCAGTTTCTGTCATTTAACATACATCACAACATTGCATCCTCCTTAGACAAAGGGGCCAAGTATGTCCGTTGTACGTTCCTTGATTATACATCTGCTTTCGACTGTGTACCTAGAGGCCTATTGTTAAACAAGCTTAGCCTTGCACAAACTGAGCCCTGGGCTATCAACTGGCTACACTCTTACTTCTCTAATAGGATGCAGTGCATGGTATATAATGGTGTATCTTCCTCTCCTTTGCTTACTGAAGCTGGAGCTCCTCAGGGTGCTGTTCTCTCCCCGTTTCTCTTTTCCTTCTTCTTACATCATTTACCTCTTTCAGATGAAATCAACTTCTTCTATAAATATGCAGATTAAGTCTCAGTCAGACTGTTTCAAATTAAATAGCTTCCTGTCGGACACCAGTCAGTGGTCTAAACTAAATGGTCTCACGCTGAATCCCTCAAAATGCCAGACTACTGACTTCTCCCTCAGGCATAAACGAGATCTACAAACACTAGTATGTTATCATGAAGCCTGTTGCATTGAGGGGACTAAAATTGAAAATAAGTCTAATGCAAAATACCTCGGTCTAGTTCTATCTTCCGACCTTATTTGGACATCCCATATCCTAACAATTTCTAGAAAATAGTCCGTTGAAAGAGGAAATAGCAAATATGGAAATGTATTGTCGTTACATGGATGACACTTTTGTAGTGTACGATGAAGGGTTAAGTAGTGATTTGATTTTGAGCAACTTCAATAATGCTCACCCAGCGGTCCATTTCACCTACGAAGGAGAATGCAACGACTCTCTACACTTCCTCGACGTCCTACTAACGAGAAGAGAGGATGGTTCCGTCAAAAGAACCATATTTAGAAAGCTAGAGACCAAAGCTCAGTATACACACTTCCTTAGCTTTGTACCGATGAAATACAAACGCAATCTGATCAGATGCTTAGCATTTAGAGCAAGGTCGATTTGTTCCGAAGACTGTGTAGAGAAAGAACTCCAGGTCATCCGAGACATTCTAAGTGAGAACGGATATCCAGAGAAGTTCATTAAAGCAAACAAAGGTTACAATAGCCGTAAACATGAACTGACAACGGTGGAGAAAAAGCCTCTGTTTTTACGTCTCCAATTCAAGGGAGATACTCCTGCGGAGATTCTATCGCAACGTTTAACCAGGGCGATCAAGAAAACTTTCTACTCTGCACGTCTATGTCTATCCTTCAGTAGCCGTCCAATGTTCACCCAACAACTCAAAGATGTTTTACCTAATCTTAGCTCTTCTTCATGCATATACCATTTCAACTGTTCCTGTGGTTCAAGTTATATAGGGCGCACGATTAGGCAGGTTCGTCTACGGGTTCGAGAACATATACCAGCTTGGTTCAGCAGAGGGGAAATTAAGTGCATAAAAAGCTCGATCCTGTCACACTTGGTCGATACTGGACATCATATCGATGTCAACACAGCTTTCAGGGTTATATACCGAATTCCGAAGTCGTTATCACGTACAGTTCGCTAACGTCTTCTACACATAGCTGAAGCTGTTGCAATAAGATCGACTAAACCGGAACTTTGTATCCAAAAAGAACACGTCCAGACGCTGTTCCTACCGTGGCCAAACTTGGATTGATGATTCTTCTTCTCACGAAGAGTGCTCCTTCCCCTTAACCCTCTTGGCTTTATTTTTTTTTCCTTTGCTTATTATTACAATTATTACTATTATTATTATTATTAATA
Source organism: Trichobilharzia szidati (assembly GCA_944472155.2). Taxonomy (NCBI): domain Eukaryota; kingdom Metazoa; phylum Platyhelminthes; class Trematoda; order Strigeidida; family Schistosomatidae; genus Trichobilharzia; species Trichobilharzia szidati. The sequence goes on along the minus strand of OX235279.1, from coordinate 128,392,837 downwards.
TTATCATTATTCGTCATAATTTATGCCCTTCATGCAAACATTCTCTCAATACTATCGAATTTTTTTTTTTTCGTTTATACTATCCGGACTTATTATTAGCGATATTATCTCTTTTCTCAATATATGCCTCCACCTGTTTCATTTCACATATTCGTTATCTCATTATGAACCTCCCAATGCAGTCTTACTATCTCCTGTTTAACACAGACCACTTTGTACTAGCCACTCACCTGACACCTTCTAAGAAAGTGTTCTGTCTAACCTACTACATTAAGAAACTTAGACAATCTGGAATCACCCAACCTCTACTTTCACAATTTGTCAACTCTCGTATCTTACCTATTCTACTTTACTGCTCCCCGTTAGTCTTTCCTGGGCTACTGAAAAAGGACTATGCCATCCTGAGAAGGATGTTGAAGGTAGTTAGTAGGACCAGTGGTGTAAAAGTCAGTCAGCTCGTCACTACATTAGTTGAAAGGCATCTGAATACATGCGAAAGATGGTCTGAAACCATACTCTCCGTCCCGCAACAACCCTCTATTCACAACTCTCGCCTTGTATTTCATCAAGTAGAACCAGAAATCGGTGTAACATAATCTATGTTCGTACAACCAAGTACGGGAACTCAACGATACCATACTTGGCCCGTGTTCTAAGTGACAGAGACAATGTTAAGCGTGAAACCTATGACTTGCTTTGTTATTAACAACATAATTTTAGGCTCTTTTATTTCTCTCTTATTTTGTATTCTTTAGTGAACTCCTTCTTAAACATACTTAGCTACCTAAAATATTAACATTGGCTTCCTTTTTTGTACTTTACTATATTCCTTCTATTGTGTATCCACTGGTTCCGACTCTATCAGCACTATGAGTATTACAAAATTGTCCCGTCATTAACCATCATGTAATTATTAGTTTTGTGGTTGTTTTTTCTTATTTTCTATACTTTTCGGCAATATTAAACTGACAATCATTGGTTGTGAACGCCATAGTCACCACCTTAAAATAAATTTTGTATTATTCAGGATTACTCACACTACCACCACAAACACTGCATTAGACCTTGGTAGACTTTGGTACATTTTCGCATTTATAATTATTTTGTGTTTATCCTGTTTTTTCTTGCTGTTAGTGTCTTCAAATTTATTTTTTTGTTTGTTTAATACTTATTTTAAATGTTTGTAAAATTAGATGCAAATATTGTAGATATGTGCTGAAAATTCCACACTGTACCACTAGTACTGTTTCTGGAATAAAGCAAATTATTATTATTATTATTGAAAACGTCTCGAGCATAATTTATCGCTCGTATATATTCATTCCTGTATCTAATCAATTTGTAACTCATGTGTATAATAAATGAAATTTTGACAGTTGTGTGAACATCTGGATATGATTATGAGCAGCAATAAATTGTCCTCAAAACGTGGTCATCAGCAAATATTGCTACTGTATAACACTGTGAGACTTTATCAGAATAAAATTTCCTCCATAATGGTATAATATTATCTTTATTTATTGATTTTTATGAAACAAACTTCGTAAAACATGGACATCAAGAGGATAATAATAATAAGAGGGTGCAATATAACGATTATCAGCTATGCCTGATAACAAACACCTCGATCCACTAATTCAATCTGTATCTCTAAGCCTTCAGTTCATGGAGTTGACTGGTGTGAGGAATTGGTTTAGGCATCTGTCTAATCCATATTCAGTCCTTAGTATATCCGTTAACGTGTTAAGATGAGACAAGTAGCTCAAAGGTAAAATACAAGGAGGAATTTAGGGCTCGACTCCTCGGCGACACACTTCTTTACCTCGTGTAGTTAGTAGTAAGCCTAGGGAACAGGGAAGGTAGGAAGTGTTAGGCTAGAAAATCTACTCTGGAAAACTAACACCACTGCTATTGAAATGCCAAAGCTCAAGTTTGAAGCCCTAATGCCTTACTCGGGACACAAGGAGTATAAAAAGAAAAAAGTTAGGTGACATAAAGCTGTCTAAATCTTTGAATAAAGAATGAGCGAACATATTTGCAGTGTGGATAATAAGAGCTGCTGCGGACATCCTAAACAATGTCAATTATATAAGTGATATAAGAATAGAACTTATTTTTTTATTCCTTCACGTCCCCAGTGGAACATAGGGCTTCAAGCGAGAGGCTTGAAGTTTCTGTAGCAGTGCTGTTTATTTTTACAGGATGAGGTTGCCAGCCTCATGTCCAGCCTTTCCTCTTCACCAGCTTTATTGCTGGCTTAACGAGGTAAAGGAGTGCATCGACCGAGGATCGAACCCTGGACCATGTGCATGGTCGGTGAGCATCCTAACCTCTGTGCCACCGACACACAATAACTCCATTATAGATAAGATTTTATTTTGATGAATCACACAGTGCTGTACAGTAATATTAACTGATGACATTTCGAGCACAAACTATTGCTCACAATCACATCAGGTCACTCAATTTACAGTATTTCTGACTGTGGACATACTTTTTACAATGACTTCAAGTGTTTCAGATAGAAAGTAATTGGCAACATAATTCCAAAGATGATGTCAGCAGATGAATTATTTAGTGTTAAAAGACTAACTATTTATAGAATAATTAGACAAGGGGGAGGGTAGAGTTCAGATTTCACTGGGAAACACAAGCCTTGACCAGAGACAAACTACAAGATAGAACAACAGAGTGAATATATACATATTATAATGGGCGAGTTCAGGTAGCTAAGTGTGAGGGTGAACAGTGAAGTAAAATTACATAATTACACCGCATAATTTAGTAGATTTTGAAAAATAGTAGTAGTGAGTGTTCAACTCAGTAAGTGAAAATTAAAATCAAAATTAACGGGAGTGTGGTTATGCTGCTACAGAACAAAACACAAAAGCACACACACACGAACTAAATCTTGTTGTTGGTGCCTTCACAAAATGCAATGTTGTTTTACGTAAATTTCTTACGTAAGGCTTTTCTATGCACAACGTTTCTTTTCAATAGACATTCGCATGATTTATTTGTCTAATCCTTCTTCTTCTTCTTCTTTATCGAAATTTATCAAGGGAACCAATTGTATGAAGTTCTTGAAAAGACGCCTCCCTGTCCCAACTATTAAGTCACTGAATCAGGTGGTGACCATATGATGCAGAATATCTAGAGAATCAACAAAGATTAGGTTCTACGAACAGTGTTTGCAAACAGGTTGTTTCTCACGGCAGTTCCTGCGATTGGCTAAACTCCCACCTTCTCAAAAGAATCTCCGCCGAGTAAAAAAATCTCACATCGAATCCTCATACCAGTACCTCTCCGAATTGAAATCTCATCTGGCTACCTATGATACCCTACTGAGCGAGCTTAATATTATTTGCTGGCTTAAATTCATGAATTTTATCAAAGAGCTACAACCAAAAACATCCGAGGATTATGAAACTCAGCTGACAAAAGCGTTGGTGAAAGAGAAGCTAATTGAAGGATTCCCAGAAGCAACTGAACGCTACGTCTGTAATCTGTCAAAATTACAATTAAACAAAATCGAATTAGAAGCCTTATCTCTAGGATTCAAGTTTCACGTCCCCAAGAAGCAGATCAGTCGTATAGATACAGAAGCACAATTCGAACACTTATACCATCAACTCTACGACCTGAAACCCTTAGACGAAGACAAAAGAGGATGGCTAAAGTCTAAACTTGTTGATATTGCTAACCAATACCACATATCGCCAAAGGAGAAGCAGAAGATGCTGACCGAAGAGCATAGAATAGCTCTGAAGAAACTATGTGAGAACGATGAAATCGTCATATTTAGACGTGATAATGGCTCTGGGTTTTTTATAATGAACAAAGCTGTTTATACTCATAAAATGATGACAATTCTAAACGACAAAGAAAAATTCCAAGTAGACAACAAAAAAGATGCCACAACGTCGTTTGAAAATAAAGTAAATAAATGTCTCAAAGAACTTCTAATGAAGAAACTAATCAACAGCGAAACATACAATAAACTGAAGTCAAAAGGTGGACGCCTGCCGTCTATGTACGGCCTACCAAAAATCCATAAAGTAAATGTGCCTTTAAGACCAATCTTGTCAATGATTGACTCACCATGCCACAAGTTAGCTCGATGGTTAACTGATTCTATAGAGCCAATTCGAATTAAATTTGCAACCCACAGCCTGAAGGATAGCTACCAATTTTCCAAGGAAGTTGACAATATTGACATATCGGAAAAACTCATGGTATCGTATGACGTGACCTCCTTGTTTACAAACGTAAAACTGATGGAAACGATTGATATCATTTGTAAACAAAAGGATCTACTACCATTACCGGAAACAGAGATGATTCGACTACTGCTGCTCTGCACAAGAGATATACAATTTAAATTCAGCAATCAACTCTACCGACAAATTGATGGGGTCGCGATGGGTTCACCTCTGGGACTTATCCTGGCTGATATCTTCATGGGCTACCTTGAACAGACACAACTAAGTTCTGCTATCAATGGAACAACCTACTATCGCCGATATGTTGATGACACATTTGTTGTTTGCAACGACATGGATCAGGCATCGGCATTATATAATCGCCTAAATGAGATCCATCCAAATATCAAGTTCACCATGGAATATGAACATAAAAATGAGTTCAATTTCCTGGATCTAAATGTAAAAAGAACAAACGAAGGCATGATCGAAAAGTCCATCTATAGAAAAGAAACCTGGACTGGACAATATCTTCACTATAACAGCTTTTGTCCCATAAGCTACAAACGTGGATTAGTGAGGACTTTGTACGACAGAGCCAGGAAGCTATGTTCACCAAACAAGGTCGAAGAAGAACTAGATTTCGTCGAGAAATGCCTGAGGGAAAATGGATACCCTAAGGGATTTATACAGAAGTATAGCAGAGAAAAAGATAAGAAAGAAAAGTATCCAACTGTAGAAAAGAAAAAAGTGTTTATTTGTCTCCCATTCAAAGGAGATGCAGTGTCACAAAAGATTGACAGAAGACTGAAAGGATAAATAAATAGAAGCTTCCCGGCAGCAAAACTCATAACAGTATACAACACCACTCCTTCTATAATCCACTCAAAACTGGATAAATACCCTGCTGATGTCACCTCCAACTGCGTTTATGAATTTACGTGCACTTGCGGGAGCAAGTACATGGAAGGACAGAAAGAAGGGCTTCTATCCGGTTTTTTGAACATATTCCAAGAAACCTATGCCTGAAAGGAAGCAAATATTCTCACAGTGCAATTACCAGACATATTGTTGAAACCGGACATCTCGTAGAGATTTCTAAGTCCTTCAAAATATTAAATAGACAAAGGACAGCAAATTTACTACGATTTGCCGAAGCGATCGCAATCAAACGATTTAAACCAGACTTATGCATACAGAAAGAGAGTGTGATTAAACTCTCACTCCCCTAGTAACTGAATTTTGATTTTGATTACAATAATTAGTCATCTAATTCAGTGATCTCAACTCACTGAACAAATCTTAATCTCATAAACTGTAACCGTCTTTGTTTTTTGGAGTTGCTATGTGAACCTACAAGCTAACACTGTTTCTGTTAATCAATTTTTCTGTTTTCTGTCTTACCCCTCCCCCTCTTTTCAACTTTAAAAGTGTATAAATTGATGATGATAACTTAAACTAAAAATTGTAATGCTTTCATTCTTTTTTGGATGCGTCAATTTTATCTCTTCTCTCCTACTACTACTACTCAAACATTAAAGTATGTTATTATCATTTATATAACCATTGTAATTTTTTTTTTTTTTTTTTTTTTTTTTTGATTTACAGCTTGATTTCCACACCGTATTTTCAGTACAAGTGTGGAACTTTCAGCATGGATATCGGTTGCCCAAATTCAGGCATACCATAGATATCGGGTGTGCGCCGGCAGGGGTTCGAACCCCGGACCATGTGCATGGTCAGCGAGAGTCCTAACCACTGTGCCACCGACGGTACTCTGCAGCTGATGAGAACCCCTGTGAAATAGAATGATATCATTTTATACTGCAAATTTCGTCTTCCTTTCTTTATCGTAATCCTTCTTTCTTTCTTTGTTTTTTAAACAATGAAATCATTTTACAGAGGCTGTAGAGCTATTCGACAGGCAGTTGGAATACATGAAAAATACTGGAATATGCTTAAATGTTTTGGTCCGTTTCTTTCTAATAATATTGATCAACTTTCTGTATATATACATATGTATATGTATATATGTATATATATGTATAATAATATATATATAATAATAACACACATAATAATAACTATTCCTGTATCGATTTTTGTGTATCGGTTACCTTCATCACTTGGTAGTCTTAATGTCAGAATGACTCATTTATGTTCATTCTGTGCTACATACTGAGGAAACTTCATAGGGGTTCCTTTTCGACTGAAAAATATAGAGCTTCAACGACACATCTGTATTGCACTCGATCCTCGATAGTTTTCATTTTCTTCTAATCACGTGTTTTTCTTCATGTCAACCTCCAATGCGCCTATTCATCTCTCCGTATTCGAATTCCATTTGTGGGTCTTGCAAGTGATGTTACTTGAAGTTTCTGGTATATGTCTAATCTATATCTACCACTTGCTTCTACATACTCATATCAAGTTCTTGACTGGTTCACTACTTTTCAGAGTTTCTTTTTGCTTGCTCTTTTTGGCCCAAACATGTGATCTTGAGTATCGAGCAAAGACAGTTGTTGATGAAAGTCTCTGCAGTCTGTAGCCAGTTGGAAATACTTTGTATGAACTATATGAAAGTACTGATTGACTCGGTATGAATGAATAAAAAAATTGAGATTTTCTTCCCTACCTTGAGTATCATAGATCTCCTCACCGATTAAGGAGTAAAGAATGCCATTAGAACCATTAAAAGGAGGAGAGGGCTAGTAGATCAGCGTAAATTGTTTTCTTTTGATGAATTCATTCGCCTGTTAGTACAATCCCAATTTTATAGAAAATCTTCTCTTGGTAGGTATGCATACACCATCAGCGATGATGGCAACAAAATATGTTTTAAAAAATCAAAATTGAAAATGTTACTTGTAAATATTCTTATTATTCCTTTTAGTTCCGAATGGAATAAAGGGCTTCAACAGCATATCCCCATTTCATCCTGTTTAGCTGGCTGTCATCTCCTCAGTGTCATCCTCGATCACACGCCCAACTCATCCTTTCCCAATAGAGTTACACTCGAGGGCCTGACATGCAGTACGACTCAACGGTCTCGTCAGAGTATGTCTATTCCATCCCTTCATATTATTATTATTGTTCCCTTGGGTTCCTAGTGGAACATAGCGCTTAAACTACACGTCTCCACTTGCTTCTGTCTTGTGCTGTACTTTTCACTTGCGTCCATGTTATTCCATACTGTTTCATCTCCTCCTCACACGATCTCCTCCATGTCACCCTTGGACGTCCCACTCGCCGCTTCCCTTTCGGGTTCCACTCGAGGGCCTGACGCGCGATGTCACTCAACGGCCTCCTCAGCGAGTGTCCAATCCATCTCCACTTCCTCCTGCATATTTGTTGGGCGATTGGTTCCTGATTTGTTTGTTCCCATAGCTTCTTGTTTGTGATTCTTTCCGGCCATCTAATCTTCACTATGGAGCGAAGACAGTTGTTTATAAATCTCTACAACAGGCTGTTGGAAATATTCTTGGTGACCCGCCAAGTTTCTGATCCGTAAAGCAAAATTGACTTCACGTTTGTATTGAAAGTCCGAATTTTGTTGTTGATGCAGGCTGAGTGACGAAGATTTCCAGATTGGTTTCAGGTTGATGAATGTGTTTCTCGCCTTCCCGATTCTCGATTTGACATCCTCGTCCGTTCCTCCTGTAGTTCATTGGGACAATGCTTCCTAGATAAGTGAAAGAAGTAACCTCTTTCAAATCCCTCCCGTTGATGGTGATTGGCGCTGGATGTTGCTGCTGTTGTTGGTTGGTTATTTTCATGACCTCCGTCTTGTCTATGTTCACCTGGAGTCCTGTCTTTGCTGCTTCTTCGACCAGTTTGTCAGTTTTCGCTTGTAAGTCTTCGATTTTATGTGACATCAAACATAAATCATCCACGCGCGAAATCCAGGTCTTCTAGGTTCTTCGCGTCGGTCCAGGATATCGCTGTCTTCTCGTTTCCCACTGTCTGACGCATAATCCAGTCCAGTCCACCTCAATTAAGAATATCATTGGTGATAATAAGCACCCTTGTCTGACTCCTGTGTTTACTCCAAACGCCTCGCTGAGTTTTCCGTTGTGAATCACTTGACATGTGCCGTTGTCGTACAGCTGTTGAATAAGGTTGATGAATATTTGGGGTACGCCGTAGTACTCGAGTAGTTTCCAAATTACTTCGCGGTCAACGCTGTCGAAGGCCTTCTCAAAGTCAATTAAGTTGAGGTAGAACTTTGATTGCCATTCCATGCTTTGTCCCATGATGATGCGTAGAGTTGCAATTTGGTCAGAACATCATTTGCCTTTCCTGAACCCAGCTTGTTCTGGTCGAAGTTCGGTATCCAGTGCGTCCTTGATTCTCTCCAGGATGATGCGACTCACGATTTTACTTGGTGTCGACAGCAGCATGATTCCTCGCCAGTTCTTGCAGAGTCCCAGGTCGCCCTTCTTTGGTAGTTTCACTAGGTAACCTTTCCTCCAGTCAGTAGGCACCTTTCCCTCCTTCCAGATCTTTTGCAATAATGGAATCAGCATATCTGCTGTCGTTTCTGGGTCCGCTTTCAGTGCTTCAGGGGGTATTCCATCTGGTCCAGCTGCTTTTCCAGCTTTCAGAAGCTTGATTGCATTCAAGACTTCAGCTTTCGTTGGGGGATTGGTGTCAACTTGCAGTTGTGTACGTGCTGTTGTTGGTATTTCTGGACTGGTTGTAGGTGGTGGTCGATTCAAGAGTCCTTTGAAGTGGTCCGCCCATTGTTCAATCTGTCTTTCTTCTTTGGTAATTGGGTTCCCTTGGCTGTCTTTTATAGGTTTCACTTGTGTTGATCTCTTCCCGGATAGAGACTTGGTTATCTGATATCATGTCCTCAGGTCCCTTTTGCCTGCTGCCTTCTCAGCTTCAGTAGCCAGGTTGTCGTAGAATTGTCTTTTGTCCTTCCTGGCACTCTTCTTCACCTCTTTGTCCAGTGCTGTGTAAGTTGAGTTCAGCGTCTCTTTCTCTTGTCCATCTTTGCATTGAATCATTTTTTCTTTCACCTTTCTCCTCTCCTCTATTAGTTTCCAAGTGTCTGTCTAGAGCCATTCCTTGTCTTGTTTCTTCTTTCTTCCTAAAACCGTTGAACACGTTTCGTTGAAAATCACCTTAAGAGAGTTCCAATGGTCTTTCACGGATGATTCCTCAGTGGTGCCACGTAATGTTTCCTGCTTTGCTCTGACAGTTGCAGTGAAAATATCCTGTGTGATTGTGTCCTTCAGTTTTTGCGTGTTGAACTTGCATTGTGGCCTATCCCCAGGTATCCTCGAGGCTTTCAGCTTCACCTTGAAAGTCCCCTGTACTAGATAGTGGTCTGAACCCACATCTGCTCCTCTCCTCGATCTTGTGTCCAGTAGGCTCCGTCTCCACCTCCTTGAGATTGAAATGAAGTCTACCTGGATTTTGGTGTGTCCATCTGGTGAAATCCATGTCACCTTGTATATATCCCTGTGTTTGAACACACTGCCACCAATCACCAAATCATTGAAGGCGCAGAAGTCTGAGAAGAGTTCACCACTTTCGTTCACGACCCATGGTGAGTTCTCTTCCTGTGTTGTCGCCTCCCAGTTTCGCATTCATGTCGCCCATCAGGATTTTGATATCGCTCTTTGGGACGTTGTCCATTACTGTTTGTAGTTGACTGTAGAAATCCTCCTTCTTCTCATGTTCTGAGGCGTTTGTAGGCGCGTAGCACTGAATGATTGTAACTTTCCTTCCTTTTGAGTTGAACCTGGCTGTCATTACCCTGGAGGAGATTGGTTCCCACTGCATGACAGCTTTGGCTGCTGTTGGTGACATCATGATGGCTACTCCCTCGGTGTGCTCGTGATTGTCTTCTGGGTGACCGGAGTAGATTATTGTGTCTCCAGTTGGTAGTTGGCTTCTTCCATATCCGTTCCATCTGCTCTCGCAGATTCCCAACACTTCTATTTTATATCTTCTCATTTCTGCGGCTACCTGGGCAGTCTTTCCAGTTTCGTACATTGTACGAATATTCCACGTCCCCATCCTTATTTTTGCTCTCATCGAAAGAAGGCACATTGGCTGACTGGCTTCCCGAAGGCTTTCACCAGCCCGCGTCATTTCACTTCCCCGATTCCAGCGAAAAATAAGGTTATTGTTTATAATTTTAGAATTTTTAATATATTTGTGCGTTGAAGTTTCTGTAGCAATTTGGTTAAGTTTTGGGGGTGGAGTTGCTAGCACCACGCCCCAACCCTCCCTCTTTATCCGGGCTTGGGACCGGCTAGAATACTAGTGACCTAGTAATGTAGGCGAGGTTCCATCCCTTCATACCCTCCTGTATATTTATCAGGCAGTTGTTTCTTCACCTGTTCACTGCCAGACATTCTTGTTGCCTATTCTTGCTGGCCAGGCATCTGATCTTCAGTATGCAGTGAAGATGGCTGTTGATAAAAGCCTTTAGTAGGCTATCGGAAATACTTTTCGTGACGTGCGAAATCTCTGAATCACATGGAAGAACTGAGTTTATATTAGTGTTGAAAATCTTAAACTTGTTCCTTATGTTGAGTGCTGGAGATTTCCACATTGATTTCAGATTGATTAATGTCTGTCTTGCCTTTCCGATTGTGACTGGCTTTGACCTACACATCTGTGCCAATGTCCTGTAGTTGTAAATAGTAAAGTCTAATCGAAGTGAAGCAAAAACCAATCCGTTTGTATGAAGTGTTATGCAATAGTGATGAAGCATGAAAGCAAGAATAAATAGATACAGTATAAAACACCCGAGTAGAAAGGAATTCATGGGTGGATAATCTCGATGAGCATATATTAAATTAAGAACAAGACAGAGAAGAAGAGGTTGGTACAGTTTCTTTTGTATGCGCAGAGCTAAAATGACGATGCCTGCTTCCTTTGAGAGATTTCTCCTTATCTCATAAACAACTTTGAATGTGTCATGCCTCTTGAGACTAAGTGACTAGTGTTGTATACATATTCAATTAAAGAACTTTTGACAGATTAACTTTCAACACTTTGTAACCATATAGAATAGAATAGTGTAAGGAATATAATATTCAATCCGAAGTAATTCAATGAATGGTGACTAGTTGTGGAATCCAGAACAGCGCGCATTTTGACCTATTTGCGACTCGTCATCATTTGGATGTACTTGCATTCCTCAATGAGTCGGTGATAGTTCCCCCACTGGGGCTCGAACCAAGTACCCATCGTTTCAAACGCCAAAGCGTTATCCACTAGACCACTTGGGCCACGAGAGCTAGCCACCTCTTGTGCATCAGGTATTAGTTATTATTGAATTCAATCTGGACTTTTACGTTTATTTATTGGATCGAAGTGTTCGGCCTCAGGTTGTCATTACCGGTTCCTTGTTCACATGCTTTGACGATGTATGGTTATTTAAGATGAAGTGGGAACACCATCACTCACTGGGGGAATGCAACTACATCTACTGTCCGACGAGTCCAAAATAGAACGAAATGCGAATCCTGGAAACTAACTGTACCAGTCACCATCCACTAAATCACTTCGAGTTATGTAATAAGTCATCTTCGAAGCATCTGCACAAGAAGCCGACAGGTGAACCTGAGGCTGAACACTTCAGTCCCATAGATCAATGGGAAAGTTTAAACTAAATTAAATAAAGAACACAATACTCCTTGATATTTTTTCAATAAGAATTGTATTGAACGACATATATGTATATCTTGCTCCAAAGAGATTAGCTAAGTAAATAGCTGGTCTTCAATCAAATTACCCAATACAGTCAGTCCTACTGGAGGTCAGTTGCCACTCCGAATAGCTCAGTGGTAACGTCTCTCACTGCAACACACATTGGGTGACACAGGGTCCTTCAAGATTGCAGTTTCACCCTGCATGTATTTATAAATACACGAATGTACAGCCTAGCTGATGACTTCGTCGCAAAGAAAATTTTCTTCGCTGCAACCGTCTTTTTATTAGTATGTAATTCCATATTAACTTATTTGTTAGATACATCACACAGTATGAAACAGTATTATCTACTGGATGACAAAGTTTTATTTATTGTTTATTGTTTCGAAGACAATTTATTGTTGTTCTTAATCATATCACCACTGGTAACTACACATCTTCAAAACTTCAGTTTTATATTTTTCCTTATTCCTTCCTCTTCGTCGTAGGGTTAGTACAATGTTACAGATAAATAGGTGGACAGGTGTTGAATTATTTCTATTACACGTATCTTCAGTTGACTCGGTATATAAAGCTGCCTTAGTTATCAGTCTCTCACTCCACGCTGTTATTATATTACATTTTATAACTGTCATCGTGTCTCATTCTATTGTATTGTTGTGTGTAACTGCATTTAGTACTCTAGTTGAGCTATTCTCTAGATTTCTTGTCTTATTAGGGCCAACCAAACTAAAGTGTATTAAGTTCTTGTGCTCCACTAATTTAACTGATCCTTCCTTGCTACTCTGGGCCTACGTATTTGACCTGGCAGTCATTACCGTATATTATATTAACTACTGTAATTGAACTCATGTAGCCAGGTAAAAGCCTACGGAGAGTTGTCACCTGAGGTGGTGACAACTAGTCAGAGATTCCCACTGTCCCCATTCCTATTTAATTTCATCATAGATGTACTAATGGAATCAACCCTAACTGCTGAATTCAGCGACTCAGAGATTGACTTGTTACCAGGGTATAATCTCGTTGACTTAGAATATGCAGATGATATAGTCCTCCCTGTTAGGTGAGGATGCTGACAAAATGCAGAGTCTTCCGAAAACTTTGAGCTGCAATCTGTGAATACGATTTGCCCCCCGTTAAATGTAAGATAATGCTACAGGACTGGACTGGACTACATTGACTCCTAGTTTAGAAATAGGGAGTGAATTGGTCGAGCGTGTTAACCAGCCAGCGTCAGCTATCGACCAAAGGGCATGTGTACTGCTCAGCAGTCCACTCCATCCTCCTTCGCGGCTATGAAATCTGGCCACTGGAAGTGGAAGACATAAAAAGGCTGACTAGCTGTCTTTGATCATAGGTGCCTGCGTTCTATCTCCGTTGAGGTGTTATATTTTGGGACTAATATTGAGAAAAAACTGTTTATGAGTCTTGCATTCAAAGGTGACACCATTTCTGAATTGATTAAAAATCGTTTATCTAAATGTATTAAACGCTCTTTTCATGCAGCTGACTTGCATCTAGTTTTTACCAGCCGTAATATGATTAGACAATGCGTCAAGGATAGATTACCGCTTATGTCCAGATCTATGTGCATTTACTCTTTTACCTGCTCCTATGGAGCTGATTATATTGGACGTTGTAAGCGTACTGTCCGAAAACGTGTAGCTGAACACTGTCCAGTTTGGTTAATGAAAGGCGAATGTAAAACTGCGAAGTCGTCTATTTGTGATCACCTGTTAGAGTTTGGTCATTCAGCCCCACGTGTATCATCCTTCAAGGTTATCTACATGGCAAAATCGAATCGCTCCAAAAGTTTGTGTTTTCTTCACTTATGCATAGCCGAAGCTTTAGCTATACATGAACAGAAACCTTAATTATGTGTTCAAAAACGTTTTGTCAAACCCCTTTCTTTACCTTGATCATAGTAATGTTCTTTCTAGTTTTTATTCTACTTTACCACTTGAATTCATTCCGCTTCACTTCACATCTTCATTCTTATCGTAATCGTACTCCTAATTTTTAAAATGTTTAGACAACGCTTGACATTTTTTTTATAAAAAAATTCTTGTTATCAATTCACTTATAAAACAATCTTTAATATTTTTGTAATTTATCCACTTCAACTCTACTCCTTATAACATTTTAATTATTGTTATTCTTATCAAATATATATATATATATATATATTGACTGAGCAATTATTTAGTACCACTTAATAACTTTTCCTGTAATATAAATACGACTGTACAGCTTGAAAATGAAGTCGTTGAAAAGAAATTTCTTCGCTGAACAAAAAAATATACTAAAGAAAATGGACACGGGTGAGACACACGCTGAAGAGAGGGTTAAGTGTCATCGCTCTCCAGGCATGCCCCTGAATGGAACCTGAATGGGAAACTATGAATTAGGTGTCCAAAGGTGACATGGAGAAGATCGCGCGAGGAGAAAGTGATGGGCGATAGTAAGGCTAGCGCTAAGAAGGTCTGCAAAACCCTATATTCCACTAGGAACTCTAGGGAATAATAATAAGTATATTATTAGAATTCATTGAGTAACATTTTTCCCCCTTTTTGTTCACTTCTTAAGGAATAAACTTTATTTTTTCTTTATGTTCCTAATTTGTTTCATTGACTTCAAGGGTGGTTAGACTTACAACTTATCCTTCTTAATTGCGAATTAATTTTTTTCATTCCTTCAAATAAAACTACTCGTCATCTAGCCTCATGATTCTTCTAATTGTTTGTATTTTTTTATTAAACGCGGCCTTGTTCACATCAACTACCATCTCGTCTGCTTGCTGTCACTCCACTAAGCTGGTTTCCACATTTAACCTCTGTACAAATTAATCCTACTTGCGAACCGGATACTCACACGTTATGCAGACGTTGTGATAATCATAGCGAGAATTGGGTCATTTTACCTTGTTATGCGGTAAGTTTTGTCATTTTCGACAACCATTTAGGATTAGGGGGGGTAGCTGGACAGTTGCTTCGTCCTTGTTTGGGAGCCTTCAGCGGGTCCTGGGTCCTATTCCTGGTGGAGTTACGGGTGTGTACTGCTGAGGAATCCTGAGACAAGGATGAAACATCTGTCACTCGTTTTCAAAGGTGGTTGTTTAACTGAATTCAGTTCGTGATCAGTTTTTGTGATTATTTATAAATAAAAAGTATGAACTGATTGCTGAATAGTATAGATAACCATCTACCTTTGTGAGTACTGGTCAAACTGTAATCATCATACATGGAACATACTTATCAAACAGATCGACTTGACACTGAATAGAATATGTAGTCTTAAGGATGCGGTGAATCGTGATCCAAATGTCTCACTAGTAGCATCTCTATTTTCAGAGCTTGGTAATATGTGAGTGTGAATCACTGAGGTTGTTGTTAACGAGTGTCAGTGTAAGCATGATATGATATCTAGCTCTCTAGAGCTTCCTGTCAATTGCCTCCAACCTTCAAAAAGACCGCTTATCTCTACCGTACATTGTAGTGTAATTGTGTTTTGATCCTTGATCACAAGTCGGTGGTAATTCATATTTCATGCATTCATATTTCACGTAACATTATTCATTTCTCAAATCGGATTGTTATAACAGACCGTCTGTAGAGTTGAATATTATGCAGGTATATTTGTAGCCCCTAAGTAACTGGCATTATTGCTTAATTCTAAATGTTAAAGATATACAACAACACCAAAAATGGGTACATAAGATATCCTGAGCATTTGGAAGTTTTACTGGTGCGATGCACGTCATGTAAATGATTATCGCCAGTTATGCACAGTCAAAATGCGGTTGAAATGTAATTTCGATTATGAATACATATTTTCTCAAATTTATGAATCTAATCTAATCTCTGAGATTTTTCAATCATCATTGAGGATCCAGTTTGCTTAATCTTTGACCACGAATTGATCTTAGTTAGAGAACCATTGAAAACCACCAGGGAGTACTGTGCTAAACAACCATTTCCTCCTAGTTTGGGGACTCTTCAGTAGTGCATACCCACTCGGGGTTCGGCATGAGAGGACAAATACTGGACGATGACATTAGTTGGTTTGTGATCGCGCTAAAATCATGAATTAGTATAGAAGATGGAATTCATCGGCCATTGGATTAGATCGCAGTGGCTGGGAATATCTTGGCTTTCAACCCCAGTGGGTGCGTTCTGATGAAGAGTCCCCAGCCGGGAAGAAACGGCTATCTAGTAGTACTCCTTGGTTTTTAGTGGTCTTCCAACTGAATTCAGTTTGTGATCTGATGTGAAATCAGTCTAATCCCTATAGACTAACTATTGAAAATCTTATCTACGATTTACTAATTGTACTATCAGAGATAAAAATTAACCCATATATTCAAACTACAATGTGATCTGCTCTTACTACTATAAATCGCAATCAAGGAAACACGCAGAGCAGCACGGTGCTATATGCAAATAACATCAATTATAATAGTAATTGCTAGCTAGACCGAACCGGTATAAATGTCAGATTATCGTTTTGGTCCCCTAAAACTGGGTCAAACCGGGGTCCACAATTGATGAGATGGGCCGAAAACCAGAGAAATAACCGTCTATTACATTTAAATAACTTTTATTCCGCCTAAAAAACATAACTGTTTGATGTCAGCATTTGGAGAATTAGTAATATATACCGTCTTACAATTATCATCATTTTGCTTTTATTCATTTTATCTTACCTTTCAAGTCACTTATGTAAGCTCACCTACCATATTATTATTCACCGCTTGTCTTCCGATTGGAACCAAAGGCCTCAGTGGTACAACGCTACTGAACTCGTTTATCTACGATTACTTTTAATGGGTTTCATCTACTCACCCCCTAAGATGATTTTCTCCATGTCATTCTCGGTTCAAGTTGCCACGTCTCGTCTGAGTCAAAGATATTTCACTGAAGCTGTTTATTATGCATTTTTGAATGTTAAGAGAAGAAACTTTCTTACGATTTTACATAGTTATTTGCTGGTATCACAGAACATTAGGTGAAGAAGTCACCTTGTTGATTTTGTAATCCATCTACTGACGTCAAAACTTAATAACTGTATGCATGTTATTATTATCATTGTTCCTTTGGGTTACGAATGGAACACGAGGCTTCAACAACACGTCTCCACTTTGTTTTATTCTCTGCGGTCCTGCCTATCTGGCCTCACGATTGCCTATATTCTCTGACCTCCTCCTCACACGATCTCCTCCATGTCACTCTCGAAGCCACGCCCCACTCATCGTTTCCCAATCGGGTTTCAGTCGAGGCCCTGACGAGAGATGGCTACAAATAGACTCCTCAGCGTATATCCGATTCATTTCCACTTTCTTCGGCATATTTGTTGAGCAACAGGTTTTTGACTGGTTCGTTCCCACAGTTTCTTGTTGCGGGTTCTTTCTGAACAGTCGTTTGATCTTCTGTATGGAGCCATCAAAGGCAGTTGTTGATAAAAGTCTGCAATAGTCTGTTGGAACTGCTTTTCGTGACCCATGCGCGGTGCAAGTTTCTCATCCATATAGAAGCACTAACTGACTTAAAATTTGTGTTTAAAATCCGAGTTTCGCTCCCTATGCTGATGGTGTGCAGCAGGTTTCCTAACTGATTTCAAAGTGGTGATGGTCTGCCTTACCCATCCGATTCTGGTTTTGACATCCGTTCGACGCATAGTTGAAACGATGCTGCTGAGATAAGTGAAGGAAGTAACATCTTTCAAATTTATCTCGTTGGCAGTGATTGGTACTGGTTGTTCTTGCTGATGCATGGGTATCTTCATCACCTCCCTCTTCTCTATGTTCACCTGAAGTCCTGTCTTCGCTGTCTGCCTCGTTTGCCAGTTTGTTGGTTTTCGGTTGTAAGTCTTCGGGGTTGTGTGACATTAAACGTAAATCATCCACGCGCGAAATCCAGATCTTCTAGAGTCAGTTCCTGTCAGTTCAACGTATTTGTTTCTCTTCTCTCATTACAGTCTAACGCATAATCCAGTCCACCACAATTCAGAATATGATTGGTGATAGTGGGCAGGCAGCCTTGTCTGAGTGCCGTCTTCACTTTGAAGAATTCTCTGAGTTTTCCGTTTTGGACTGGCTAACACGTGGCATTATCATATAGCTAGCTGTTGAATAAGGTTGATAAAGATTTTGTGCATTGCATTTCATAGTTAGTGTTGAAGTAGTTTTCAAATGACTTCTTGGTCAACTCTATTGAGGGCCCTTATTTAAAGTCGAGGTATTATATTATTTGTTGGCAAATTGGTTATTTTGATTCTAGGTTGGTTGGAGTCAATCGAACGGAAGTCCTAGACTTAGCTAGATTTTATGCTTGTTGACACTTGTCAGCAAGGCATATCTGCCAACTTGAAAGAGTTGTCGTCCCCAATACAGATTCAAATCTGTTTCATCCAGTTCTGCAGCCAGAGACGCCACAAATAAAGCTAATCGAGTTCAAGACTGACCTGTAGGACTGTAATAAATAAATAAGTAAATAAAAATGACTGGTCACTAGGGTATTTGTTTGTTTATTTTTGACCTGCTTTTAACCTTTGGTTTCATAGTTGTATGTTATTCATTTGAATTGCTAATTTTTGTCTCTTTCGCTTTCTTTCTCTCTCTCCCTCTACCTGTGATGGGTTTATTGTGGTCGTTATGCTAATTCGCATATGACTGAACACTTTTCACACTCACTACATCCTGTTGCCCTTAGTTATGCTGATTTTTCGTCATGGTGTTATGAATGTGAATCTTATGTACATAATGAGGTAAGATGGTTTTATTAAAGAAATAAAAAGAAATTTCATTTTCTTATTTCGGTTGATGATTATGATAATATTAGATGGTTGGAGGCAATCGGCCACAGGAAACCTTGCTTGAACCAGGTTTCATGCTAGTTGGCACTCTTCCAATACAGTTCTAGACCAGGTCAGTTGCGAGCCCGAATAGCTTAGTTGTACCGTCTCTGACTGCAATAGTGCGTGACGCGGGTTCGAATCTCAGAAGAGACACGAGTTCCTTCAAGGTTGCAGACACATCTTGCTGACTGAAGAGTGCCAACTAGCACAAAACCTAGGTGTAGACAAGGCTTCCTGTTGTCTACTTTCAACCATCTAATATCAACTATTCTAAGTGCACCGTGATGGTGAGCTACCTAGAATGGTGGCCGCATTGCGAACTTGACTGACAGAATTCGATCTGCACCAAACGAAAGACCAGACACAGTACACTAGTTACTGACTAGTGTTCAATCAAAGGATTATGATAATGATGGCTAGCAGTGGATTTGAGATGAAGGAGTTTCATCCCGTTTTGGGACTCGTCGCGACTGTTGGTGGACTTATCTGCATCCCAGTGATAGTGATTTAGTAACGGCATCTCTCCACCCGGGGAGACTCGAACTCAACATTCATTGTCTCAAACATTAAAAAAGGAAGCTTCTTCCATTGGAGGCCATGAGAAGAATGTAATATTATGTTTTCCCTGTATTCACTTTTAACCTCCCTTTAATGTGATACGTTTAAGCATTTCCTATTAGCAGCATATCACTAGTGAGCTAAACGCTACTTACTAAAATTTCAGTCAGCTTTTCAATTCGTCATGTTGAGAAATAAATGTATTCAAAAGACGGTTTCATCGAAGATGTCGTCCACTAGGCTGTACATTTGTGTGCATATATATAGTAAAAGGGTGAAACAGTTTCAGACCTATTAACTGTCGAGGATCAAATTTTGGACGAATAAGAAAATTACAAATAGGGATTGAAAACGCAATAATAATAGAGCATAGGAATTATTAAAAAGACGGTTACAGCGAAGAAAATTTTTCTTTTCAACGAAGAAGTCGTCAACTAGGCTGTACATTCGTGTATTTATACCAAATGGGTAAGAAAGTTCCAGAACTATTTCCAGTCAGATGGCAAATTAATAAAATTACAAAGTGTAATAAAAAGGAAGTTCGGATAAAAAGGCACAGTAGAATCATAATTACTGAAAAACTTGACTGTTTGTGAAATTAGCAATTAAGAACGTAAAAATAGCAGAAATAAACACGAAGGCTGGATAAGAAAGGTAATAGGATAACTATTTATTGATAAGATTGACTTTTTTTATGGCCATGGTTGGGTGTATTTCTTTTGAATACATAGCGTGGACTTGAATCTTTGCTAGTGCCTCAGCTGTTCCCAGCCAGATGCCTTGATTTAACTCCCTCTGAGAGGTTGGATCGGATCTTCTAGATGACTTTGAAGGACTTTCCAAATAGAGCTGAGTGTCCTGAATTCACCAGAAGGTTTCTGTTACTGAATTAAATACACCCTTGCGTTCTCCCTTTTGCTAACCATGCTGGATAGTGCTCCCCAGTGCTTTTTACAAGCGGATGCATGAAATACTCCTAGAATATTACTACTGTAACAACAGAAGACAAGGGCCAGGCAACAGATCGTTTATTAAGGAAATCAAAGAATATTTATATACTTTCATATACATTATTATAGTTTAGTTAAGCAAACAAACACAGTCTTCCGATTGGTTGTTTCTCACTTAAAGTTAATCTTTCATCTCTTTGTGAATGTTTCTTGAATGTCAGATCATCTATATGGTAACTGTATCCGCCTACGTAAAGTCTGCTGTGGTCGGTTTGAATCAGTCTTTGTTCATATTTTCTCACGACAAATCTTGAGAAGGTAAACATTGACGTAAATTACTGTCTACCAATTTGGCTAGTACACAGCTCTCACCACACTACTATCTCACGAATAGAGCAAGACGTATCTGTACAGATGACTCCCTAGAAAATGAGCTAGGATATATCCAAAATACGCTGGTCCAAATGGGTTATCGTAGTAGATTTGTTAGGAGACATATGAATACCAGGTACAATAAAGGAAAACTGACAACAGTTAAAAGGAAAGAACTGTTCATGAAACTGCAATTTAATGGGGACGTGGCTAGCGAAGTCTTACATCTGAGATTATCGAGAGCGATAAAAAGGAGTTATACTGCCGCCACCCTTTGTTTGTCTTTCTCCAGCCGACCAATTTTGATTGCTTAAGTGAAAGATAAGCTACCTAGCTGTGCCACTTCGATGTGCATCTATAAATTTAGTTGTTCCTGTGGAGAAAGCTATATAGGGCGAACAACTAGACAGCTTAACAAACACATTAATGAGCATCTTCCTTCATGGTTCGGAAAAGGTCAAATAAAATCCATACGAAGTTCTATTTTGCCTCATTTGATTGATAGCAGTCACCAAGTGGACAAAAATAGTGCTTTCAAAGTTATCTATCGTATTCCATTGAGTCTTTCTAACGGAATCAGAACCCGTCTTTTACACCTAGCCGAAGCTATGGGAATTAATTCGAGAGAACAATCCTAGTCATTGCATACAAAAGAAGTTTGTTCTACCTTTGTCTCTCCCTTGGCCTAGGTGAATTGTATTCAAAACCCTCCCACCCTTTCTTATTTTCCATCTTCTTCGTACTTTTATAATGTTTATTTAAACTCTGATTATCGTTCCACTTCACCTTTGAAGATTTGACCTAATTTATTTATTCATTGAATTGTCTACATATACACTTATATACATATACTATCTTTGTTATTCTTATCACCTGCATAAATCTTATTATCAATATTTTGTTAGCAATTTGTTATTAATTTCGTTCAAAACATTGACCATATTATTATTATTATTATTATTTGATTCCCAAAATCACCATCATTGGTTAAAATTATTTATATATAAATCTATGTAAATTAGAGTAAAGCCTGAAGAAGATCTAATTGAAAACAATATTGTTCGCTTATATGTCTTGTTCTAATACTATACTTGGTAATTTTATTAATTTGACCTTTGACCGAAAATAGTTTCGGCAACTTTCTCAATCATTTCATATAAATACACGAACATACAGCCTAGTTGATGAATTCTTCTTCATATTCCTGAACGGCTCTAGAAACAAATGGAATCTTCAGAACCCATTAATGGTGAGAACAGGAGACCTAGCTCATCTATTGCGAAATATATTATAGAGACAGGGCACAAAATTGACGTTAACAGATCTTTTAAACCTATCTACAAAACGTGTATCCTAAAGTTTGTGGAAGTCCTAGCCAGCAATTAGGAAGTTTAAACCACCTTTATGCGTTCAAAAACAATTCGTCATCACATTAAACCTTCCTTGGTAAATTTTGTTTTGATACCATAGCAGATGTACTATTAGCTCTGTTATTTGGTTTAGTGGTCTTCATTGTTACTTTGACCTTGAATATGTCCTATAAACTGTTATGAAAATTTTAACCACATTGTGCCTATGGTCTATATACAGAAGTGACCTCACAATTTCTGACCTCTAGCCCTTTCATTTCTCTCTCTTACCTATCAATATACCAATGGAAATGAGCCGATCAAACTTTCACTTAGTTAATATGTGCATTATTGAGGTCATCAGTTCTGGAACTTTCTCACCTATTTACTGTAAATACATGAATGTACAGCCTAGTTGATAACTCCAATGAAATGATAACTTCGTCGAACAGACAAAGTTTGTCTTCGCTACACACCGTCTTTTAAATATTTCCTATGATTTAAAATAATCTACGTTGACCTTTTAACTTCATAGTGTCTAGAAAGAATTACATTTGACCCACAATAAGTGCTAGAGTATTTTGTATTAATCCTTTGTCTGATTATTATTGAGATCAAAACAAGATTTTGAGCGAACAATTGTTTTGCGATAACTTCTTCTTCAGGCTCTATCCATGAATAATAGAGTACACATAACCAATAAAGACAAATGTAAATAATATCAGAAACTGTATTGGGGTGCATGTGTAAGTTGAGATGATAGTACATTATTTAACATAATCAATCAAATTTGTATAGGGTGTGTAGTCAAAAAATGTGATGAAGTGTGAATGAACAACTGGGTGATATAGTGCTGTTTTATAGTCAACAGAATACAAGTGTCATCGGGGTGAGAGAAATGCGATAGCCACAAAATACACACAAACACACATTAACAAAGGGGACACTGAATGTGAGGGCTGACCGATAATGTCTAATGATAGAATAAAGAATTCCATATTCGTTTGTTTATTAGATGTATCACACAGTGAAACAGTATTATTTACTGGATGACGTTTCGAACAAAATTTACTGTTCATAATCATATCAATTGTGATAGAATAAAGAGGCTAAATTGTAATAAGATGTCACAGAATTGGTAGGCTTAGTATAAAATTACAAAGGTTGACAAAAATTAAGGGCAACGATGGGGTGAAATAAACTGGGTGGAGAAATGGATAATGAAAGTCAATCTGAACGAAGAATGTTCTTTTCAATAATTTCTCTTCAGGTTCTTACAATTATAAAATATAATATTTGTTGTCGTTACAATAAAGGCCAGTTATGCGGCAGCGGCAGATACATTTTTAACGTAGAATAACAGATTAGTTATGGGGTGTCAAAATAAATAGTCGTATTTGTGTGGCAAACGTACTAGGCTGAATTCGATTACAAAATATTGTAAAACTGGAGACAATGGTGATTAATCATAATAGATTTGTAGAGTGTGGGGTAGGAAAATTGACAAGTCAGTTCAAGGTTATAAAAGGTGTCAGGTGAGTGGCTAGTACAAAGTGGTCTGTAAGACTGCAATGGGAGGTTCATAATGAGATGAATATGTGAAATGAAACAGGTGGAGGCATATATTGAGAAAAGAGATAATATCACTAATAATAAGTCTGGATAGTATAAACGAAAAATTCGATAATATTGAATGTTTGCTTGAAGGGTATAAATTATGACGAATAATAGTAATATTAATAATAATAATCGTAATAATAAGCAAAGGAAAAAAAAAGCCAAGAGGTTTAAGGGGAAGGAGTACTCTTCGTGAGAAGAAGAATCATCAATCCAAGTTTGGCCACTGTAGGAACAGCGTCTGAACGTGTTCTTTTCGGATACAAAGTTCTGGTTTAGTCGATCTTATTGCAACAGCTTCAGCTATGTGTAGAAGACGTTAGCGAACTGTACGTGATAACGACTTCGGAATTCGGTATATAACCCTGAAAGCTGTGTTGACATCGATATGATGTCCAGTAGCGACCAAGTGTGACAGGATTGAGCTTTTTATGCACTTTTAATTCATAATATGCGAATTTTCCACACTATCAAATGGATAATAAAGACATGATATCATAAAATGATAATAATACGAAAAATTATGATCCTGGTGACCTTACAGTGGGCTAGGGTAGACAGAGAGAGCGAATAAGTTTCTTCTGTACACATAGGTCATATCTTTCTCTATTAATCACTATATTCTCAGCTATGGCTAGGAGGCGTAATCGTGTGCCTTTGGGGAGGTAGTTCGGTACTCGATACACAATTGTAAATGATGCATTGTTCGCTATCCACTAGATGAGACAGAATTGCACTACTTAATGATTTGGTTGCTCTTTTCCCAAGCCAAACAGGAATATGTTCACGAGTGCGTAAAGATAAATTCCTTTGGGTAAGACCTATATAACTAGCTCCACAGGAGGAGTTGAATTTATATACACACATTGATGTCGCCACTTTCGGTAATCTATTTTTAATGCAGTGTCAATATCGGTTTGGCTGAGAAACTGACGTGCAGTTTTGCGGCATTAAAAGTTCTTTCAGTTGCTCTCGTTAATCTACGGTTTAACATATCGCGTTTGATTACAGGAATTCATCATGAGCTGACATTAGTTAGAGAAACAATCGAAAACCTGGTTTGAATTGTACATTTAAGTAAAGCTTTTTCTTACTTACTGTGTCTCGCTTAGTTTTATGTGTTGTTTCATAGATATACTTCTTTCCAAAGTTGGTAGGATAGTCGAGTTGAAATGCTCGAACTGTTTTCCTATATTGACTTCTACGATAAAATCCTCTTCAGTGCCTTCCTTTGATATTTAAATACGTAGCCTATTGGATAAGGCTTGTCAACTGAAATAATGAGTGTTGAGTTTGAATCTCGGAAAGAACATTATTACTAACAGGGACTGGATAATATCCATATGATGAGTCCCAAGGAGAACGAAACATGCGCAACGTATTCCACCGTTTAACAATAAAAGATAATCCATTCTGAGTCAATGACTTCGGATGGTACTAAGCATGATTAATTGTTCTCAGTAGTATCACCAATTCTATAAATTGTAAGCAACGCAGTCTGTAGGACTTTCCAAATTACATCATGCTGATTAAAGCAAAAAGCACGGAAATCATGAAATGCGAGGAATGATGAAAACCTCTCATCAGTCCTGTAAATGACTTATCACCTTTGAATCTCATTCTGTATACTTCGAATTGAATAAGTGAATATTACGACAGGACTAGTGCGAAAAATCGTTCCGACAGTGCTAGTACAGTCCAAGTACTTTAACAATCGAATTAGCAGTTCGCCAATCATACATTTCAGGGTGAGAAGTCACTTCAGTTTCATTTGAAAATCTATGTGATTCCGACCACATCATAAGTGGTTTCCTTTGATGGCAAACAACTAAGCAATCAGTATACAACCTCAGAAGTTCCTGCAGTAGTCACCATGTCTAATGGTTTCGTTCAACTGAAAGTTGTATGGAAAACGGAGCAACTAATATCAGATGATTTCCCAAAGAGTAGCCTGGGATTACGTACGCTGTACTACACCAAGACAACACGCTTCTTAATAGGGCCTCTCCACTCAATCCCATTGCTTGGGATTGAACAGTAGTTCGAGCAAGTTGTCTTAATTGTGGACGGGTTTGTAGGCCACTTGCTCCCAACTTAGAAACCCATAATACAGCTGTTCCCAATCAGAGTTTGCACACCCGTCCGCCCAAGCCAATCAGTAAAAATAGTCTGCCTCCCCCTCCAACATCAGATACGTGATGGAACACAGTTCCGAACAACTCGTGACTTCCTCTTCGCTTAACAAACTAAGCCACAGCATCAAGAACCAACCTTAACAATCCTGTGAGACAACTATTTATTTTTTTATTTTTGATTACAGCTTCATGCCACACCGTATTTTCAGTACAAATATGGCATTTTCAGCATGGATATTGGTAGCCCAAATTTTCACAGGCCGACCATAGATATCGGGTGTGCTTCGGCAGGGGATCGAACCTCAGACCATGTGCATGGTCGGCGAGTCATAACCATTGTGCCGCCGACGCACTACGCTATTTTAGCATATAACAAAGCCTAGCAATACATTACCACACCTGATCATACTACTTATTGAAGTATTCCCTCACTACCACGTAATCTACTCGATTTACTGCCCAATTATACCGCATGATGAAACGCACAAGAATTACCACACAAACCCTATTAACCAATTCTACGTATTAACCTACAACGCTATCTAAGAGAATCAGTTCAAAAATAAAAACGAGGGGTAAATAATGAATATATATATATATATATATATATATCGAAACAACAACAGTAGCAGTAATAGTATAGCATTTGGACCACAATTATTCAAGCATCTTCAGTCTCTTCTTCAAATTCGCCCTCCTCCTCGGCCGTTGCATCTTGGTATTGTTGGTACTCACTTACCAGGTCATTCATGTTCGACTCAGCCTCTGTGAATTCCATCTCGTCCATACCCTCACCAGTGTACCAATGCAAGAAAGCTTTACGACGGAACATAGCAGTGAACTGCTCAGACACACGCTTGAACAACTCTTGGATGGCTGTGCTATTCCCAATAAATGTTACTGACATCTTCAATCCACGAGGTGGGATGTCACAAACTGCCGTCTTCACATTGTTCGGAATCCATTCGACAAAGTAACTCGAATTCTTATTCTGCACATTCAACATTTGTTCATCAACCTCTTTCATTGACATCCGACCACGGAAAATAGCAGCCACCGTCAAATAACGTCCATGTCGTGGATCGCATGCCGCCATCATATTCTTAGCATCAAACATCTGCTGTGTCAACTCAGGAACAGTCAACGAACGGTATTGTTGACTACCACGACTTGTCAGTGGTGCAAACCCAGGCATGAAGAAGTGGAGACGTGGGAAGGGAACCATATTCACTGCCAACTTACGCAAATCAGCATTCAGTTGACCTGGGTATCTCAAACACGCGGTCACTCCTGACATTGTTGCACTCACTAGGTGGTTTAAATCGCCATAAGTTGGAGTTGTCAACTTCAGAGTTCGGAAGCAGATGTCGTACAGTGCCTCATTGTCAATACAATAAGTTTCGTCTGTGTTCTCCACCAACTGATGAACAGACAGCGTTGCGTTATACGGCTCCACGACAGTATCGGAGACCTGGAAAGCCACAAATACTCGTATCAACAAACATGAATACTTCAATAATATCCTAAAACACTAACAAACAACACGTTCCCCATTCTACAAAACATCTAGTAGTGAGTCAACACATTATAAGCTATTCAATACGTGATCCCAACTTAAACTAACTCAATTCTAATTCTATGAATATTAACACTACCACTATTAAGTCAAAAATGAACAGTACTTACTTTCGGCGAAGGAACAACTGAAAACGTGCTCATTATCCGATCAGGATACTCTTCACGTATCTTCGAGATTAACAAGGTACCCATACCAGAGCCAGTACCACCACCCAGTGAATGAGTCAACTGGAAGCCTTGGAGACAGTCACATGACTCTGACTCTTTCCTCACCACATCCAACACGGAGTCAACCAACTCAGCTCCCTCCGTATAATGACCCTTCGCCCAATTATTCCCAGCTCCACTCTGACCAAATACGAAGTTATCTGGACGGAATAGTTGTCCGAAAGGTCCAGCACGTACACTGTCCATCGTTCCAGGTTCTAGATCCACTAAAATAGCTCGTGGGACATATCTCCCACCAGATGCTTCATTGTAGTACACATTTATGCGTTCTAGTTGCAGATCAGAGTCACCATGATATGTTCCCGTTGGGTCGATTCCATGTTCATCTGAGATGACTTCCCAAAACTGCACAATTTAAACGTAGACATGGAAAGAGTATTAGTGAATTCACGAATTTGAGTAGAACATCACAATGACAATAAAGTGTATGTGCTTAGACATACCTTGGCACCAATCTGGTTTCCGCACTGACCAGCTTGAATATGGACAATTTCTCTCATGGTAACAGATCGTCCCAATTAGGACGAGCAAGCGCTAAACGAAGACTCTTCGTGAGGCACTTGCAAAGTTGCCAACTAATTTATATTATTTATTCTCCCAATGAAAAGACTTAGTCACTAAGGCTAAAATGATTGGTGGAAAGTTCAAAAGTAGTTTCTGATTGGTGGATGGAAGAAGTTACCTACGGCCTTGAATAAGTCTATTCATTGGGAGAATAAATAATAAAAATTAGTTGGCAACTTTGCAGGTGCCTCACAAAGAGTTACCATGAGAGAAATTGTCCATATTCAAGCTGGTCAGTGTGGAAACCAGATTGGTGCCAAGGTATGTCTAAGCACATACACTTTATTGTCATTGTGATGTTCTACTCAAATTCGTGAATTCACTAATACTCTTTCCATGTCTACGTTTAAATTGTGCAGTTTTGGGAAGTCATCTCAGATGAACATGGAATCGACCCAACGGGAACATATCATGGTGACTCTGATCTGCAACTAGAACGCATCAATGTCTACTACAATGAAGCATCTGGTGGGAGATATGTCCCACGAGCTATTTTAGTGGATCTAGAACCTGGAACAATGGACAGTGTTCGTGCTGGACCTTTCGGACAACTATTCCGTCCAGATAACTTCGTATTTGGTCAGAGTGGAGCTGGGAATAATTGGGCGAAGGGTCATTATACGGAGGGAGCTGAGTTGGTTGACTCCGTGTTGGATGTGGTGAGGAAAGAGTCAGAGTCATGTGACTGTCTCCAAGGCTTCCAGTTGACTCATTCACTGGGTGGTGGTACTGGCTCTGGTATGGGTACCTTGTTAATCTCGAAGATACGTGAAGAGTATCCTGATCGGATAATGAGCACGTTTTCAGTTGTTCCTTCGCCGAAAGTAAGTACTGTTCATTTTTGACTTAATAGTGGTAGTGTTAATATTCATAGAATTAGAATTGAGTTAGTTTAAGTTGGGATCACGTATTGAATAGTTTATAATGTGTTGACTCACTACTAGATGTTTTGTAGAATGGGGAACGTGTTGTTTGTTAGTGTTTTAGGATATTATTGAAGTATTCATGTTTGTTGATACGAGTATTTGTGGCTTTCCAGGTCTCCGATACTGTCGTGGAGCCGTATAACGCAACACTGTCTGTTCATCAGTTGGTGGAGAACACAGACGAAACTTATTGTATTGACAATGAGGCACTGTACGACATCTGCTTCCGAACTCTGAAGTTGACAACTCCAACTTATGGTGATTTAAACCACCTAGTGAGTGCAACAATGTCAGGAGTGACCGCGTGTTTGAGATACCCAGGTCAACTGAATGCTGATTTGCGTAAGTTGGCAGTGAATATGGTTCCCTTCCCACGTCTCCACTTCTTCATGCCTGGGTTTGCACCACTAACAAGCCGTGGTAGTCAGCAATACCGTTCGTTGACTGTTCCTGAGTTGACACAGCAGATGTTTGATGCTAAGAATATGATGGCGGCATGTGATCCGCGACATGGACGTTATTTGACGGTGGCTGCTATTTTCCGTGGTCGGATGTCAATGAAAGAGGTTGATGAACAAATGTTGAATGTGCAGAATAAGAATTCGAGTTACTTTGTCGAGTGGATTCCGAACAACGTGAAGACGGCAGTTTGTGACATCCCACCTCGTGGATTGAAGATGTCAGTAACATTTATTGGGAATAGCACAGCCATCCAAGAGTTGTTCAAGCGTGTGTCTGAGCAGTTCACTGCTATGTTCCGTCGTAAAGCTTTCTTGCATTGGTACACTGGTGAGGGTATGGATGAGATGGAATTCACAGAGGCTGAGTCGAACATGAATGACCTGGTAAGTGAGTACCAACAATACCAAGATGCAACGGCCGAGGAGGAGGGCGAATTTGAAGAAGAGACTGAAGATGCTTGAATAATTGTGGTCCAAATGCTATACTATTACTGCTACTGTTGTTGTTTCGATATATATATATATATATATATATATATATATTCATTATTTACCCCTCGTTCTTATTTTTGAACTGATTCTCTTAGATAGCGTTGTAGGTTAATACGTAGAATTGGTTAATAGGGTTTGTGTGGTAATTCTTGTGCGTTTCATCATGCGGTATAATTGGGTAGTAAATCGAGTAGATTACGTGGTAGTGAGGGAATACTTCAATAAGTAGTATGATCAGGTGTGGTAATGTATTGCTAGGCTTTGTTATATGCTAAAATAGCGTAGTGCGTCGGCGTCACAATGGTTATGACTCGCCGACCATGCACATGGTCTGAGGTTCGATCCCCTGCCGAAGCACACCCGATATCTATGGTCGGCCTGTGAAAATTTGGGCTACCGATATCCATGCTGAAAATGCCATATTTGTACTGAAAATACGGTGTGGCATGAAGCTGTAATCAAAAATAAAAAAATAAATAGTTGTCTCACAGGATTGTTAAGGTTGGTTCTTGATGCTGTGGCTTAGTTTGTTAAGCGAAGAGGAAGTCACGAGTTGTTCGGAACTGTGTTCCATCACGTATCTGATGTTGGAGGGGGAGGCAGACTATTTTTACTGATTGGCTTGGGCGGACGGGTGTGCAAACTCTGATTGGGAACAGCTGTATTATGGGTTTCTAAGTTGGGAGCAAGTGGCCTACAAACCCGTCCACAATTAAGACAACTTGCTCGAACTACTGTTCAATCCCAAGCAATGGGATTGAGTGGAGAGGCCGTATTAAGAAGCGTGTTGTCTTGGTGTAGTACAGCGTACGTAATCCCAGGCTACTCTTTGGGAAATCATCTGATATTAGTTGCTCCGTTTTCCACACAACTTTCAGTTGAACGAAACCATTAGACATGGTGACTACTGCAGGAACTTCTGAGGTTGTATACTGATTGCTTAGTTGTTTGCCATCAAAGGAAACCACTCATGATGTGGTCGGAATCACATAGATTTTCAAATGAAACTGAAGTGACTTCTCACCCTGAAATGTATGATTGGCGAACTGCTAATTCGATTGTTAAAGTACTTGGACTGTACTAGCACTGTCGGAACGATTTTTCGCACTAGTCCTGTCGTAATATTCACTTATTCAATTCGAAGTATACAGAATGAGATTCAAAGGTGATAAGTGATTGACAAGATTAATGAGATTTTGCCAGCTTTTCTCGCATTCTGAATGGAACATCAACCTTTCATTTACAGTAGGATTGTAGTTGTTTCTCGGAGTTTGTGTGTTTCTAGCCCTCCCTCTCTTCCGGGATTACCACCAGTTTGGCCGCGTCTTAGGATTGCATCGGGACGGAAGTCAACTCTTACCTCTGCGTAGTTAGCTGGCAGGCATTCTTCTAGTGAACCACTGACGCATTATAAATTGCCATAAATGCTATCAACCTCAGGTTACGTACGCTAAAATAATAATAATTTGCTTTATTCCAGAAACAGTACTAGTAGTATAGTGTGGAATTTTCAGCACATATCTTCAGTATTCGCATCTTATTTTATCCAACGTTTAAAAGGAGCATTTCAAAAAAATATAAAGACAACAACAGAAAAAAAACACAAAAATAATAGAAATATTCGAAAAAATACCAACAAGTGGAAAGGAAAATAAACAGCATATAATAATTAACTCAGTATTGGGTAGTGGAAGCTATGATATGATTATGCATGGTGACAGTAAAGCTGTAGTTATACAAGAAGATATGAAATGATATTTAAGAATGTTTATCGCCAAGATGATCAGTTAATATGGTTGAAACAACTCTAAACCATCATAAAATAACATTTCAGAGTTGCTGTTTTGTTTTTTATTGTCAGGTCTAATGCAGTGTTTGTGGTGGTAGTGTGAGTAATACTGCATAATACAAAGTTTTAAGGTGGTGACAATGGCTTCCACAACTAATGATCGTCAGTTAATATTGCCGAACAAAAACTAAAAAAATAAGAATAAAAACAACAACCACAAAAACTAATAATTACATGATAGTTAATGACAGGACAATTTTGTAATACTCATAGTGCTAATATAGTCGGAACCAGTAGTTACACAAAAGATGGAATACAGTAAAGTACAATAAAGTAAGCCAATGTTAACAATTTAGGTAGCTAAGTATGTTTAAGAAGGAGTTCACTACAGAATACAAAATGAAAAACCTAAATTTATGTTATTAACAACAAAGCAAGTCATAGGTTTCACGCTTAACATTGTCTCTGTCACTTAGAACACGGGCCAAGTATGGTATCGTTGAGTTCCCGTACTTGGTTGTACGAGCATAGATTATTTATACTTGATGAGATACAAGGCGAGAGTTGGGAATAGAGGGTTGTTGCGGGACGCAAAGTATGGTTTCAGACCATTTTTCTCATGTATTCAGATGCCTTTCAACTAATGTAGTGAGGAGCTGACTGACTTTTACACCACTGGTCCTACTAACTACCTTCAACATCCTTCTCAGGATGGCATAGTCATTTTTCAGTAGCCCAGGAAAGACTAACGAGGAGCAGTAAAGTAGAATAGGTAAGATACGAGAGTTGACAAATTGTGAAAGTAGAGGTTGGGTGATTCCAGATTGTCTAAGTTTCTTAATGTAGTAGGTAAGACAGAACACTTTCTTAGAAATCATTAGGATATGGGATGTCCAAGTAAGGTCGGAAGATAGAACTAGACCGAGGTATTTTGCATTAGACTTAGTTTCAATTTTAGTCCCCTCAATGCAACAGGCTTCATGATAAGATACTAGTGTTTGTAGATCTCGTTTATGCCTAAGGGAGAAGTCAGTAGTCTGGCATTTTGAGGGATTCAGCGTGAGACCATTTAGTTTAGACCACTGACTGGTGTCCGACAGGAAGCTATTTAATTTGAAACAGTCTGACTGAGACTTAATGGGAAACTATACAGACAGGTCATCTGCATATTTATAGAAGAAGTTGATTTCATCTGAAAGAGGTAAATCATGTAGGAAGAAGGAAAAGAGCAACGGGGAGAGACAGCACAACACAGTCGAAAGCAGATGTATAATCAAGGAACGTACAACGGACATACTTGGCCCCTTTGTCTAAGGAGACAAAATAAGAGACATTTCACAAAGGACTGGAAATATGACACAGCTTATACCCCAGTAGGTCAGTTGTGGGTCGGCTAAACTCAGTGGTAAACGTCTCTGACTTTCCCTGGGTGGCGCCGCCTTGAATCCCATAGTGTGGACGGTTATCAGCTCCTACAACGTTTCAGACATGCTTAGCTTATGAGAATACCAACACGCACCAGAGCCTAGTTTCAGGGCTTCCTGCCAGTTTTCTTCAACCATCTAACACACAGATTGATGAATGTTGAATCCATCATATTAGCAGACAAAATACTAGACATATGTCAGCGAAGTAACAAGCAGAAACAGATTGATGATGGGATCAGGGAAAAAGTATATAAGAAGAGGAGAGAGAGACACTTAGGTGAAGAGGTTACTAAGAATGCCCAAGTCTTCAATCACTGTCTTTTAATATATTGAATATGAATACAAAGTACCATTTTTTTCTCAACAAATCAGTCAGTTAAAGATGTCGACAATTCGGCTACAGTGAAACCGAATTCAACCTAATCTGGCGTTCGAATAAACACTAGAATAGTAATGACTGGTTCAGTTCCAACATAGAACTTTGCTCAGAAGTGCAGCAATTCAATTTGTCACATACTGTGTAGCACATAAAGGTAGACAAAAGGGAGAGAGAGAGAGAGAGAGAGAAAGACATTCAAAGGGACTAAACTCAATAGAAATGTAAGGGAGAAGGAATAGTGAGGTGGGAAAAACCCATTACGGTGTGATGGATATGGATGATTACAAAGGGTGAGTGCATCTGGTGCAGATGCCATTGAGAACGACTTTGAGCCATACCACCTCCAGGTACTGGTCCTTAGAGTCTTGATGACCCCAGTCAGACAGCCCACACATCCCTATGTGGTTCATAACAACTGTGAGTGACTTCAAGGATTGATGTCATGTTTTGGTTCGACCATCCCTAAGCCTTTTCTAACCTAGTTCAGTGTCGGCTGACAACGCGCGTTGAGGAAGGCGATGGCTCGCTGTGTACCTGACGTGTCCCAGCCATCTCTATTGATGTAGCTTCACAACCTGATCAACTAACTAACCACTACCAATGGCCATGTGTCACTCATAGCCATTAAGGAAGGCAGAGGGAACTGCTGCACAGTACACTTGTCCTTTGGTCGATAGCTGTTTGTCACCTCGGCGCCTGATATGGCATAATTTGGCAAATTCCACACGAGCCTTTTGTATCCGTGATAAGACTTCGTCAGCAATCACTCCTTTGGAGCTAACGAAACTCCCCAAATAAGTGAAGTGGTCAACACGATTCAACGACCACTTCAATGCTGCCTATCTTCTGTAAGCCAGAAGTGAGTCGATGAAGTCCAGTCATGTAGTATCATCTTGCATATGACAGGAGCGAACCACATGCCAAACAAATGAGGATTTTTGCCCAAAGTGTTCACAAGATTTTGCATTTTACCATATTCTCTACCTAGTAAGACGATTTCATTTATTTACTCTATGTCAACAAGACCATATCCTGATAACAAGTCAATCTCTAAGGCGCTAAAATCAATCAGGGTCCCATCTATTCATTAATACATACATCAATGATGAAATTAAACAAAAATGCAGACAGTGGGCGTCATCAGTTCAGGTGACAACTCTCCATAAGCTCTTACACTACTGCATGAGTTCGAGCAGAGTGCCTTGATTAGTGCGATGTATTTTCTCAGCATTCCCTTCACGGCCAAACATTGCCATAGTAATTCTCAGTCGATGGAGTCGAATTCCGCCTTCAAGTGAAGAAACATGACTATTGTTGGGCACCGGGGTAAGTATGTCAATGTCCGAGAATCTGTCGAAGGGTGAAAATATGTGTCATCACAATACACCCTCTTCTTGGTGTAAAGCCTGTCTCTTTTCTGGGGTTGTTTCTCCCAAATACCAGTTAGTCTGCGGATGATTATTGAAGCTAGAACCTTAGATACTGTATGAGTCAAACTTATCCACCTATGATTATCACGGGAAGACTTGTCTCTCTTCTTGTATACTGGGATATTCGGTTGCTTACACCAGCCTAACGGAACTATCTCTGACTCTCAGACATTGTTTATTACCTTAGTTAACACATTTCATCAGCACCATTCTGTAACACCTAAGGAGTCATTCCACTGGGTTCTGATGCTTTGCCTCGTTTCAGACTAGAGGCAGCTTTTGAAGCCTCAGTTACCGGTGGAGGACCGATGTCTACGTCCCATTCAGGTAGGTGTTGGTTGCTGCGCAAGTTGGGTGAGGCTGTATGCCAGCTAAATCGCTCCCCCCAGCGTTCCAGTCGTCTATTCTGGGAACTAATTACGGGCCTCCTTTTCTAGAGACTGTCTCTCTTATCATCTGCCTTTTGTAAACTGTTTCCCCCAATAAGCCTAAATAGGTGTCTGGTGTTACCTATCACCTGTCTTTTCCATCTCTCTCGCTTTTGTCGTCCACCAGAGTACGCGTCATTGAGAATACTTTCGGTCAATTTGTGCTTGAGCAGCTTTCGCTCCTAATCATGTTAGGAGGTCACCGGAATAGGTCTTCTTCCGTCAGTCAGTTCCGATGAAGCAGCAGCAAATACCCATTAGGATTTTCTGACCTTTGATATTAGGTTATCTAAAGATAACGGGATATTATGTCAGTCTTCCCCAGGATGAGTCTTGCTGTCAATCCGAGATACTTCTTTGGCTGTTTGTCCCCTGGATAATGAATTTGTGTCCTGAGCAACCTGGAAGCTTCACAGCTTCTCCGCTGTATGTTTTCTATGTCCGTTTAATCGTAGGCATGTAAACCCACGGAGTGAGACGTGGTCAGAGCCTACACAAGTGTTCCAGAAGGAGTGGCATTCTCCCACCGACCCTCGCGATCCACAGCTCATCGCTATATCGTCTATTTGATTCTATCGGAAATTTGATGATGGAGGCCGACAAGTTAGCCAATGCCTCTCTCTCTCTATTTGACGTTAGTGCTGACCAGGAATAGATGATTATTTGAATATAACTGTAGAAGACGATGACTGTTGTTGTTTCGTCAGTACGTAACTACGTATGTGCCACCGTCATACCTGTCTGATTGGCACAACTTCCCTACTTGAGCATTGAAGTCACTTGTTACAATGACTATATCTGCGCGTCTTGCTTTTAGCAGATGATTAGACGGTTTTCCAGGAGTTTTTGGAGGGATTTGATTTGTTTGAAGTTTGCTCACGGAATAATTTGAGTTAGAGGACCAAACATTGAAAACCAGGGAGTACTGAATAGCTGTTCCGTTCTAGTTTGGAACCCCTCGACAGCAAGCATCCACCAGGTTTCACACCCATGTCGTGGCCAGTAGGGTTCCCCAGCTCGAGAATAACCACAAATTCTCTACAGATACGATATCGGCTGGTGCAAATCGCACTAAAATCACGGATTAGTCGAAGTCAGAATTCATGTGCTGTCTGTCCATGGAGTCGTGTCCCAGTAGGTGAAACCCGACGGATGCGTATTGTCGATGAGTCTCGAACTAGGACGAAACAGCTGCCCAGTACTCCCTGATTTTCAATAGACTGTTTTCAAAAGAAGTCGTCATCTTCTTCGTGCGAACTACAGTTTGTTGTGAATAAGCGAAGATTATGTAAAGACATTGGTGGGTAGTTTAATCGCAAGAAAATCGCCTAGGAAACACATGTAATTGAAGCCTGTTAACTTATGTTTCTTTCACTCAACCGTTGTGTTTCACTAGTGAAAAGTGAAGCGGGAATACATTCAGTTTGGAATATTTATCTTCTAACAGACAGTGAGATTACTCGTAGGCAATAAATATGCTGTAAGTTGGAAAACATTATAAGATCTTTTCTACAATACACTAGCATTTCGAATGTATGTTGTCCATTGTGAGAACGATTTCAACCCACTTCACCTACAATCAGTTTGCATCCATTTGTTTTTAGAGTCTCGAGGACTTCATAGATAGATGTCGTTTTTCGATTTGATTATCCATAAATGCTTTCCAACCTTAGCTGTGTTAACATCATTCTTATCGTTCGTATCAATTGATGTTAACACAGCTTTAGAGGTGATCCACAAAATTGGTCGAGGGCGCTTATTGAAATACGCCGAGGCTATAGCGGGCGTAGCTATTCATACACTTAAGTCTCCCACCCCTGTGTCTTCGAAAACAATTCATTATTGCTCACTATAAATCACTTAAAATAATCCCAGTGTGTTTAACAAAAATCAAAACAAGATCTTTGTGAACGTTTCGCTGTGTAAGCCACAGCTTCTCTAGCAGAATTATTTATTCGTATTACTATTAATCTTATTATTCGTTGAGTTCCTAGTGGAACGTAGGGCTTCAACAACACATCTCTACTTTGTCCTAACTTCTGCCGTCCTCTTCAGCTTGGACCACGATTGCCCACAATCTCTCATCCCCTCCTCACACGATCTCCTCCATGTCACCCTCGCACCGACGACTCACTTGTCGCTCCCCATTGCAACCTCTCTTTCTTTTCAGTTGAATATTCCTGTCATGACCCAGCACTAGGTGATTGGCTGCTCCTGGCGATATCATTATAACTACTCACTACCTCAGTGTGCTCGTGGTTGTCGTCTGGGTGACCAGACTGGAGTAGATCACTGACTCTCCAGTTGACATTTTCGACAATCCATATCCATTAATTCAGCTTTCGCAGATACCCAGCACTTCTATGCTATATCTTTGCATTTCGTACATAGATGACAAATTTATCATTATTGTGGTGGCGTCGGTGGCACAGTGGTTAGGACTCTCGCCGACCATGCACATGGTCTGAGGTTCGATCCCCTGCCGACGCACACCCGATATCTATGGTCGGCCTGCAAAATTTGGGCTACCGATATCCATGCTGAAAATTCCATACTTGGACTGAAAATACGGTGTCGCATCAAGCTGTAATCAAATTCAATTAAATTAAATCAAAGCTGAAAAAGAAAACTTCCTAACACAGATTAACTTAATCTCAAAATATGCAAAGTTTACTAATGAAGTAGAATCGGACGAGGGAACTCTATCTACACTTTCTCAATTGCCTTGTAAAAAGACAAACTGACGAAAACATAAGTTAATGAGATACTGGAAACCGACACATTCAAACAAATATTTCCATTTCCAATCAGATCATCCAATAAGAATAAAAGTTTCAGTAGCTTTAAATCTGATTAACAGAGCTAGAAACATTATAACAGATGGACATGACACGGAGAATGAGATGTCCAATATAAAACAAATTTTGATTGGAAATGATTATCCGAAAAAGCTGCCAAATAATATTACCAATAAACAGGACCAGAAGAGAAAACAGAAGATTGAAAAATCTTGCCTACCAATGATGGCCATTCCATATCAAAAGGAGTCAGGTAAACAACTTCAAAGAGCACCTGCTTCGTATAATATTAAAGTCTATTTCAAGCCCTCTAATTTCGTAGAGGAAGCGTTGCTGAATATCAAATATATGGTTCCCAAAACGATAAAAAACCACCGTGTCTACAAGATAAAGTGTTCAGAATGTGAAGCATGCTATACAGGGGAGAGCAGTAGACAGGTGGAGGTCAGAGTGAATGAACATAGGCTGTGAACGAAACGTCCACCTAGAAATGAAGTAGAATTAAAAGTTTAGAATATGGGTCACCAGTAGCGATGCATGCTACAGACACCGGACATGAGATTGATTTTGACAATATCGGAATTCTAGGAAGAGGCTTTCATTCACATAAGGAAAGGCTGACCTATGAAGCATTGTATATTTTGACCACATCGGATGCAGTAAATAAGAGAGAAGGGAGAAGAGACTTTTCACCTAAATGGCAGACTCCAATGAAGCAAAACAGATGAGAGGAAAAAACAGATTGAATCCTGTATTTTGACCACTGTGAAATTTTATCATGCTTTGACGTGTTTCCCATACAACAAACAACATACACTCACACACACCCTCACACAGACAAATATGCATATGAGCCGATTTGACACCAGTCATTACAAATATGTGATGACAGTTTACATTGTTCAATTGATACAAATATCTACTGACAAGTGACCTTCAAGGGGACTGACTTCAGTTAATGTAACTCTTGACTATATATTTTGATGATTAATAAAATCCGAATAATTTTGCTACTGAAGAAGCTGTGACTTACACAGTGAAACGTCCAGAAAGATCTTGTTTTGATTTCATAATTAAACACGCTGAGATTTTTTAAAAAATAATTCATATTGAAATATGTTATTTGTATTCTTCTCTAATCATTGTGAAGCCATGGCAAGTGAAGCAGAACAAGCTGCAGGCAGAGGAGATCTCGCAACACTCTACCAAACAACTAGGTACCTATCGGGCAAAAGTTTGACACAAATTAAGCCGGTGAAGGATGACAATGCAAAGTCAATCACCAAAGAAGTGGAGCAAAGGAAGCACTGGGCTGAACACTTCAAAAGACTCCTAAATCGACCACCACCTACAACGCGCCCAACAATACCAATGACGGAGACAGAGCTACCAGTGAACACCAACCCCCTCCGACGAAATCAGAAGTCCTGAAGGCAATCAAGATGCTCAAAGCTGGAAAAGCAGCAGGACCAGATGGAATCCCAGCAGAAGCATTGGAAATGGACCCAGAGACAACAGCAGGCTTGATGACGCCACTACTGGAGAAGGTGTGGAAAGAAGGCAAAGTACCCGAGGATTGTAAGAAAGGGTACTTATTCAAACTACCAAAGAAAGGAGACTTAAGTCAATGCAAGAACTGTATTGCGCAAATACATCACACTTTTCAAATAATCTCCGTCTTCAAATAACACTATCCAAATTCATTTCTCTTCCTGATTATATTCACGAAACGCAATGAATGTTTAATTATATTTTCACTTTAGCTGCTCTCTCGCTTGGCCTTATGTTGTTAGGAAGAACTTCGCTTGTATCTGAGGTCTTTACTTTATGTCCTAATTGTAGACTTGTTTTAATCTCTATAGCTTAAATCCTCTACCGAAGCTTCTAAATACATGCAAATCGGGGAATCATTTAATTGGCCTACGGTTTATAGTATGTATTATTTTGGCTGCAATACGTTCATCATAAATTTATATGTAAAACCATATATCGTTATCACTTTGAAACTATTTTTGAAATAAATAACTTTAGGAATTTTCTTTTAACTGCACTATTTTCTAGGTGACTGTTTATAATTTGATGACAGTCAACTATATAAGGGATTGTTATCATAAGATGCCCCTCAGAAATTGCGTGTAGCTCCCCTGGTTTAATAGCCAGTCTTAAGAGCGGAAGAACAGGGAAGGTTGAGCGTTAGACTAACGATCCTATCCCGGAAAATCAATCAAATATCTGCAGAAACTTCTAAGCACACAATATGTATAAAAATAAACTTGCCCGCTGAAATTAATTAAGCCG
The DNA here is from genome assembly GCA_944472155.2 of Trichobilharzia szidati. Taxonomy (NCBI): domain Eukaryota; kingdom Metazoa; phylum Platyhelminthes; class Trematoda; order Strigeidida; family Schistosomatidae; genus Trichobilharzia; species Trichobilharzia szidati. Next base: position 128,352,327 of record OX235279.1, on the reverse strand, counting down.
AATGATGCCGGTTATTAAAAGCCTTCAGGAAGCCAGTCAAAAGACCTGCCTTTTTCATGCAAATAAAAACAAGCATGGGGACATGGAATATTCCAACATCATGTTAATTCCTAGAAAGATTTTTTGCATTACATTCTATGTTAGAAAGTTAGGATAATCTGGTGTCAATCAGTCTCTACTGTTGCAGTTTGTCAATTTTTGTATCCTACCTGTTCCTCTTTATTGCTCTCACTCAGACTTTCCTAGGCTACTTGGAAAAGGCTTTACTACGCTAAGAAAGGCACTAAAAGCTGCCGGAGGGATGAGCGGGGTACTGCTAAACCAACTTGTTGATGCAGTTGTAGATGGACACTTGTACTCAGGCAAGAAATTAGCGAACAGTATCTCCTCTCCATACACAACTCTCTCCTTGTATTTCATTTCATCATGTACGACTTGAAGACTAAGTATACGAACACTACATTACCTTATTTAGTACACACTGTATATGATGAGAAATGTGTGAGGCAGGAGAATAGTAACCTACTGTGTAACCCTGAGTCATTACTGTATTGTTGTTAACATTTCCGTTCAAATTTTACATTCATATTCTTAATGACATTAGTGTCAATGTGAATACCCTCTTAATTATTCCCCATCTTACTATGTAATGTAAGTAAATAACAAGTTGTATTACATCCTGAAAATTCCACTCAACGTTTTCGAAGAACACATCAAACTACTAGATACACTATAAGTAGAAGTTAGGAAAGGACAAAATTCTCATCACAACTACCCTAGTAATTTATCTGAAATTCTTTATAAATTTGTTTTTTAGATGATGTATCCCACAGTGAAACAGCATTATTTACTGGATGACGTTTCGAACACAATTTATTATTGTTCATAACCATATAAGTTGTAACAAGACAACTTCAAATCTTGCTTCATATAATTCTCTTTCTTCCTTCTTATTCATCGTAGAGGCAGTAGACTTTCCTTTCCAGATGTCCGGGAGAGCTGATGAACCATTTCTGTTACGTGTATTCTCAACTGATTCGATTAGTAAGGCTGCAATCACCAATCTCTCCCCACCCTGTTATCTTAGATTTCAAATCGGCCATCTTATCATATCATATTTTATGGCTGTGTGCAACTGTGTGTAGTAATGTAGCTGAGCAGTTTCCTAGATCTCTTGTCTTATTATTGCCAACTAATAAAGATTTTGCTGAGCTTTTGTGCACCGCTAGTCTAACTGACCCCATCCAACTACTTTGGAAAATGTACCTGACATCACAGTCGTTGCAGGCTATTAGAGAAGCCAAATCTCGTTGTCTATTGGATGCTACAGGATCCACTGATCGACACGATATTTCCTACGTGAGTTTAAGCGTTTTAGACACCAATTTTATCCCTGTTTTGTTGGGAATTGTGTTTAAGGTCTCCGAGATTCCCTCTTTTATGGCAGCACCACTGACGTTTCAATTTCCCAATTACTGGTGTTGTCATGTTTTGTGTGTATTTGTCATTTATGTCGTCCATGTTATTGCAGAAGTTACAATTAATTTGAGTTTAAATGCTCCCTAGATAATTTATCGGAGTAATTACTAAGTCTCACAGCTTCTGTTCTTTGTTTTGCTTTCTTCCCTCGACTTTATTTGGTACTATTGATATAAGTATAAAACTTGGGCACTGTGATAGAGTATAACTTCATTTTGAATAAGATTTTATTTTGATAAATCACACACACACACACTGTATAACACTGTGTGGTTTATCAAAATAAAATCTTATCCATAATGGATTTATTTGGTAGTGTTTATTTTTATTTTGCTGCATTACTTAAAAATTTCCCTAATCCTATCTTCACTGACATCAGTTGGGATGAGTTGAAATTCAGATATCGGTCTGAACGTGTCGAAGTTATGTGAACGCTAATGTTTAACCATCCATCTTCTTTCCTTTTTATGATACATTGTAGCACTGTAAGCTTCTATTCAAAACTTTCTAGCTCGTAAATGTAGTGAAATAATGCTACTGTTTTAGCTGAAAAACCTGTTTTTACATTGAGTTTCTAATAGTTTGAATGTGTCATTTGCATACCTCTTACATATCTCTACACTGTATAATCCAGACATACCTGCACTCCTAGCATAATATCTTCTAGTAGAATTTTGGTTCTGAGACCGAGTTCTTGGTCAGAAATGAATTCACCACTGACAGCTTCCTTAGCCATATGTGTCCGCGTTTGTATATTTAAGCTGATCGTTTCCTTTTATTACCCATCTAATTTTCAATTATTCAACCTCTGCCTCAGTTCATAAGAATTAGTGAGCCTAGATTTTAAGCGCTTTCCAATCAGATTCAATATCGTGGCTAAATATTTAGACATCTGTGAAATTCCTTTGCCTCCACAACACATGGAAAGGAAGTAAGACAACCATAAAAATCAAGTTTCGAAGTTGCGTAGTTACAATTGATATTATCATGAAAAGAAATCGTGTTCGAAAGGTCATTCAGTAAATAATAGTGTTTCACTGTGTAATGTATCCAATAGACCAAAGAATTTCAAATTCCACACTACCATAGCGCACAATTTTTACATATAAGTCTCAATAATTTGTCTGATTTTGAAAATTGTGTCTACTGCACTGTTAAGTCTTGGTTACTCACACCGAAATATTTAATCCATTACATAAGTAGGGTAGAAAGCATTCATAATTCAGCTGGAATCAAGTACTTTAATGAAGATATCTAAGAATACTTACACTTTATTCCTGATCGAATTTACTTGATTCAGTCATCTCCAAGGAGTTTAAACGACTCTAACCGAGAAATTTAATATATTCTAAATGTACCTCATTTGTATAATACTTCGTGTTAATGAAGCTTAAAATCAGTGATGTTCACTAAGCAGACTGAAGAGCAGCATTTCTTGATGAATTGAACAGCTGTGTGCTTTAATTCATCTAAGCATTTCACATAAAGTGACCAGCTACTTGTGTTGACTGGTTGCTTTTGGAAGCCTAACTTGACCAGTGGCAATGTGAAGTTGGAGTACTACTCAGGGACTGCATATGGTTAACAAAGCATTTCAATCTTACTTTGGTATCATCTTTACTGGCGGTCAGTTTTCCATTTTATTTAGAAAGTCTTTTATTCTCACCGGTTCACCTTTGTACTAATCAATACGCACCGGTTTCCACGACAAAAAAATAAGCAGTTCTTATTTCTGATGTAAACTATCGTATAAAAATTACAAACGAAACGTGCATATATTTGGAAAATCAAAGCATGCAAGTACACATTTAAATAACGATAATAATTCTAAGACTATATATATATATATATATACATATCTACATATTCTTCCTGTTTCAGTGTATCTATTGAAACAAAAGATACTAAATCTCAGATGCAGACGAGGTTGATTAACATTCAACCAATCCGAAATGCAATTCTATACAAGGTATAACTGTAGATGACTTATATTCTCTCTTATTTATGTTATTATTACTAGTTTCACAATTCTTTTTATTTTTCTTCTGGCCTTTTTCAATCTTCCTAATGAATTTTAAAGGATAGTTATTTAACACCAACGCCTCTTCTATCTGTTTTATCTCATCATTTAGGTCTTCTTTTGTGCTACTTAGTGCCATTGCTCGGTTTGTTAGACAGACACTTAACTAAGCCTGCCTTAACAGTTAAAGGATGAGATGAATTAAAGTCTAAATATCTGTTAGAATGCGTTCGTTGGTTTTCTATAAGCACTAGTGTGTAGTTTGCCTTCTTCTATTCGTTTTATTCTACAATCTAACATAGCTAATTCTCCTTGGTCATTTTCGGCTTCAAATGTGAATTTTATTCCCTCCACTAGTGAGTTTATGTGTGTCAAGAAGCTAGAGATATGTTCTGTTTTTAACACTGTGAAAGTGTCATCCACATATCTCCACCATAATTTTGGAGTAGGATTAAACCTATTAAGAGCCATATTTTCCCAGCTATCCATAAATATATCTGCTACGATAGGGGATATTGGTGATCCCACTGCTACACATTCAGTTTGTCTATATATTTTGCGTTGGAATTTAAAGATAGTAGATGTGAGGCACAACTGAATTCCTAACATAAGTTCATCAATGGGTAGTTTCGTCCTATAAGTGAGTTCAGGGTCTGCAGTTAATTCTTTTTAACTGCTTCTAAGGCCATATTGATTGGTATGTTAGTATAAAGACTGGTTATACCAAAACTAACCATTGTTTCATCATTCTCTAGTTGAATGTCATTTAGTTTCATTTTCATCTCAAATGAATTGGCTAGTCCAGAGTTTGAGCGATTTCTAATGGGGCATAATATTAGATAGAGCTAAGTGTTTTGATAATTCATAAGTAGGAGTATTCCTAAAATCTACTATTGGTCGTATGGGGCACCCTGGTTTGTGTATTTTAATAGTGCCATACATTCTACTAGCATTATTAGTTTTAGGCATTAAATTAAACCATTCTGACTCACCCAGTGACGGCTTCATTCTGCGTATTAATTCCGCTGTGGATTTTTTCACCTTATTCATTATTGTATCTACGGGCTTCTTAATTTCCTCATATGGACCCATCTCAATATGTTCACTGACTTTCTTGATATAGTCAGACTTATCCAAGACTACTGTCGAGTTTCCTTTGTCCGCTTTTGTAATGACGATGTTTTTATCTTGTTTTAGACTAATTAAAGCTAGTCTTTCCGATGTTGTTAAGTTTGATTTTGTTTTCTTTTGATTTTTCAGGGTTAATGCACATTGTGCTCAAACCTCTTCTGCTGTTGTCTTTGTCTATTGAGCTTAGTGCTACTTCTATGTTAGGAATGACATCCTCCGGTTTTAATTTATTAACTGTTACGTTGAAATTTAGTCCTTTTTCAAGTACTTTTATCTCACTAGAGCTTAGTTCCCTTGATGAGAGGTTGATCACCCACTTTGTTCTGTCGATAGAGGATGAAGCGTTGACATCAATTTCATTTGTTGTGTTCCTTTCTTCAATTAGTTTGTTGAATTTTCTGATTTGTGTGATTTTTGATTTTTTAATGCTGATTCTCTAGCGTTTTTGGATGCTTCAACAACAATTATATAATCTTTGTCAATGACCATATGTTTGAGTTTGTATTTGAGTTTTTCAATTTCATTTCGTATAATATTTAGTTTCACAGTAACTCGATGTAATTCTTCTCTTAGACATAATCTCCTGACATTTTCGGCAGCTGATGTTATTTTGCTTGAAGTAATTGGAGTGCGTAGACGGAAATATTTCGGAATTATATGATTTTTTAAACATCGACTGTTAAAAATCCGATGATTTGTGAATCTTGCTTCAGTTTGACAAAGTCGTGTGAGTTTGTTGATAAGCTTCCTGGTAGGAAGACCATATGTATCATTGATATATGAATAAAACTTGTGCACTGTGGTAGAGTGTAATTCCATTATGGGTAAATTTTGTTTTGATAAAGTCTCACAGTGTTATACAGTAATGTTTACTGACGACGTTTCGAGCACAATTTATTACTGCTCATAATCATATCAAGGTAATCACACGACTTCCTAAATTCATTTATATACTTCCATTGTTTTTCACTTGATTTTCACTTGATTTGATTGGTAGTTATATTTTTCATATTTAGAGTATGAGTGATGAGTCATTCCTATTGCATGTGTTGGGTGTATATTCGATGAACAAAGATTCAGTAATCAACCTCTCTCGCTCTCCACCTACCTAGATTACTTTTTAGAATTTTAACCCTCTCCCACCCTATTGTGTGGTTGTGTGTCAATGCATGCAGTGCAGTTGCCGAGCATTTTTCTAAATTACTTATCTTCTCGGGGTCAACCATTCTTACCTTAGCTAAATTCTTATGTTCTGACAATCTGACTACCCGTGACCTACTAGTGTGACCTATGTAGTTGACCTCTTAGTCAATGCAGAGTATTTTGCAAATTATATTATTTGTCTAATTTGGTCAACTGGATTATTTAACCTACTAGTTTGACCTATGTAGTTGACCTCTTAGTCAATGCAGAGTATTTTGTAAATTATATTATTTTGTCTAATTGGGTTAATAATATAGGTAGCTAAGTATGTTTAAGAAGGAGTTCACTACAGAATACAAAATGAAAAACCTAAATTTATGTTATTAACAACAAAGCAAGTCATAGGTTTCACGCTTAACATTGTCTGTGTCACTTAGAACACGGGCCAAGTATGGTATCGTTGAGTTCCCGTACTTGGTTGTACGAACATAGATTATTTATACTTGATGAAATACAAGGCGAGAGTTGGGAATAGAGGGTTGTTGCGGAACGGAGAGTATGGTTTTAGACCATCTTTCGCATGTATTCAGATGCCTTTCAACTAATGTAGTGACGAGCTGACTGACTTTTACACCACTGGTCCTACTAACTACCTTCAACATCCTTCTCAGGATGGCATAGTCCTTTTTCAGTAGCCCAGGAAAGACTAACGAGGAGCAGTAAAGTAGAATAGGTAAGATACGAGAGTTGACAAATTGTGAAAGTAGAGGTTGGGTGATTCCAGATTGTCTAAGTTTCTTAATGTAGTAGGTAAGACAGAACACTTTCTTAGAAATCATTAGGATATGGGATGTCCAAGTAAGGTCGGAAGATAGAACTAGACCGAGGTATTTTGCATTAGACTTAGTTTCAATTTTAGTCCCCTCAATGCAACAGGCTTCATGATAAGATACTAGTGTTTGTAGATCTCGTTTATGCCTAAGGGAGAAGTCAGTAGTCTGGCATTTTGAGGGATTCAGCGTGAGACCATTTAGTTTAGACCACTGACTGGTGTCCGACAGGAAGCTATTTAATTTGAAACAGTCTGACTGAGACTTAATGGGAAACTATACAGACAGGTCATCTGCATATTTATAGAAGAAGTTGATTTCATCTGAAAGAGGTAAATCATGTAGGAAGAAGGAAAAGAGAAACGGGGAGAGAATAGCACCCTGAGGAACTCCAGCTTCAGTAAGCAAAGGAGAGGAAGATACACCATTATATACCATGTACTGCGTCCTATTAGAGAAGTAAGAGTGTAGCCAGTTGATAGCCCAGGGCTCAGTTTGTGCAAGGCTAAGCTTGTTTAACAATAGGCCTCTAGGTACACAGTCGAAAGCAGATGTATAATCAAGGAACGTACAACGGACATACTTGGCCCCTTTGTCTAAGGAGACAAAATAAGAGACATTTCACAAAGGACTGGAAATATGACACAGCTTATACCCTAGTAGGTCAGTTGTGGGTCGGCTAAACTCAGTGGTAAACGTCTCTGACTTTCCCTGGGTGGCGCCGCCTTGAATCCCATAGTGTGGACGGTTATCAGCTCCTACAACGTTTCAGACATGCTTAGCTTATGAGAATACCAACACGCACCAGAGCCTAGTTTCAGGGCTTCCTGCCAGTTTTCTTCAACCATCTAACACACAGATTGATGAATGTTGAATCCATCATATTAGCAGACAAAAAACTAGACATATGTCAGCAAAGTAACACGCAGAAACAGATTGATGATGGGATCAGGGAAAAAGTATATAAGAAGAGGAGAGACACTTAGGTGAAGAGGTTACTAAGAATGCCCAAGTCTTCAATCACTGTCTTTTAATATATTGAATATGAATACAAAGTACCATTTTTTTCTCAACAAATCAGTCAGTTAAAGATGTCGACAATTCGGCTACAGTGAAACCGAATTCAACCTAATCTGGCGTTCGAATAAACACTAGAATAGTAATGACTGGTTCAGTTCCAACATAGAACTTTGCTCAGAAGTGCAGCAATTCAATTTGTCACATACTGTGTAGCACATAAAGGTAGACAAAAGGAGAGAGAGAGAGAGAGAAAGACATTCAAAGGGACTAAACTCAATAGAAATGTAAGGGAGAAGGAATAGTGAGGTGGGAAAAACCCATTACGGTGTGATGGATATGGATGATTACAAAGGGTGAGTGCATCTGGTGCAGATGCCATTGAGAACGACTTTGAGCCATACCACCTCCAGGTACTGGTCCTTAGAGTCTTGACGACCCCAGTCAGACAGCCCACACATCCCTATGTGAGTCATAACAACTGTGAGTGACTTCAAGGATTGATGTCATGTTTTGGTTCGACCATCCCTAAGCCTTTTCTAACCTAGTTCAGTGTCGGCTGACATCGCGCGTTGAGGAAGGCGATGGCTCGCTGTTTACCTGACGTGTCCCAGCCATCTCTATTGATGTAGCTTCACAACCTGATCAACTAACTAACCACTACCAATGGCCATGTCTCACTCATAGCCATTAAGGAAGGCAGAGGGAACTGCTGCACAGTACACTTGTCCTTTGGTCGATAGCTGTTTGTCACCTCGGCGCCTGATATGGCATAATTTGGCAAATTCCACACGAGCCTTTTGTATCCGTGATAAGACTTCGTCAGCAATCACTCCTTTGGAGCTAATGAAACTCCCCAAATAAGTGAAGTGGTCAACACGACTCATCGACCACTTCACTGCTGCCTATCTTCTGTAAGCCAGAAGTGAGTCGATGAAGTCCAGTCATGTAGTATCATCTTGCATCTGACAGGAGCGAACCACATGCCAAACAAATGAGGATTTTTGCCCAAAGTGTTCACAAGATTTTGCATTTTACCGTATTCTCTACCTAGTAAGACGATTTCATTTATTTACTCTATGTCAACAAGACCATATCCTGATAACAAGTCAATCTCTAAGGCGCTAAAATCAATCAGGGTCCCATCTATTCATTAATACATACATCAATGATGAAATTAAACAAAAATGCAGACAGTGGGCGTCATCAGTTCAGGTGACAACTCTCCATAAGCTCTTACACTACTGCATGAGTTCGAGCAGAGTGCCTTGATTAGTGCGATGTATTTTCTCAGCATTCCCTTCACGGCCGAACGTTGCCATAGTAATTCTCAGTCGATGGAGTCGAATTCCGCCTTCAAGTGAAGAAACATGACTATTGTTGGGCACCGGGGTAAGTATGTCAATGTCCGAGAATCTGTCGAAGGGTGAAAATATGTGTCATCACAATACACCCTCTTCTTGGTGTAAAGCCTGTCTCTTTTCTGGGGTTGTTTCTCCCAAATACCAGTTAGTCTGCGGATGATTATTGAAGCTAGAACCTTAGATACTGTATGAGTCAAACTTATCCACCTATGATTATCACGGGAAGACTTGTCTCTCTTCTTGTATACTGGGATATTCGGTTGCCTACACCAGCCTAACGGAACTATCTCTGACTCTCAGACATTGTTTATTACCTTAGTTAACACATTTCATCAGCACCATTCTGTAACACCTAAGGAGTCATTCCACAGGGGAGAGCAGTAGACAGGTGAAGGTCAGAGTGAATGAACATAGGCTGTGAACGAAACGTCCACCTAGAAATGAAGTAGAATTAAAAGTTTAGAATATGGATCACCTGTAGCGATGCATGCTACAGACACCGGACATGAGATTGATTTTGACAATATCGGAATTCTAGGAAGAGGCTTTCATTCACATAAGGAAAGGCTGACCTATGAAGCATTGTATATTTTAACCACATCGGATGCAGTAAATAAGATAAGGAGAAGGGAGAAGAGACTTTTCACCTAAATGGCAGACTCCAATGAAGCAAAACAGATGAGAGGAAAAAACAGATTGAATCCTGTATTTTGACCACTGTGAAATTTTATCATGCTTTGACGTGTTTCCCATACAACAAACAACATACACTCACACAGACAAATATGCATATGAGCCGATTTGACACCAGTCATTACAAATATGTGATGACAGTTTACATTGTTCAATTGATACAAATATCTACTGACAAGTGACCTTCAAGGGGGCTGACTTCAGTTAATGTAACTCTTGACTATATATTTTGATGATTAATAAAATCCGACTAATTTTGCTACTGAAGAAGCTGTGACTTACACAGTGAAACGTCCAGAAAGATCTTGTTTTGATTTCATAATTAAACACGCTGAGATTTTTTAAAAAATAATTCATATTGAAATATGTTATTTGTATTCTTCTATAATCATTGTGAAGCCATGGCAAGTGAAGCAGAACAAGCTGCAGGCAGAGGAGATCTCGCAACACTCTACCAAACAACTAGGTACCTATCGGGCAAAAGTTTGACACAAATTAAGCCGGTGAAGGATGACAATGCAAAGTCAATCACCAAAGAAGTGGAGCAAAGGAAACACTGGGCTGAACACTTCAAAAGACTCCTAAATCGACCACCAACTACAACGCGCCCAACAATACCAATGACGGAGACAGAGCTACCAGTGAACACCAACCCCCTCCGACGAAATCAGAAGTCCTGAAGGCAATCAAGATGCTCAAAGCTGGAAAAGCAGCAGGACCAGATGGAATCCCAGCAGAAGCATTGGAAATGGACCCAGACACAACAGCAGGCTTGATGACGCCACTACTGGAGAAGGTGTGGAAAGAAGGCAAAGTACCCGAGGATTGTAAGAAAGGGTACTTATTCAAACTACCAAAGAAAGGAGACTTAAGTCAATGCAAGAACTGTATTGCGCAAATACATCACACTTTTCAAATAATCTCCGTCTTCAAATAACACTATCCAAATTCATTTCTCTTCCTGATTATATTCACGAAACGCAATGAATGTTTAATTATATTTTCACTTTAGCTGCTCTCTCGCTTGGCCTTATGTTGTTAGGAAGAACTTCGCTTGTATCTGAGGTCTTTACTTTATGTCCTAATTGTAGACTTGTTTTAATCTCTATAGCTTAAATCCTCTACCGAAGCTTCTAAATACATGCAAATCGGGGAATCATTTAATTGGCCTACGGTTTATAGTATGTATTATTTTGGCTGCAATACGTTCATCATAAATTTATATGTAAAACCATATATCGTTATCACTTTGAAACTATTATTTAAATAAATAACTTTAGGAATTTTCTTTTAACTGCACTATTTTCTAGGTGACTGTTTATAATTTGATGACAGTCAACTATATAAGGGATTGTTATCATAAGATGCCCCTCAGAAATTGCGTGTAGCTCCCCTGGTTTAATAGCCAGTCTTAAGAGCGGAAGAACAGGGAAGGTTGAGCGTTAGACTAACGATCCTATCCCGGAAAATCAATCAAATATCTGCAGAAACTTCTAAGCACACAATATGTATAAAAATAAACTTGCCCGCTGAAATTAATTAAGCCGAATGATGCCGGTTATTAAAAGCCTTCAGGAAGCCAGTCAAAAGACCTGCCTTTTTCATGCAAATAAAAACAAGCATGGGGACATGGAATATTCCAACATCATGTTAATTCCTAGAAAGATTTTTTGCATTACATTCTATGTTAGAAAGTTAGGATAATCTGGTGTCAATCAGTCTCTACTGTTGCAGTTTGTCAATTTTTGTATCCTACCTGTTCCTCTTTATTGCTCTCACTCAGACTTTCCTAGGCTACTTGGAAAAGGCTTTACTACGCTAAGAAAGGCACTAAAAGCTGCCGGAGGGATGAGCGGGGTACTGCTAAACCAACTTGTTGATGCAGTTGTAGATGGACACTTGTACTCAGGCAAGAAATTAGCGAACAGTATCTCCTCTCCATACACAACTCTCTCCTTGTATTTCATTTCATCATGTACGACTTGAAGACTAAGTATACGAACACTACATTACCTTATTTAGTACACACTGTATATGATGAGAAATGTGTGAGGCAGGAGAATAGTAACCTACTGTGTAACCCTGAGTCATTACTGTATTGTTGTTAACATTTCCGTTCAAATTTTACATTCATATTCTTAATGACATTAGTGTCAATGTGAATACCCTCTTAATTATTCCCCATCTTACTATGTAATGTAAGTAAATAACAATGAGCAATGTTGTATTACATCCTGAAAATTCCACTCAACGTTTTCGAAGAACACATCAAACTACTAGATACACTATAAGTAGAAGTTAGGAAAGGACAAAATTCTCATCACAACTACCCTAGTAATTTATCTGAAATTCTTTATAAATTTGTTTTTTAGATGATGTATCCCACAGTGAAACAGCATTATTTACTGGATGACGTTTCGAACACAATTTATTATTGTTCATAACCATATAAGTTGTAACAAGACAACTTCAAATCTTGCTTCATATAATTCTCTTTCTTCCTTCTTATTCATCGTAGAGGCAGTAGACTTTCCTTCCCAGATGTCCGGGAGAGCTGATGAACCATTTCTGTTACTTCTATTCTCAACTGATTCGATTAGTAAGGCTGCAATCACCAATCTCTCCCCACCCTGTTATCTTAGATTTCAAATCGGCCATCTTATCATATCATATTTTATGGCTGTGTGCAACTGTGTGTAGTAATGTAGCTGAGCAGTTTCCTAGATCTCTTGTCTTATTATTGCCAACTAATAAAGATTTTGCTGAGCTTTTGTGCACCGCTAGTCTAACTGACCCCATCCAACTACTTTGGAAAATGTACCTGACATCACAGTCGTTGCAGGCTATTAGAGAAGCCAAATCTCGTTGTCTATTGGATGCTACAGGATCCACTGATCGACACGATATTTCCTACGTGAGTTTAAGCGTTTTAGACACCAATTTTATCCCTGTTTTGTTGGGAATTGTGTTTAAGGTCTCCGAGATTCCCTCTTTTATGGCAGCACCACTGACGTTTCAATTTCCCAATTACTGGTGTTGTCATGTTTTGTGTGTATTTGTCATTTATGTCGTCCATGTTATTGCAGAAGTTACAATTAATTTGAGTTTAAATGCTTCCTAGATAATTTATCGGAGTAATTACTAAGTCTCACAGCTTCTGTTCTTTGTTTTGCTTTCTTCCCTCGACTTTATTTGGTATTATTGATATAAGTATAAAACTTGGGCACTGTGATAGAGTATAACTTCATTTTGAATAAGATTTTATTTTGATAAATCACACACACACACACACTGTATAACACTGTGTGGTTTATCAAAATAAAATCTTATCCATAATGGATTTATTTGGTAGTGTTTATTTTAATTTTGACGCATTACTTAAAATTGGGATGAGTTGAAATTCAGATATCGGTCTGAACGTGTCGAATTTATGTGAACGCTAATGTTTAACCATCCATCTTCTTTCCATTTTATGATACATTGTAGCACTGTAAGCTTCTATTCAAAACTTTCTAGCTCGTAAATGTAGTGAAATAATGCTACTGTTTTAGCTGAAAAACCTGTTTTTACATTGAGTTTCTAATAGTTTGAATGTGTCATTTGCATACCTCTTACATATCTCTACACTGTATAATCCAGACATACCTGCACTCCTAGCATAATATCTTCTAGTAGAATTTTGGTTCTGAGACCGAGTTCTTGGTCAGAAATGAATTCACCACTGACAGCTTCCTTAGCCATATGTGTCCGCGTTTGTATATTTAAGCTGATCGTTTCCTTTTATTACCCATCTAATTTTCAATTATTCAACCTCTGCCTCAGTTCATAAGAATTAGTGAGCCTAGATTTTAAGCGCTTTCCAATCAGATTCAATATCGTGGCTAAATATTTAGACATCTGTGAAATTCCTTTGCCTCCACAACACATGGAAAGGAAGTAAGACAACCATAAAAATCAAGTTTCGAAGTTGCGTAGTTACAATTGATATTATCATGAAAAGAAATCGTGTTCGAAAGGTCATTCAGTAAATAATAGTGTTTCACTGTGTAATGTATCCAATAGACCAAAGAATTTCAAATTCCACACTACCATAGCGCACAATTTTTACATATAAGTCTCAATAATTTGTCTGATTTTGAAAATTGTGTCTACTGCACTGTTACGTCTTGGTTACTCACACCGAAATATTTAATCCATTACATAAGTAGGGTAGAAAGCATTCATAATTCAGCTGGAATCAAGTAGTTTAATGAGGATATCTAAGAATACTTACACTTTATTCCTGATCGAATATACTTGATTCAGTCATCTCCAAGGAGTTTAAACGACTCTAACCGAGAAATTTAATATATTCTAAATGTACCTCATTTGTATAGTACTTCGTGTTAATGAAGCTTAAAATCAGTGATGTTCACTAAGCAGACTGAAGAGCAGCATTTCTTGATGAATTGAACAGCTGTGTGCTTTAATTCATCTAAGCATTTCACATAAAGTGACCAGCTACTTGTGTTGACTGGTTGCTTTTGGAAGCCTAACTTGACCAGTGGCAATGTGAAGTTGGAGTACTACTCAGGGACTGCATATGGTTAACAAAGCATTTCAATCTTACTTTGGTATCATCTTTACTGGCGGTCAGTTTTCCATTTTATTTAAAAAGTCTTTTATTCTCACCGGTTCACCTTTGTACTAATCAATACGCACCGGTTTCCCCGACAAAAAAATAAGCAGTTCTTATTTCTGATGTGAACTATCGTATAAAAATTACAAACGAAACGTTCATATATTTGGAAAATCAAAGCATGCAAGTGCACATTTAAATAACGATAATAATTCTACGACTACATATATATATATATATATATATACATATCTACATATTCTTCCTGTTTCAGTGTATCTATTGAAACAAAAGATACTAAATCTCAGATGCAGACGAGGTTGATTAACATTCAACCAATCCGAAATGCAATTCTATACAAGGTATAACTGTAGATGACTTATATTCTCTCTTATTTATGTTATTATTACTAGTTTCACAATTCTTTTTATTTTTCTTCTGGCCTTCCTAATGAATTTTAAAGGATAGTTATTTAACACCAACGCCTCTTCTATCTGTTTTATCTCATCATTTAGGTCTTCTTTTGTGCTACTTAGTGCCATTGCTCGGTTTGTTAGACAGACACTTAACTAAGCCTGCCTTAACAGTTAAAGGATGAGATGAATTACAGTCTAAATATCTGTTAGAATGCGTTCGTTGGTTTTCTATAAGCACTAGTGTGTAGTTTGCCTTCTTCTATTCGTTTTATTCTACAATCTAACATAGCTAATTCTCCTTGGTCATTTTCGGCTTCAAATGTGAATTTTATTCCCTCTACTAGTGAGTTTACGTGTGTCAAGAAGCTAGAGATATTTTCTGTTTTTAACACTGTGAAAGTGTCATCCACATATCTCCACCATAATTTTGGAGTAGGCTTAAACCTATTAAGAGCCATATTTTCCCAGCTATCCATAAATATATCTGCTACGATAGGGGATATTGGTGATCCCACTGCTACACATTCAGTTTGTCTATATATTTTGCGTTGGAATTTCAAGATAGTAGATGTGAGGCACAACTGAATTCCTAACATAAGTTCATCAATGGGTAGTTTCGTCCTATAAGTGAGTTCAGGGTCTGCAGTTAATTCTTTTTAACTGCTTCTAAGGCCATATTGATTGGTATGTTAGTATAAAGACTGGTTATACCAAAACTAACCATTGTTTCATCATTCTCTAGTTGAATGTCATTTAGTTTCATTTCCATCTCAAGTGAATTGGCTAGTCCAGAGTTTGAGCGATTTCTAATGGGGCATAATATTAGATAGAGCTAAGTGTTTTGATAATTCATAAGTAGGAGTATTCCTAAAATCCATTATTGGTCGTATGGGGCACCCTGGTTTATGTATTTTAATAGTGCCATACATTCTACTAGCATTATTAGTTTTAGGCATTAAATTAAACCATTCTGACTCACCCAGTGACGGCTTCATTCTGCGTATTAATTCCGCTGTGGATTTTTTCACCTTATTCATTATTGTATCTACGGGCTTCTTAATTTCCTCATATGGACCCATCTCAATATGTTCACTGACTTTCTTGATATAGTCAGACTTATCCAAGACTACTGTCGAGTTTCCTTTGTCCGCTTTTGTAATGACGATGTTTTTATCTTGTTTTAGACTAATTAAAGCTAGTCTTTCCGATGTTGTTAAGTTTGATTTTGTTTTCTTTTGATTTTTCAGGGTTAATGCACATTGTGCTCAAACCTCTTCTGCTGTTGTCTTTGTCTATTGAGCTTAGTGCTACTTCTATGTTAGGAATGACATCCTCCGGTTTTAATTTATTAACTGTTACGTTGAAATTTAGTCCTTTTTCAAGTACTTTTATCTCACTAGAGCTTAGTTCCCTTGATGAGAGGTTGATCACCCACTTTGTTCTGTCGATAGAGGATGAAGCGTTGACATCAATTTCATTTGTTGTGTTCCTTTCTTCAATTAGTTTGTTGAATTTTCTGATTTGTGTGATTTTTGATTTTTTAATGCTGATTCTCTAGCGTTTTTGGATGCTTCAACAACAATTATATAATCTTTGTCAATGACCATATGTTTGAGTTTGTATTTGAGTTTTTCAATTTCATTTCGTATAATATTTAGTTTCACAGTAACTCGATGTAATTCTTCTCTTAGACATAATCTCCTGACATTTTCGGCAGCTGATGTTATTTTGCTTGAAGTAATTGGAGTGCGTAGACGGAAATATTTCGGAATTATATGATTTTTTAAACACCGACTGTTAAAAATCCGATGATTTGTGAATCTTGCTTCAGTTTGACAAAGTCGTGTGAGTTTGTTGATAAGCTTCCTGGTAGGAAGACCATATGTATCATTGATATATGAATAAAACTTGTGCACTGTGGTAGAGTGTAATTCCATTATGGGTAAATTTTGTTTTGATAAAGTCTCACAGTGTTATACAGTAATGTTTACTGGTGACGTTTCGAGCACAATTTATTACTGCTCATAATCATATCAAGGTAATCACACGACTTCCTAAATTCATTTATATACTTCCATTGTTTTTCACTTGATTTTCACTTGATTTGATTGGTAGTTATATTTTTCATATTTAGAGTATGAGTGATGAGTCATTCCTATTGCATGTGTTGGGTGTATATTCGATGAACAAGGATTCAGTAATCAACCTCTCTCGCTCTCCACCTACCTAGATTACTTTTTAGAATTTTAACCCTCTCCCACCCTATTGTGTGGTTGTGTGTCAATGCATGCAGTGCAATGTAGTGCTGAGCTTTTTTCTAAATTACTCATCTTCTCGGGGTCAACCATTCTAACCTTAGCTAAATTCTTATGTTCTGACAATCTGACTACCCGTGACCTACTAGTGTGACCTATGTAGTTGACCTCTTAGTCAATGCAGAGTATTTTGTAAATTATATTATTTTGTCTAATTGGGTCAACTGGATGACTTAACCTACTAGTTTGACCTATGTAGTTGACCTCTTAGTCAATGCAGAGTATTTTGTAAATTATATTATTTTGTCTAATTGGGTCAACTGGATTATTTAACCTACTAGTTTGACCTATGTAGTTGACCTCTTAGTCAATGCAGAGTATTTTGTAAATTATATTATTTTGTCTAATTGGGTCAACTGGATTATTTAACCTACTAGTTTGACCTATGTAGTTGACCTCGTAGTCAATGCAGAGTATTTTGCAAATTATATTATTTGTCTAATTTGGTCAACTGGATTATTTAACCTACTAGTTTGACCTATGTAGTTGACCTCTTAGTCAATGCAGAGTATTTTGTAAATTATATTATTTTGTCTAATTGGGTCAACTGGATTATTTAACCTACTAGTTTGACCTATGTAGTTGACCTCTTAGTCAATGCAGAGTATTTTGCAAATTATATTATTTTGTCTAATTGGGCAACTGGATTATTAAACCTACTAGTTTGACCTATGTAGTTGACCTCTTAGTCAATGCAGAGTATTTTGTAAATTATATTATTTTGTCTAATTGGGTCAACTGGATTATTTAACCTACTAGTTTGACCTATGTAGTTGACCTCGTAGTCAATGCAGAGTATTTTGCAAATTATATTATTTGTCTAATTTGGTCAACTGGATTATTTAACCTACTAGTTTGACCTATGTAGTTGACCTCTTAGTCAATGCAGAGTATTTTGTAAATTATATTATTTTGTCTAATTGGGTTAATAATATAGGTAGCTAAGTATGTTTAAGAAGGAGTTCACTACAGAATACAAAATGAAAAACCTAAATTTATGTTATTAACAACAAAGCAAGTCATAGGTTTCACGCTTAACATTGTCTGTGTCACTTAGAACACGGGCCAAGTATGGTATCGTTGAGTTCCCGTACTTGGTTGTACGAGCATAGATTATTTATACTTGATGAGATACAAGGCGAGAGTTGGGAATAGAGGGTTGTTGCGGAACGGAGAGTATGGTTTTAGACCATCTTTCGCATGTATTCAGATGCCTTTCAACTAATGTAGTGACGAGCTGACTGACTTTTACACCACTGGTCCTACTAACTACCTTCAACATCCTTCTCAGGATGGCATAGTCATTTTTCAGTAGCCCAGGAAAGACTAACGAGGAGCAGTAAAGTAGAATAGGTAAGATACGAGAGTTGACAAATTGTGAAAGTAGAGGTTGGGTGATTCCAGATTGTCTAAGTTTCTTAATGTAGTAGGTAAGACAGAACACTTTCTTAGAAATCATTAGGATATGGGATGTCCAAGTAAGGTCGGAAGATAGAACTAGACCGAGGTATTTTGCATTAGACTTAGTTTCAATTTTAGTCCCCTCAATGCAACAGGCTTCATGATAAGATACTAGTGTTTGTAGATCTCGTTTATGCCTAAGGGAGAAGTCAGTAGTCTGGCATTTTGAGGGATTCAGCGTGAGACCATTTAGTTTAGACCACTGACTGGTGTCCGACAGGAAGCTATTTAATTTGAAACAGTCTGACTGAGACTTAATGGGAAACTATCCAGACAGGTCATCTGCACATTTATAGAAGAAGTTGATTTCATCTGAAAGAGGTAAATCATGTAGGAAGAAGGAAAAGAGCAACGGGGAGAGGACAGCACCCTGAGGAATTCCAGCTTCAGTAAGCAAAGGAGAGGAAGATACACCATTATATACCATGTACTGCATCCTATTAGAGAAGTAAGAGTGTAGCCAGTTGATAGCCCAGGGCTCAGTTTGTGCAAGGCTAAGCTTGTTTAACAATACGCCTCTAGGTACACAGTCGAAAGCAGATGTATAATCAAGGAACGTACAACGGACATACTTGGCCCCTTTGTCTAAGGAGACAAAATAAGAGACATTTCACAAAGGACTGGAAATATGACACAGCTTATACCCTAGTAGGTCAGTTGTGGGTCGGCTAAACTCAGTGGTAAACGTCTCTGACTTTCCCTGGGTGGCGCCGCCTTGAATCCCATAGTGTGGACGGTTATCAGCTCCTACAACGTTTCAGACATGCTTAGCTTATGAGAATACCAACACGCACCAGAGCCTAGTTTCAGGGCTTCCTGCCAGTTTTCTTCAACCATCTAACACACAGATTGATGAATGTTGAATCCATCATATTAGCAGACAAAATACTAGACATATGTCAGCGAAGTAACAAGCAGAAACAGATTGATGATGGGATCAGGGAAAAAGTATATAAGAAGAGGAGAGAGAGACACTTAGGTGAAGAGGTTACTAAGAATGCCCAAGTCTTCAATCACTGTCTTTTAATATATTGAATATGAATACAAAGTACCATTTTTTTCTCAACAAATCAGTCAGTTAAAGATGTCGACAATTCGGCTACAGTGAAACCGAATTCAACCTAATCTGGCGTTCGAATAAACGCTGGAATAGTAATGACTGGTTCAGTTCCAACATAGAACTTTGCTCAGAAGTGCAGCAATTCAATTTGTCACATACTGTGTAGCACATAAAGGTAGACAAAAGGGAGAGAGAGAGAGAGAGAGAGAGAGAGAAAGACATTCAAAGGGACTAAACTCAATAGAAATGTAAGGGAGAAGGAATAGTGAGGTGGGAAAAACCCATTACGGTGTGATGGATATGGATGATTACAAAGGGTGAGTGCATCTGGTGCAGATGCCATTGAGAACGACTTTGAGCCATACCACCTCCAGGTACTGGTCCTTAGAGTCTTGACGACCCCAGTCAGACAGCCCACACATCCCTATGTGAGTCATAACAACTGTGAGTGACTTCAAGGATTGATGTCATGTTTTGGTTCGACCATCCCTAAGCCTTTTCTAACCTAGTTCAGTGTCGGCTGACAACGCGCGTTGAGGAAGGCGATGGCTCGCTGTGTACCTGACGTGTCCCAGCCATCTCTATTGATGTAGCTTCACAACCTGATCAACTAACTAACCACTACCAATGGCCATGTGTCACTCATAGCCATTAAGGAAGGCAGAGGGAACTGCTGCACAGTACACTTGTCCTTTGGTCGATAGCTGTTTGTCACCTCGGCGCCTGATATGGCATAATTTGGCAAATTCCACACGAGCCTTTTGTATCCGTGATAAGACTTCGTCAGCAATCACTCCTTTGGAGCTAATGAAACTCCCCAAATAAGTGAAGTGGTCAACACGACTCATCGACCACTTCACTGCTGCCTATCTTCTGTAAGCCAGAAGTGAGTCGATGAAGTCCAGTCATGTAGTATCATCTTGCATCTGACAGGAGCGAACCACATGCCAAACAAATGAGGATTTTTGCCCAAAGTGTTCACAAGATTTTGCATTTTACCGTATTCTCTACCTAGTAAGACGATTTCATTTATTTACTCTATGTCAACAAGACCATATCCTGATAACAAGTCAATCTCTAAGGCGCTAAAATCAATCAGGGTCCCATCTATTCATTAATACATACATCAATGATGAAATTAAACAAAAATGCAGACAGTGGGCGTCATCAGTTCAGGTGACAACTCTCCATAAGCTCTTACACTACTGCATGAGTTCGAGCAGAGTGCCTTGATTAGTGCGATGTATTTTCTCAGCATTCCCTTCACGGCCAAACGTTGCCATAGTAATTCTCAGTCGATGGAGTCGAATTCCGCCTTCAAGTGAAGAAACATGACTATTGTTGGGCACCGGGGTAAGTATGTCAATGTCCGAGAATCTGTCGAAGGGTGAAAATATGTGTCATCACAATACACCCTCTTCTTGGTGTAAAGCCTGTCTCTTTTCTGGGGTTGTTTCTCCCAAATACCAGTTAGTCTGCGGATGATTATTGAAGCTAGAACCTTAGATACTGTATGAGTCAAACTTATCCACCTATGATTATCACGGGAAGACTTGTCTCTCTTCTTGTATACTGGGATATTCGGTTGCCTACACCAGCCTAACGAAACTATCTCTGACTCTCAGACATTGTTTATTACCTTAGTTAACACATTTCATCAGCACCATTCTGTAACACCTAAGGAGTCATTCCACTGGGTTCTGATGCTTTGCCTCGTTTCAGACTAGAGGCAGCTTTTGAAGCCTCAGTTACAGGTGGAGGACCGATGTCTACGTCCCATTCAGGTAGGTGTTGGTTGCTGCGCAAGTTGGGTGAGGCTGTATGCCAGCTAAATCGCTCCCCCCAGCGTTCCAGTCGTCTATTCTGGGAACTAATTACGGGCCTCCTTTTCTAGAGACTGTCTCTCTTATCATCTGCCTTTTGTAAACTGTTTCCCCCAATAAGCCTAAATAGGTGTCTGGTGTTACCTATCACCTGTCTTTTCCATCTCTCTCGCTTTTGTCGTCCACCAGAGTACGCGTCATTGAGAATACTTTTGGTCAATTTGTGTTTGAGCAGCTTTCGCTCCTAATCATGTTAGGAGGTCACCGGAATAGGTCTTCTTGCGTCAGTCAGTTCCGATGAAGCAGCAGCAAATACCCATTAGGATTTTCTGACCTTTGATATTAGGTTATCTAAAGATAACGGGATATTATATCAGTCTTCCCCTGGATGGTGAATTTGTGTCCTGACCAACCTGGAAGCTTCACAGCTTCTCCGCTGTATGTTTTCTATGTCCGTTTAATCGTAGGCATGTAAACCCACGGAGTGAGACGTGGTCAGAGCCTACACAAGTGTTCCAGAAGGAGTGGAATTCTCCCACCGACCCTCGCGATCCACAGCTCATCGCTATATCGTCTATTTGATTCTATCGGAAATTTGATGATGGAGGCCGACAAGTTAGCCAATGCCTCTCTCTCTCTATTTGACGTTAGTGCTGACCAGGAATAGATGATTATTTGAATATAACTGTAGAAGACGATGACTGTTGTTGTTTCGTCAGTACGTAACTACGTATGTGCCACCGTCATACCTGTCTGATTGGCACAACTTCCCTACTTGAGCATTGAAGTCACTTGTTAAAATGACTATATCTGCGCGTCTTGCTTTTAGCAGATGATTAGACGGTTTTCCAGGAGTTTTTGGAGGGATTTGATTTGTTTGAAGTTTGCTCACGGAATAATTTGAGTTAGAGGACCAAACATTGAAAACCAGGGAGTACTGAATAGCTGTTCCGTTCTAGTTTGGAACCCCTCGACAGCAAGCATCCACCAGGTTTCACACCCATGTCGTGGCCAGTAGGGTTCCCCAGCTCGAGAATAACCACAAATTCTCTACAGATACGATATCGGCTGGTGCAAATCGCACTAAAATCACGGATTAGTC
Source organism: Trichobilharzia szidati (assembly GCA_944472155.2). NCBI lineage: Eukaryota > Metazoa > Platyhelminthes > Trematoda > Strigeidida > Schistosomatidae > Trichobilharzia > Trichobilharzia szidati. The sequence goes on along the minus strand of OX235279.1, from coordinate 128,329,855 downwards.
GAAGTCAGAATTCATGTGCTGTCTGTCCATGGAGTCGTGTCCCAGTAGGTGAAACCCGACGGATGCGTATTGCCGATGAGTCTCGAACTAGGAAGAAACAGCTGCCCAGTACTCCCTGATTTTCAATAGACTGTTTTCAAAAGAAGTCGTCATCTTCTTCGTGCGAACTACAGTTTGTTGTGAATAAGCGAAGATTATGTAAAGACATTGGTGGGTAGTTTAATCGCAAGAAAATCGCCTAGGAAACACATGTAATTGAAGCTTGTTAACTTATGTTTCTTTCACTCAACCGTTGTGTTTCACTAGTGAAAAGTGAAGCGGGAATACATTCAGTTTGGAATATTTATCTTCTAACAGACAGTGAGATTACTCGTAGGCAATAAATATGCTGTAAGTTGGAAAACATTATAAGATCTTTTCTACAATACACTAGCATTTCGAATGTATGTTGTCCATTGTGAGAACGATTTCAACCCACTACACATACAATCAGTTTGCATCCATTTGTTTTTAGAGTCTCGAGGACTTCATAGATAGATGTCGTTTTTCGATTTGATTATCCATAAATGCTTTCCAACCTTAGCTGTGTTAACATCATTCTTATCGTTCGTATCAATTGATGTTAACACAGCTTTAGAGGTGATCCAGAAAATTGGTCGAGGGCGCTTATTGAAATACGCCGAGGCTATAGCTAGCTGTTCATACACTTAAGTCTCCCACTCCTGTGTCTTCGAAAACAATTCATTATTGCTCACTATAAATCACTTAAAATAATCCCAGTGTGTTTAACAAAAATCAAAACAAGATCTTTGTGAACGTTTCGCTGTGTAAGCCACAGCTTCTCTAGCAGAATTATTTATTCGTATTACTATTAATCTTATTATTCGTTGAGTTCCTAGTGGAACATAGGGCTTCAACAACACATCTCCACTTTGTCCTAACTTCTGCCGTCCTCTTCAGCTTGGACCACGATTGCCCACAATCTCTCATCTCCTCCTCACACGATCTCCTCCATGTCACCCTCTCACCGACGACTCACTTGTCGCTCCCCATTGCAACCTCTCTTTCTTTTCAGTTGAATATTCCTGTCATGACTCAGCACTAGGTGATTGGCTGCCCCTGGCGACATCATTATAACCACTCACTACTTCAGTGTGCTCGTGGTTGTCGTCTGGGTGACCAGACTGGAGTAGATCACTGACTCTCCAGTTGACATTTTCGACAATCCATATCCATTAATTCAGCTTTCGCAGATACCCAGCACTTCTATGCTATATCTTTGCATTTCGTACATAGATGACAAATTTATCATTATTGTGGTGGCGTCGGTGGCACAGTGGTTAGGACTCTCGCCGACCATGCACATGGTCCTGGGTTCGATCCCCTGTCGACGCACACCCGATCGATATCTATGGTCGGCCTGCAAAATTTGGGCTACCGATATCCATGCTGAAAATTCCATACTTGGACTGAAAATACGGTGTCGCATCAAGCTGTAATCAAATTCAATTAAATTAAATCAAAGCTGAAAAAGAAAACTTCCTAACACAGATTAACTTAATCTCAAAATATGCAAAGTTTACTAATGAAGTAGAATCGGACGAGGGAACTCTATCTACACTTTCTCAATTGCCTTGTAAAAAGACAAACTGACGAAAACATAAGTTAATGAGATACTGGAAACCAACACATTCAAACAAATATTTCCATTTCCAATCAGATCATCCAATAAGAATAAAAGTTTCAATAGCTTTAAATCTGATTAACAGAGCTAGAAACATTATAACAGATGGACATGACACGGAGAATGAGATGTCCAATATAAAACAAATTTTGATTGGAAATGATTATCCGAAAAAGCTGCCAAATAATAAGCTTGCTATACAGGGGAGAGCAGTAGACAGGTGAAGGTCAGAGTGAATGAACATAGGCTGTGAACGAAACGTCCACCTAGAAATGAAGTAGAATTAAAAGTTTAGAATATGGATCACCTGTAGCGATGCATGCTACAGACAGCGGACATGAGATTGATTTTGACAATATCGGAATTCTAGGAAGAGGCTTTCATTCACATAAGGAAAGGCTGACCTGTGATGCCTTGCATATTTTAACCAGATCGGATGCAGTAAATAAGAAGAGAAGGGAGAAGAGACTTTTCACCTAAATGGCAGACTCCAATGAAGCAAAACAGATGAGAGGAAAAAACAGATTGAATCCTGTATTTTGACCACTGTGAAATTTTATCATGCTTTGACGTGTTTCCCATACAACAAACAACATACACTCACACAGACAAATATGCATATGAGCCGATTTGACACCAGTCATTACAAATATGTGATGACAGTTTACATTGTTCAATTGATACAAATATCTACTGACAAGTGACCTTCAAGGGGACTGACTTCAGTTAATGTAACTCTTGACTATATATTTTGATGATTAATAAAATCCGAATAATTTTGCTACTGAAGAAGCTGTGACTTACACAGTGAAACGTCCAGAAAGATCTTGTTTTGATTTCATAATTAAACACGCTGAGATTTTTTTAAAAATAATTCATATTGAAATATGTTATTTGTATTCTTCTATAATCATTGTGAAGCCATGGCAAGTGAAGCAGAACAAGCTGCAGGCAGAGGAGATCTCGCAACACTCTACCAAACAACTAGGTACCTATCGGGCAAAAGTTTGACACAAATTAAGCCGGTGAAGGATGACAATGGAAAGTCAATCACCAAAGAAGTGGAGCAAAGGAAACACTGGGCTGAACACTTCAAAAGACTCCTAAATCGACCACCACCTACAACGCGCCCAACAATACCAATGACGGAGACAGAGCTACCAGTGAACACCAACCCCCTCCGACGAAATCAGAAGTCCTGAAGGCAATCAAGATGCTCAAAGCTGGAAAAGCAGCAGGACCAGATGGAATCCCAGCAGAAGCATTGGAAATGGACCCAGAGACAACAGCAGGCTTGATGACGCCACTACTGGAGAAGGTGTGGAAAGAAGGCAAAGTACCCGAGGATTGTAAGAAAGGGTACTTATTCAAACTACCAAAGAAAGGAGACTTAAGTCAATGCAAGAACTGTATTGCGCAAATACATCACACTTTTCAAATAATCTCCGTCTTCAAATAACACTATCCAAATTCATTTCTCTTCCTGATTATATTCACGAAACGCAATGAATGTTTAATTATATTTTCACTTTAGCTGCTCTCTCGCTTGGCCTTATGTTGTTAGGAAGAACTTCGCTTGTATCTGAGGTCTTTACTTTATGTCCTAATTGTAGACTTGTTTTAATCTCTATAGCTTAAATCCTCTACCGAAGCTTCTAAATACATGCAAATCGGGGAATCATTTAATTGGCCTACGGTTTATAGTATGTATTATTTTGGCTGCAATACGTTCATCATAAATTTATATGTAAAACCATATATCGTTATCACTTTGAAACTATTATTTAAATAAATAACTTTAGGAATTTTCTTTTAACTGCACTATTTTCTAGGTGACTGTTTATAATTTGATGACAGTCAACTATATAAGGGATTGTTATCATAAGATGCCCCTCAGAAATTGCGTGTAGCTCCCCTGGTTTAATAGCCAGTCTTAAGAGCGGAAGAACAGGGAAGGTTGAGCGTTAGACTAACGATCCTATCCCGGAAAATCAATCAAATATCTGCAGAAACTTCTAAGCACACAATATGTATAAAAATAAACTTGCCCGCTGAAATTAATTAAGCCAAATGATGCTGGTTATTAAAAGCCTTCAGGAAGCCAGTCAAAAGACCTGCCTTTTTCATGCAAATAAAAACAAGCATGGGGACATGGAATATTCCAACATCATGTTAATTCCTAGAAAGATTTTTTGCATTACATTCTATGTTAGAAAGTTAGGATAATCTGGTGTCAATCAGTCTCTACTGTTGCAGTTTGTCAATTTTTGTATCCTACCTGTTCCTCTTTATTGCTCTCACTCAGACTTTCCTAGGCTACTTGGAAAAGGCTTTACTACGCTAAGAAAGGCACTAAAAGCTGCCGGAGGGATGAGCGGGGTACTGCTAAACCAACTTGTTGATGCAGTTGTAGATGGACACTTGTACTCAGGCAAGAAATTAGCGAACAGTATCTCCTCTCCATACACAACTCTCTCCTTGTATTTCATTTCATCATGTACGACTTGAAGACTAAGTATACGAACACTACATTACCTTATTTAGTACACACTGTATATGATGAGAAATGTGTGAGGCAGGAGAATAGTAACCTACTGTGTAACCCTGAGTCATTACTGTATTGTTGTTAACATTTCCGTTCAAATTTTACATTCATATTCTTAATGACATTAGTGTCAATGTGAATACCCTCTTAATTATTCCCCATCTTACTATGTAATGTAAATAACAAGTTCGATGCAATGTTGTATTACATCCTGAAAATTCCACTCAACGTTTTCGAAGAACACATCAAACTACTAGATACACTATAAGTAGAAGTTAGGAAAGGACAAAATTCTCATCACAACTACCCTAGTAATTTATCTGAAATTCTTTATAAATTTGTTTTTTAGATGATGTATCCCACAGTGAAACAGCATTATTTACTGGATGACGTTTCGAACACAATTTATTATTGTTCATAACCATATAAGTTGTAACAAGACAACTTCAAATCTTGCTTCATATAATTCTCTTTCTTCCTTCTTATTCATCGTAGAGGCAGTAGACTTTCCTTCCCAGATGTCCGGGAGAGCTGATGAACCATTTCTGTTACTTCTATTCTCAACTGATTCGATTAGTAAGGCTGCAATCACCAATCTCTCCCCACCCTGTTATCTTAGATTTCAAATCTGCCATCTTATCATATCATATTTTATGGCTGTGTGCAACTGTGTGTAGTAATGTAGCTGAGCAGTTTCCTAGATCTCTTGTCTTATTATTGCCAACTAATAAAGATTTTGCTGAGCTTTTGTGCACCGCTAGTCTAACTGACCACATCCAACTACTTTGGACAATGTACCTGACATCACAGTCGTTGCAGGCTATTAGAGAAGCCAAATCTCGTTGTCTGTTGGATGCTACAGGATCCACTGATCGACACGATATTTCCTACGTGAGTTTAAGCGTTTTAGACACCAATTTTATCCCTGTTTTGTTGGGAATTGTGTTTAAGGTCTCCGAGATTCCCTCTTTTTTGTGGCAGCACCACTGACGTTTAAATTTCCCAATTACTGGTGTTGTCATGTTTTGTGTGTATTTGTCATTTATGTCGTCCATGTTATTGCAGAAGTTACAATTAATTTGAGTTTAAATGCTTCCTAGATAATCTATCGGAGTGATTACTAAGTCTCACAGCTTCTGTTCTTTGTTTTGCTTTCTTCCCTCGACTTTATTTGGTACTATTGATATAAGTATAAAACTTGGGCACTGTGATAGAGTATAACTTCATTTTGAATAAGATTTTATTTTGATAAATCACACACACACACACACACACTGTATAACACTGTGTGGTTTATCAAAATAAAATCTTATCCATAATGGATTTATTTGGTAGTGTTTATTTTAATTTTGCCGCATTACTTAAAATTGGGATGAGTTGAAATTCAGATATCGGTCTGAACGTGTCGAATTTATGTGAACGCTAATGTTTAACCATCCATCTTCTTTCCTTTTTATGATACATTGTAGCACTGTAAGCTTCTATTCAAAACTTTCTAGCTCGTAAGTGTAGTGAAATAATGCTACTGTTTTAGCTGAAAAACCTGTTTTTACATTGAGTTTCTAATAGTTTGAATGTGTCATTTGCATACCTCTTACATATCTCTACACTGTATAATCCAGACATACCTGCACTCCTAGCATAATATCTTCTAGTAGAATTTTGGTTCTGAGACCGAGTTCTTGGTCAGAAATGAATTCACCACTGACAGCTTCCTTAGCCATATGTGTCCGCGTTTGTATATTTAAGCTGATCGTTTCCTTTTATTACCCATCTAATTTTCAATTATTCAACCTCTGCCTCAGTTCATAAGAATTAGTGAGCCTAGATTTTAAGCGCTTTCCAATCAGATTCAATATCGTGGCTAAATATTTAGACATCTGTGAAATTCCTTTGCCTCCACAACACATGGAAAGGAAGTAAGACAACCATAAAAATCAAGTTTCGAAGTTGCGTAGTTACAATTGATATTATCATGAAAAGAAATCGTGTTCGAAAGGTCATTCAGTAAAAAATAATAGTGTTTCACTGTGTAATGTATCCAATAGACCAAAGAATTTCAAATTCCACACTACCATAGCGCACAATTTTTACATATAAGTCTCAATAATTTGTCTGATTTTGAAAATTGTGTCTACTGCACTGTTAAGTCTTGGTTACTCACACCGAAATATTTAATTCATTACATAAGTAGGGTAGAAAGCATTCATAATTCAGCTGGAATCAAGTACTTTAATGAAGATATCTAAGGATTCTTACACTTTATTCCTGACCGAATTTACTTGATTCAGTCATCTCCAAGGAGTTTAAACGACTCTAACCGAGAAATTTAATATATTCTAAATGTACCTCATTTGTATAATACTTCGTGTTAATGAAGCTTAAAATCAGTGATGTTCACTAAGCAGACTGAAGAGCAGCATTTCTTGATGAATTGAACAGCTGTGTGCTTTAATTCATCTAAGCATTTCACATAAAGTGACCAGCTACTTGTGTTGACTGGTTGCTTTTGGAAGCCTAACTTGACCAGTGGCAATGTGAAGTTGGAGTACTACTCAGGGACTGCATATGGTTAACAAAGCATTTCAATCTTACTTTGGTATCATCTTTACTGGCGGTCAGTTTTCCATTTTATTTAGAAAGTCTTTTATTCTCACCGGTTCACCTTTGTACAAATCAATACGCACCGGTTTCCACGACAAAAAATAAGCAGTTCTTATTTCTGATGTAAACTATCGTATAAAAATTACAAACGAAACGTGCATATATTTGGAAAATCAAAGCATGCAAGTACACATTTAAATAACGATAATAATTCTAAGAATATATATATATCTACATGTCCTCCCTGTTTCAGTGTATCTATTGAAACAAAAGATACTAAATCTCAGATGCAGACGAGGTTGATTAACATTCAACCAATCCGAAATGCAATTCTATACAAGGTATAACTGTAGATGCCTTATATTCTCTGTTATTTATGTTATTATTACTAGTTTCACAATTCTCTTTATTTTTCTTCTGGCCTTTTCAATCTTCCTAATGAATTTTAAAGGATAGTTATTTAACACCAACGCCTCTTCTATCTGTTTTATCTCATCATTTAGGTCTTCTTTTGTGCTACTTAGTGCCATTGCTCGGTTTGTTAGACAGACACTTAACTAAGACTGCCTTAACAGTTAAAGGATGAGATGAATTAAAGTCTAAATATCTATTAGAATGCGTTCGTTGGTTTTCTATAAGCACTAGTGTGTAGTTTGCCTTCTTCTATTCGTTTTATTCTACAATCTAACATAGCTAATTCTCCTTGGTCATTTTCGGCTTCAAATGTGAATTTTATTCCCTCCACTAGTGAGTTTATTTATGTGTGTCAAGAAGCTAGAGATATGTTCTGTTTTTAACACTGTGAAAGTGTCATCCACATATCTCCACCATAATTTTGGAGTAGGATTAAACCTATTAAGAGCCATATTTTCCCAGCTATCCATAAATATATCTGCTACGATAGGGGATATTGGTGATCCCACTGCTACACATTCAGTTTGTCTATATATTTTGCGTTGGAATTTAAAGATAGTAGATGTGAGGCACAACTGAATTCCTAACATAAGTTCATCAATGGGTAGTTTCGTCCTATAAGTGAGTTCAGGGTCTGCAGTTAATTCTTTTTAACTGCTTCTAAGGCCATATTGATTGGTATGTTAGTATAAAGACTGGTTATACCAAAACTAACCATTGTTTCATCTTTCTCTAGTTGAATGTCATTTAGTTTCATTTTCATCTCAAATGAATTGGCTAGTCCAGAGTTTGAGCGATTTCTAATGGGGCATAATATTAGATAGAGCTAAGTGTTTTGATAATTCATAAGTAGGAGTATTCCTAAAATCTACTATTGGTCGTATGGGGCACCCTGGTTTATGTATTTTAATAGTGCCATACATTCTACTAGCATTATTAGTTTTAGGCATTAAATTAAACCATTTTGACTCACCCAGTGACGGCTTCATTCTGCGTATTAATTCCGCTGTGGATTTTTTCACCTTATTCATTATTGTATCTACGGGCTTCTTAATTTCCTCATATGGACCCATCTCAATATGTTCACTGACTTTCTTGATATAGTCAGACTTATCCAAGACTACTGTCGAGTTTCCTTTGTCCGCTTTTGTAATGACGATGTTTTTATCTTGTTTTAGACTAATTAAAGCTAGTCTTTCCGATGTTGTTAAGTTTGATTTTGTTTTCTTTTGATTTTTCAGGGTTAATGCACATTGTGCTCAAACCTCTTCTGCTGTTGTCTTTGTCTATTGAGCTTAGTGCTACTTCTATGTTAGGAATGACATCCTCTGGTTTTAATTTATTAACTGTTACGTTGAAATTTAGTCCTTTTTCAAGTACTTTTATCTCACTAGAGCTTAGTTCCCTTGATGAGAGGTTGATCACCCACTTTGTTCTGTCGATAGAGGATGAAGCGTTGACATCAATTTCATTTGTTGTGTTCCTTTCTTCAATTAGTTTGTTGAATTTTCTGATTTGTGTGATTTTTGATTTTTTAATGCTGATTCTCTAGCGTTTTTGGATGCTTCAACAACAATTATATAATCTTTGTCAATGACCATATGTTTGAGTTTGTATTTGAGTTTTTCAATTTCATTTCGTATAATATTTAGTTTCACAGTAACTCGATGTAATTCTTCTCTTAGACATAATCTCCTGACATTTTCGGCAGCTGATGTTATTTTGCTTGAAGTAATTGGAGTGCGTAGACGTAAATATTTCGGAATAATATGATTTTTTAAACATCGACTGTTAAAAATCCGATGATTTGTGAATCTTGCTTCAGTTTGACAAAGTCGTGTGAGTTTGTTGATAAGCTTCCTGGTAGGAAGACCATATGTATCATTGATATATGAATAAAACTTGTGCACTGTGGTAGAGTGTAATTCCATTATGGGTAAATTTTGTTTTGATAAAGTCTCACAGTGTTATACAGTAATATTTACTGATGACGTTTCGAGCACAATTTATTACTGCTCATAATCATATCAAGGTAATCACACGACTTCCTAAATTCATTTATATACTTCCATTGTTTTTCACTTGATTTTCACTTGATTTGATTGGTAGTTATATTTTTCATATTTAGAGTATGAGTGATGAGTCATTCCTATTGCATGTGTTGGGTGTATATTCGATGAACAAGGATTCAGTAATCAACCTCTCTCGCTCTCCACCTACCTAGATTACTTTTTAGAATTTTAACCCTCTCCCACCCTATTGTGTGGTTGTGTGTCAATGCATGCAGTGCAATGTAGTGCTGAGATTTTTTCTAAATTACTCATCTTCTCGGGGTCAACCATTCTTACCTTAGCTAAATTCTTATGTTCTGACAATCTGACTACCCCTGACCTACTAGTGTGACCTATGTAGTTGACCTATTAGTCAATGCAGAGTATTTTGCAAATTATATTATTTTGTCTAATTGGGTCAACTGGGTCCTTTAACCTACAGAGCTTGTCCGTGAGTGAGTTTGTAGGTTTAAATGCCACTCTAATTCCTGCTTTATTTAGAATCCTACGTAGGGTCTCAGATGTCCCCTCTTTATATGTTATTACTGTAGATGCCTTATATTCTCTGTTATTTATGTTATTATTACTAGTTTCACAATTCTCTTTATTTTTCTTCTGGCCTTCCTAATGAATTTTAAAGGATAGTTATTTAACACCAACGCCGCTTCTATCTGTTTTATCTCATCATTTAGGTCTTCTTTTGTGCTACTTAGTGCCATTGCTCGGTTTGTTAGACAGACACTTAACTAAGCCTGCCTTAACAGTTAAAGGATGAGATGAATTACAGTCTAAATATCTGTTAGAATGCGTTCGTTGGTTTTCTATAAGCACTAGTGTGTAGTTTGCCTTCTTCTATTCGTTTTATTTTACAATTACTGATTACTGAATCCTTGTTCATCGAATATACACCCAACACATGCAATAGGAATGACTCATCACTCATACTCTAAATATGAAAAATATAACTACCAATCAAATCAAGTGAAAATCAAGTGAAAAACAATGGAAGTATATAAATGAATTTAGGAAGTCGTGTGATTACCTTGATATGATTATGAGCAGTAATAAATTGTGCTCGAAACGTCACCAGTAAACATTACTGTATAACACTGTGAGACTTTATCAAAACAAAATTTACCCATAATGGAATTACCCTCTACCACTTTGCACAAATGTTTTTCTTATATCAATGGTTTTAAATGGATTGATTTATCGGTTGAATTTATTGAGTGACAATACTTTATACAAACCAATAGGATGTCGTTCTTTGTCCGAATCTTTTAATGTATTTCCGCAACACATTTAGAACCATCTCATTACACATGGACTTGTCACTGGTATATATATGAAATTAGTAATGTGTTGAGAGGCGGGAAATTTCGATTTAGACCAAGTTAAGACGTCATATTGAATGTCAAAATAAAAATGATAATCACTATACCAAAGTAAAAGAGGCAACAGTACATCTGCCCTGGCTGGTATCAAATCAAAATAACCAAAGAAGTTTTAGTGTAATAACGAATTCTTTTCGTAAGCATATAAGTGGTGTAAACTTGCTCATTGCCAACTAGGGCTTCCACACACTTTAGGATACACCCAACACACGTTTTACAGATGGGTTTAAAATATGTGTAAACATCAATTTTATCTCCTGTCTTTATGTTATGTTTCACAATATAGGAACTAGGTTCCTGTTCTCACCATTAATGGATTCTGAGGATTATATTTGCTTCTCGAACCATTTAGGAGTATGCTCTGAAGTCCTTACTTGAAGAGATCGATGAGTCCACCTTATGTATGTGTGTCCACACGTTCATTCGAATTGGTACATACAGTGGGATGTGACATCATTTTTCGCATGTTCTAATGGCTTTAATGGATATATTGGCTTCCCATTCTGAATTATTTTGACAATAGCTGCAAAAAAGTCTTTTTAACAGCAGCGTTCAACCTTTGTCTAGTTATCAAGCTGCTGTGAAGCCCCATATAGGGTAGCTTGATGTACACTTCTTTCTTAGGGGGAAGTTGGAGAGTGGGTCTTGGTTTTCTGACTACTTTATATCTCCTGATGAAATTGTCTGGATAATTGTTATCAAACAGAGTTTGTGTCAACTTTCTTTCTTATTCATCAAGTGTGTCTTCAGTGCAAATTCGTTGGAGAAGAGGCACCTTACTAAGGCTGTTTTGTACCGAACAGGGCAGAAACTGTGGCAATTAAGATACTGCCCTCTCTAGGTAGAATTTTTATAAATAGATCGTCTTACTGACCCATTAGGCCGTCAACTAAGCAATATATCTAGTAAAGATAAACGATTATCTTCCTCTTCTACAGATGTAAGGGTATGCTATTCTGAACTTCATTCATTCGATTTGAAATTGAGGTGGCAGAACAAGGCCTATCACTGATGATTACAATGTCGTCTACATACCTTCTATAAAGTGGCACATTTTCGATTAAATCCTCCTATAAACTCTCAATAACATATATGTGTCTGCTGAAAGGGGCCCTAACGGACTTCCCATAGCAACACTATCAACCTGACGGAAACAATCCCCTTCAAATGTAAACCTAACACTGCTAGTACATAGAAGTAATAAATCCCTTAAATAAGATATAGGTAACGGGATTAGAAAATTATGTGGGGCAATGTAATCACACAAATTATCAACTGTTTTGAGTAAAGGCACATTAGTGAATAAAGAGTTTACATCGAAAGAAGTACTCAAGAATGTTGTATTATCGCCGCAGAGGGGTTTTACACCAATTATTACAAATCATATATTTTAAAAGGTATTAGTGAATAAAGTATATATATATATATATATATATATATATATATATATATGGAGAGAGAGAAATGTAAACAGAATAAAATAAGTAAATGAATTAGTCATTGACTACTTAAAAAAACAGTAGTCTGAAATTGCAATCAGTAAGCCCTCTCACCAAATGATAGCCAATTCGTCTAGTGATGGCCCATTCACCCAACTAGCTGTCCCAAAGCGGTTGGTGGTGATGACAGAATCAAGACATTTGACGTCACTAATAAATGTATATCATTCAAGTTTACCAATATAGGTGTTATTGCAGCCACGGATGATATCTACAAACAATTAGTAGAAACAGATTTGTGCACTAGGATTCCTAGTATGAATGTAAGAGACTAATGTTGAATTTTACGTCAAAATTTTAGTTCGGTTTCAATGATAAAATGATAAAAGCGAAGTTGTCAGGCTAGTAATACGTGTTTTATTTGCAGATTTATTCCTAACAAGACTGCGAAATAGTAGAATGGCAAATGGATTTGTACTGGCATTATTATTATTATTGTTTCCTTTAATTCCTAGAGGAACATAGGGCTTCAGCCGTGCGTCTCCATTGCGTTCGGTTCTCTGCTAGAGTCTTCACCTGGCTCCATGTCTGCCCACACGTTTTCATCTCCTCTTCACATGACCTCCTCCAAGTCTGTACTGGCATTACATGAATGATAATGTTCCACTCTATCATAAACATCATCAAGCTAGTAATTCGTTTCTGAGTCATATCAACAGTATTTATCCGGCAGTTCAAATCACAGACAACTCGTTGGACGTTTACAACTTTTTTATTTTAAATAGAAGAGACACCTCTATCAGAAGAGATACACTTAGCAGAATATACGCGTTAGATCGTGTAAAAAAATTAAAAATACGGTTTCTCTTCGACAAAGTCATCAAGTAGAGTGTATTTTCATGTATATGTGATAAAGGGGTATGAAAGTTGCTAAAATATTCACGGCCAAGCGTCAATTAATTAAGAATAACAAAATTACAAATACGCATTAAAAACGTAATGATACAAAAAATAAAGGGGAAGTTCAGGTCAAAAACACACTCAGATAATAATCATTGGGAATATTCACTGTTTGTCATGGCTAAAGTAGAGACAAACGTGGAAAGTACTTATTTTGAATACATAGCTTTGACTTCAATTTTTCGGTAGATAGTACTTCAGCTACACCTGAATGTCTTGATCTCACTGCCCTTATGTGGTTTAATCGGATCTTGTATAGGGCTTTGCGGGACTTTGAATACTCTCTAGCATTACAAGTTGCCTAGGATTTTTGTTGGTTAAAAACTAAAGTGACTTCATTAGATCTTCAGCAGTTGCATTGAGATTGGTGTACCTTGAGGGTTATGTAAGAAGGTGATAAGGAGATATCGAAGAAATTTTGTGTGGAAACCACTGTTTTGGAAATTCCACAGTAGTGAACACAGTTTATGGCGGTCGTAAATTTGGAAGAATGACACATGAAAGGAACAAATATGCTCGAAGGAGGTACTCCCAATGCTTTTGATCAGATTAATAACCATGAAATTTGTGTTTTTCGTATACATAAGATATTTAGTCAAAGATAACTGTATAAATCCACAGAGAATTATTAGAAAAAACCCAGGGTTTTTATTGAGCGTACTGACCACTATACAAATTATTTTCAAACTTGAATTTTTATCACTGCTCAGTTAAGATGTAGAGCTGATGTCTGCTTGCTGACTGATGTTTTAGTTTAATTATAATTTTTCGCTGAAATCCCACTCATTCACATAAACCAGAACCACAGTTAAATATTTCACCTTAATGTAATTTGACTGGTGGTGTGTAGATATCAGTGGAATCGAAGGTGTGCGTTTTTTTCTACATGATGGTTGTTATTACGACTTATCTGCGTAACAGTGTACTCTGATTGATTAAAACTTATGAATAACCTGTTATCTTGGTTCTCTTGACCAGAAGTGCTCTTCCTGTGTTGAAATATTGGCTCTCAGTACAGGCAATTCGATAATATCTGAGGATCAACTCGATATAATGCATTAAAGATGTACTGATGTGATATCTTTCAAGAATATCAGATTAGTCCAGATGAAGTGGGGGGGGTGGGAGCGGGTTAAAAAGAGGAATTTTCGGGTACATTCTCAGATATCAGTAAATTTGTGAAACTCACTAACGAAACAAGAAGAATGGGGAAATCGAAAATCAGTCTGCTAAATTGCAACAAACTGATAAATAACAAAGTGAGTATTGTTTCATCAATGAATCGCATCCCTATCACTAGTTGATATGAACAAAGGGACAGCCTGAAATCAAGCATTATTACATATTCTGAGATGATACACCAGTCCTGTAGTAAGTTATATCTTATGGAAGGCGCATTACTCATTTGAAGGTTCTGTGGCCATATTCCGAATTAGGAATGACATTCACTACTTACAGCGTTTATCCAGTTTCCTATTCGGTTATAGTATAGTGATAAAAACGATTCTAATTTGATCAAAGTAAAAGTATATGGAACTGCAGTATTAAAGATTTCAAGCTTTATAGTTCAATGCAAACACACTTCACCATCAGAATTGATTTTAAAGTAAATAAAATACACAGTCACACAAAATCTCATTAACTTAAAATGCCAAAATCCAAAGTCATTAGACCTTAGTACACATGGATATGTAATATTGGTTCAATAGTATATATGTACAAGGTACATTCAATATAGATTTTCTTATGGTATATATATTATTCAGTCAAGCTAATTAAGATTACAGTGGATGATATCACCAAACCATTGTGCTATTTTTCTTCATTGATTTATAATGTTTAAACGTAAGTTGATGGATCTTTATCAGTTATCTTTTCATATTGATGTAAGTTGTGTTTGCATCATGTCAAAGGGTTTCTTACTAGAGATTCAAGCATTCTATTTGAATTAGATGCCTCAAGAAGAAATTAATCGGAATAATAGTAATAATAGCCCATCTTCTCTTTTGCGTGTCGGTGATATTGTTGTTTTGCTTGTGGTTGGCGTTTCGATTAGTGGATAGAACAATTTTTCTTAGGGCAGTATGTTTGTCCTGCTCACAGTTTATGAGATTATATAACTGGTCACACCAGTTGAAAGACGACTCTGGTAATGTAAGACAATTACAAGCTCAGTTCTCGAGCATTTGGTGAACTCAGGCCACGTAGCTCCACCAAAGTCGTCTTTCAAGACCATCTACAAAGTGAAGCCAAATGGTACAAAGGTCATCAGGTTTCGGCTTTTGTGTATGGCCGAGGCACTGGCAATTCATCAATACAACCCTGAACTCTGTATACAAAAAAAAGTTTGTCCAGTCTCTTATTCTACCTTGATCTTAACCTCTTCACTAATCGTTCCTTGTAAATAAAAAAATTTTGATTTTTTCTTTTCATTTTGATTTTAGTTTGCTTTTGCTTTAATAATTAATTCACCATTATCACTCTCATGTGCTCCTTCTGTATATTTTGACACCCTCTTCACACTTGTCAAATGGACTCTCAGTTGCCTTCCTTCTCACTCAATAACAATTTTAAACTTATCAAATTTCTAACGCTTTCTTCCTTTGTGACGTTGAGTATTGTGTAATTTATAACTTATTTTTACTTTTGAAGGCACTTCTGAGAAATTATATCAATTATGTCACCCCTCTATTACTCAATACTGGACTACTATGCATTTTTGGTAAATATAAATACGACTGTACAGCCTCTGAAGATGATTTCGTCGACATTCAAATTGTTTGAAATGAAAATGTGGTGGATAAAATAAACACTCCACTGACAAAAACCAAATTTACTGTTGTGTTATCGGAATGCAGAGATAGCTGTGAATAAGTTTAACAGTTTGTGTTGTTTTATGCCAATATGAATTACATAGTCCAACTCTTAAATTCGACTCCGTATTGTAGAGTAATTATTTACCTGAAGAGGGGTGAGAATGCGTATTAAAGTGTAAAGAAAACGCCAAAAACTTCTCAGCCGATTGCGAATTAATGTAGGAAAACTGAACTAATAAAAGGCATGCTTCTTTTTCTACACAGAAAGTCGCCGTAATTATTAAATATTTCTAATCCTCTCCCAATGCACCATGCATAGTTTGCGTTTTAATTTAGTCATAACAATTTCATCTGCCTACTAACCAAAGTAATTCCTTTTCTAGATATTCATAAACTGTACTCGAACCCTGGAACCCGACCGGTAAGACGGAAAATGTATATTTAATATAATCTTTGAAAAAAACCCACATTAGACTCCTTTGGAACCTTATACCACACATGAAGCACTGGAGGTAAAGTAAATATTTTGTGTGATAATAAGTGGTTCTTTCAATCAGTTTTCAGTTAATATAGTATGGATGACGTTAACTACTATTTTAATTACTCTAACAGTGTCGGCTGTGTAAGATGTTATGTAATATTATTGTCTTTTCATTTAGTCATCAGCCAGATTTCTGTGTGACACTCTTAGAGAGCTCACTAGCTTCAACACTAACTTTGTAAGTCATTTCAGACAATAAACTCTACTAAACATTCCTATAATTATCGTAGAATGTATAAATTACAGTTGAATTGACCGTATGCGCTCACGTATGCACAGTAAACCATGATTTGTATGCAATACAGGTTATCGTATTGATGACATTGTTTGATGCTTCTGTTTCATCTTGTCCCTTACCTTCTCGACACTGCTAAAGATACTTTATCCTGACTACTACACATCATATTATGTTGCTACGTACAAGCTTCTGCTGAATACTTATATATATCACATGTTAAAGCAGCGAAAATACTAATATTTTACACATCGTATTTCTTCCAAAATGTATGGAAGTTTAAAAAACCTAAAAGGTTATTTCATGTATCACTAGTACCACAGGAATATTAATTTAAAGTGAAAAAGATTTATTTGACTGCCTTCTTCTCTCAACACGAATGTCAATGCAGTGAAATCCTGCATAAGTTTATACATAGTTTATGCCTTTTATGATGTCGAGGAAACCATCAAGTAACATCACTAGACAAGCCATTGCTCGAGTGGAACCCGAAAGGGAAGCGGCGAGTTGGTCGTCAGTGCAAGGGTGACTTGTAGCAGGTCATGTGAAGAGGAGATGAAAGCATGTGGGCAGAACTGGAGCCAGGTGAAAACTTTAGCAGAAAACCGAACGCAATGGAGACGTGCAGCTGAAGCCCTATATTCCTCAAGGAATTAAAGGAAATAATAATAATTTTATGATGGGACTCATTTGACGCGACATGCTTATATATCGTAGCATACTGAAATCCGAGTTGAATTGTGAAACGCCTATCTTTAAAGTTGGGTTTTTTTACGTCGATGGCAGTATACATAAAGATCCTCTAATTTCAAAGGGTTCATTTGTAACGTAAAAGTTTTCATGGTGGTGATGACAGTATGAAAATTCATTACTGTTCAGAGCTCTGTAAGTGACAGGAGGTTTTTAGATAGACGTTGCCAGCTTTAAGAGAAAATGAAACTTGTGATCACTGAATTTTAACTGATCAAGTTGAATCAAACTTTATATATTAGGTATAAAATAGGATTTTTATAGACGTGTGAGCTAATAATTTTGTAGACTTTGTGAAACCTTTTTGATCAGTATTTAAGAGCGAAAACTAAGTGGGTTTCTATGATCCAGTTAACTAACAATTCAGTCTTGTGAACAGTTAATTAGGGCTTAATAAATTAGTGTTTGAGCATTTAGCATTGGCAGCAAGTGATTTCGATTTCAGTCTCGAAATGGATTTCTTCAGAGGAAATGATTACATATTGCGGTAAATAATCAAACGAATGCCTTGTAATCAGGATGCACACAGATTCAAAGCAATTGTGATATTACACGAGGGTTTGGAAGGATAAAAGATGTAAAACAAAACGATTAGCTATAGAAGCTATGAATATGTACCCAATTCTGTCATTGTCAAATTGATTTTATCATAGGATCATAGATAGTTTGAAAGGAATCGCATTGTCCCAAAAAGTTAGGTTAACTACGACGAATACTATTTCACTATCAAGAGGGTTTCCTTCTCGCCAAATAATCATTACTTTACTTGCTTGAATGTTAAACTAAAATCAGAACAACTGCATAAACTCAGAAACTATACACCCAAGTATATATTCAAGAGCTTGTTTGCAGCGATTCAACTGGTTACAGTATTTCATTATAGGTTGACATTGGTTACAGAACCATTGGAAAACCTGGAAGTACTGGACAGCTGTCTCGTCTTAGTTTAGGGCTGTTCACCGGGGTTCGACCCGAGGACCTCATTGTCACATGACCAGCTGGTAGACTATTAGACCAATGGGCCATTGGATATGGTTCCAGTGGTCCAATGATTCTCTAACTGATGGCAGCTCATAATTAAATCCAGTAAGTTTTTATTATCTCTGTGTTTTGACATGTGTCGTTCAGTGTCATTGTATATATTAATTAAAAATTGATACTTGTTGTTTCAGATATTTCTTCCAATTTAACATAGCAAACCTCTTGTGCTTTTAATTGTAGATTATTTTGTGCACTTTCTCTTTCGTCATTTGTAACTTTTGAGAAGTTACAAAAGTTGTTTCCGATCAACTATATTCTACTGGCTATAATCGTAAGTATTCCTAGCTAAATATGTTAAACGAAACATTTAACCTACTTTAAACAATTCAGTCAATATTTATTCGTATTTTTCAAACCATTCACTAAAGTCCGCTACATAATTTACAAGAAATAAGTTGGTTTCAGAGTAGTCTTTTTTTAGACTTCTGCATCAAGTAGAAAACCATCGGTAATTTAAGGATACAGAGTAGTTAATTTGTTCTTGTCTGATTTATTCAAACTTACTTAAAGTGAGACATGGTCTCATCTACAGGTTACCGAGACCAAATAAGCGGTAGCGGCAAACAGACCACTTCACTATAATTAACCGATTGAATAGGAGGAGGAGGAGTATCGCTCTCTGTGAAATGCCTGTATGAACTATGTTCATGTATGTGTGCATTTTTTAAGTATATATATATATATATAGCTGAGACTAATTCGACGTAGATAAAAACTGCTTAGAAGCTTTTAAGTGTCCAGTCACTGAATAAGAACATAACATCAGCATCAAGTCAATAAATAACTAAACGTTTATCTGAATACATCAATCATACACAGAGCAAAACAACTAGGAGCCATGTGCAGTCATCTGTATAAAACTGGTGGTCACAGTTTTAACCTGCAGCCTAAAGTCAGTGTATATTAGTGGATTTCTGGAGGATGACTGGAATTCGTCAGACCAAGGGAACTGATCTTGGAAGGCTCCGGACACGATGAAAAGTTAAAGCTGCTAAATCATAGGCTGACTAAGCATCTCTGCGACGCCCGCTAACCGTGGTTGATAACGATAACGAAAGAAGTGGGAAAGGCGTCACTAATAGGTCATATCGTCAATAACGCGGATTCATAGAAAAGAAAGAACTCTGAAAACAGTTAGGTTGAACTGTCTTTGAAACTGATAATACCTCCACTGAACATCGTTAATGTAGGCTGAAACAATTCGGGAATGGTTTTACTAGCCTACAGTTATATTACAGTTTTGTACTCGCTTCGGTGGTACATATCCTAAAATTGGAACGATACAGAGAAGATTAGCATGGCCCCTGCGCAAGGATGACACGCAAAATCGTGAAGCGTTCCATATTTTTTGTGCGTCAGTGGCATAGCAGTTAGGACGCTCGCCGACCATGCACATGGTCCGCGGTTCGATCCCCGGCCGACTCACTCCTTTACCTCGCTAAGCCAGAAATAATGCTGGTGAAGAGGAAAGGTTGGGCATGAGGCTAGCAACTCCATCCTGTAAAATAAACACTGCTACAGAAACTTCAAGCCACTAGCTTGAAGCCCTATGTTCCACTGGGGAACGTGAAGGATAAAAAATATATTACAGTTGCTGACCATCCAACTTTGTGAGGATTGGAAAATCAACACTGGTTATCCGGTTGTGACTAAAGCTGCAAATTTGAATGTATGTAAACTAAGACCGAAACAAGCAGCGGAACTGGATGGTTTGACTTGAGAACTATTTAAGGATGGCAGTGATGACTAGATTAACCAAGGTACTGTCTAGTGGTTAGGAGGCCAAGATGACTCCATAGGACTGGTGAAAATCGTTGGCTATGCGGGTTCATAAAAAAGGATCAAATCTTCCTACCACGACTACATGCAAATCACCTGGATTAACACGATATTTGGGATCCTAGGATCTGTAGTCATGTGAGGACCAAATGAAGCTTGCAAAAAAACAAACCATATGGAATTTCGGCTTCGAGTATTACTATCTGATCAAATCTAAACGCCTCAGCAGATTCAGGAACATAGACGAGCCTACAGGACGCCGTTATTTCAGAATACAGAAATAACCAGTCCTTTTATGTTGTCACTTGAGTACTCTGAGCAGAAATATTGGCTAGTTTGTACCTGTTAAATATGAGATGATGATAGAAAAGGATTAATCCAAAATGACTTCTAGCTTATTTATAAGGTATGAGTTGTTTAACTGTATTGATCACTTTACTTATTTGGCTACTTGCACTAGAGCTTAATGGATTGGTTGTTGGTGTAATATTAGCATGAACAGAAGACGCTTGTCATACCTAATTATCTAAAACGAGTATGTCTGCCGCACATCAGTAAGATATGGATGCTGAGAGTAGAAGGTAACGAAAAGCAGAAAATTTTAACCTTTTGAGTATTTACTCGCTTTCCCAGGTAAGAGGATATAGCATAATAAGTAATAATGACGTTAGGAAAGAATTCTATTGATCACCCTGATCAGCATCATCAATTGATGTGCGCTGGGAACACCAGGACGCCGCCTTCGTACATGCACAATATTAGCTGAAGTAGGATTAGTTGAGAAAAAAGTCTATACTGGTCAAGCTAGAACAATAACAACAATTTGTGCTGTCATTGAGCCGTTCGAGGAGGTTTAGATTCCTTTGCTAGGCTCTTCAGGATACCTAAGCGATTACGGCCTCTCTATGACATGACTATAACCTCTCATTCCATGTCATCTTGGAGATATTGGAAAGATCCGTCACTTTCCATGTAAATAATCTCTTCTCCGTAAGTTGACTAGTTTTTTTTTCAGTAACGCCATTCAATCTCCAGGTTTCAACTTCGGGCGGATTTCAACCGGACAGGAAGTTGTTTTCATCCATTAGCGATGTCAACTAGACATCAGAGACTCTTGAGTTACTGAATTTCAACCTGGTGTTTGAATGTCAATGTTACTCACCTGTTAACCTGCCGAACTGTAATGTGATCACCATCAGAGTAGTTGGTATGCATAGTGCAGAATTTTTGCAATTCAGTGAAATCTCCGACTTTTGAATATCATTATTTTTGATAGTGTTTAAATGTAACCTCAAAAACCAATTGTTAAATTCTTCGCCTCTATTTGTTTCCAGGCGAAACCTGCAGTTTTTACCGGTTTGTTTTAAAATTAAAATATTATTCATATCTTATTTTATGTAAAATAATATGTCAGTTATTTATTTATTTTAATGAATTCAGGTTATCTCAGGTTCAGTGTTGCTTTCATATTCTTGTGTGTATATACATTTTCTGGGATGTTTGGGTTCATGGACTTTGATTATCTTGATATCTACAGTAGAAATCATGTTAGCAATCAGAACTCCCATTTGGACTTCAGAAAAACTATCAGATTTATTGGTGACATCAGGTGCATTCATTGCCATTGGATTTGTGTATCTTTTCATTGCATTTCTCTTTGGTATAAGTGTAAGTTGCTTATCATTATTATTTTCAGTTAGTGACAATTATGATATTAACAAGATAGGACCCTATACTATTAAATAAAATAAATATAAAAAGGTGATTCAGTGTTAAATTAATACAATCAAATGGCAACATGTTTGCCCATGTCTAATAGGCATATCGCAGCTTTTATTCGTTTTTATTATTAGGAATTGGAAACTAACTTTGTTTCTTGGGTGAAAAACAAAGCTTCATCAGTACATCTACATTCCATCCTGTTTTCTGTAGTTGTCTTTAGCCGGCTACACGACTGTGTATGGGCTGTCATCCCCCCTTTTACACAACCTCCTCCACGTCACCGTCGAACGCCCAACTCTTTGTTTCCCATTTAGGTCCGACTCAAGAAGGATAAGGAGCGCGATTAAACTCAACAGTCTCTTCAGAGTGTGTCTATCCCATCTCCATTTTCTTTGACACATTTATTGGGTGACAGGTTCTTATTCGGCTCCTTTTCAGTGTTCATTAGTGCTAAGCATTTCTGGCTGTATTATCTTCATCAAGGAGTCAGCGAAAGCAGCTGTTGATAAAGTCTGCAAACTACTGAAGATGATTATGGTGAAACACCAAGTCTCAGAACCATATAGGAGAACTAACTCAACATTAATGAGGGAAATCGGAATCTTGTTCCTTAAGCTGAGTGCAATTGATTTTCAAAGTGCCTCAGGTTAATGAAGATTTGTCTTCCTTTTCCTATTCTACCTTTTGAAATCCCTATATGTGCCACCTGCAGTTGAAAAGATGCTGTCAAGGTATTTGAAAAAAGTGACCTCTTTCATATTTGTCCATATGATATTGACTGGTGCCTGTTGTTGTTGGTTGGTTATTTTCATCACCTGTGTTTTCTCTATGTCCATTTAGAGTCGTGTCTTCGCTGCCTTTTCTGACAATTTGCTGGCTGTCACCATAAATTGTCCACGAAGCTCAAATATCCTAGAGTCCTTTTGTCGGCTCAACGTATTTCTGTTTTATTGTTCCTAGCGCATGCTATGCGGTCCGTCACAATCAGGACTATCATCAATGATAGTAGACAACCTTGTATTGTTACCTCTTGGTTGGAATGACAGACATTTAGGATAATGCAGCAACTTTATTAGTATTTAGATGAAGTATTCTCTGAGAGGTAAAGCAAATTCTCCCAACTTGATCATAATAGTTGATAATCTACCAAGAATGATTATTTCAGTTGCACTCACTGGCACATGAAAAGGTATGGTAACAGCTTGGATGACTGCAATATTAACTGAACGTGGGAAGTTGCCTTATTCATATATTGACTAAGTAAATGTTCCAATGTGTGTAATAAACAAAGGACTCAGTTGGTGTTGCTGTTCATTCAGCGGAATTCTAAATTACTATTACAAAAGAGAAATGTTTATATTCTGGGAAGTTTTATGTTGTTTTAGTCAATGCGTTCGACTTAGGTAGACAGATCGCTTATGCTTATTAACAACGAAATTTGTAAAAATGTTTCGGGTGATATTTGTTACTGTATCACTCAGAGTTGAAGTTACATACTTTATGTGATTACCAGCGAAGTGATACTTTGCTGCACTAATTTATGCCTACAAACTAGATATTTGAATATTATGTGAGACAATTAACAATACTTAAATTTCTCTCGATAATGCAGGTTTGGCCTTTTGTAGGATTCAAGAATATTTTCCAACTACTTCCTTCTGATTAAGTTCAATCAGGTGACAACAGATTTATCATCTGAATCACCATTATTTATGAAGAAAATAAAAAGCAATTCAGCGAAGAAAATTGCCTTATCGACGAAATTATCTTCAGAGGCTCTACAGTCATACTTATATTTACCAAAAATGTAAAGTAGTCCAGTATTGAGTGATAGAGGGGTGACATAATTGATATAAGTTCTCAGAAGTGGCTTCGAAAGTAAAAATAAAAGTTATAAATTACGTAGTACTCAACGTCACAAATGAAGAAAGCGTTAGAAATTTGATAAGGTTAAAATTGTTATTGAGTGAGAAGAAAGGCAACTGCGAGTCCATTTGACAAGTGTGAAGAGGGTGAGAAGACGGATAAAAGAATATGTGAGAGTGATAATAACGAATTAATTATTAAAGTAAAAGAGGTAGAGACCATGATAGCATAAGAGACTGGACAAACTTTTTCTGTATACAGAGTTCGGGGTTGTATTGACGAATCGCCAACGCTACCGCCATACACAGAAGCCAATACCTAACGCTATTTGTATCATTTGGCCTCACCTTGTAGATTATTTTGAAGGACGACTCTGGTAGAGCTGACGGACTTGAGTTCATCAAATGCCCAAGAATTAAGCTAGTGACAGTCTCGCATTAACATTTTCTAGCCATACCTGATAATGTTCCGAGATGCGTTTGGAAAGTATGCGCTTTGTGCGGTCAATATGGTTTACTAAATTTTGTATACTTTAGTAGCTATAAAAATATTTTTTTATTCTTTCTGTTTAGATTTTTACCATCATTGCTTTCGCCTTCCCTTTCGTCATTGGTATTCTTTTGGTAAGTTCTATGAATGAAGTGAAAACAGAACACTTTAGTAGGGTTTACTAGTAATTTACCCCGACGTTTAGGCATTATAAAGTTAACAATGACCTGGACTGAGAGAAAGAAGGAATTAGGAAAAAACTGAAATATGTTTCTAGTTCTCCTTTTCCAGCTATATGAAATCAGTGTTCTTTTAATGAATCCATCGTAAAAGAGACTGTTATATCTTCCGGGGTAGAAGTAATCTTTCTTTTTCTTATGCCACCACTAACTTTGCCATATGCAGTATAGCATGAAACTGTAACACTATGATGCTATCTAGGTTAAATGAAGCTGTTGGTTCCTATGTCCGCTGCAAAATTGATGATACTGATATGGAAACCAAGTCTCAAGTTAAGTATCTTGAATTAATTCTTTCTTCTGACCAATCCTGGTTTTCCCATGTCTCATAGATTTCTAAAAGAATATTTCGTCTGACTTTTTACATTAAGAAGTTAAGGCACTCAGGCATAACTCAACCACTCCTCTTACAATTTGTCAACTCATGCATCTTACCTATTCTTCTTTACTGTTCACCCTTATTCTTTCCAGGATTGCTCAAAAGGGACTATGTCATTACTTAGTAAAACTATGAAGACTGTCAATAGGGCTAGTGGTATCCAGTTAGGCCATATCCTTGACATTGTCAACGATAGGCACTAGCTGTCATGCAACAAAGTCGCTAAAGGAATTTTGTGAGACTGTAAGCATCCACTTTACCCATAGCTCAAACCTTGTGTCTCCTCAGGTAAAACAAGAAGTCTTTTCAGAAGAATGTATGCACGTACGTCTAAGTATAAAAATCCTACTATACCATATTTGGTACGTACTTTATGTAATGAAAATGGTGTTAGGCTTGCACTAACTAACCTTCTTTGCATTACTAAATAAACCATTTACCTCCATCCTTACAACATCAACCTTTATTGTTATTGTATTTCTTATATTTATAATTTTCTCAATTTTTTTGTTTTTATTTGTTTATTTTTTCATAAGTATGAACATCAATTAAGCTGTGTTATAAGTGTTAATTTTGTATTTCTCCTCACCATACTGTATCAACAGAACATTAGATTCAGTAATTTATAACATGCTAAAATTTTCAAACTGAATCGACAATACTGTTTGAAACAAACTCACTGTTATTATTATTATTATATTTAATATTCTCAATTCGAATATTTTGACAATATCGTAAATGTGGACAAATTCCTCTGGTTAATTTTGTTTTAATTTTATTTATATTTTGAGTAAATCAGATGCAATATTGTGACAAATGCTGAGAATTCCATTCTGTATTATAAGTGCTGTTTTTGGAATAAAGTAGATAATTGTTGGTATTAGATGGTTAGAGGCAGTTGGCAGGATGCCTTGGATCTAGGTTTCGTGCTAGTTGGCACTCATCAGTAAGGCGTATCTGCAACCTTGAAGGAACTGATGTCCCTTCTGAGATTCGAATCCGCGTCACCCAGTGCTGCAGTCAGAGACGTTATTATTATTATCGTTTCCTTTAATTCCTTGAGGAATATAGGGCTTCAGCCGAGCGTCTCCATTGCGTTCGGTTCTCTGCTAGAGTCTACACCCGGCTCCAAGTCTGCCCACATGCTTTCATCTCCTCTTCAATTAACCTCCTCCAAGTCAACCTTGCACTGACGACCAACTCACCGCTTCCCTTTCGGGTTCCACTCAAGCAATGGCTTGTCTAGTGATGTCACTTGATTGTTTCCTAAGAGTATGGCCAATTCATCTCCATTTCTTCCTGCCTATTTGGTTTACAATCGGTTCCTGCTGTGTTGGTTCGCTCATTGCCAGAGATCTCTGTTGCTGATCTTTTCTGGCCATCTGATCTTGAGTATTGAGCGAAAACAACTGTTAATGAAGGTCTGTACTTTGTTTGAGATGCTCTTTATGACGCGCCAAGTCTCTGATCCTTATGTTGAGTAGCACTGACTTCACATTGGAGTTGAAAATCCGGATCTTATTTTTGATGCTGAGTGTTGTTGACCTCCACAAAGACTTGCTTTTCCCGATTCTTGCTTTGATATCCTCGTAGTCAGAGACGTTACCACTGAGCTATTCAGGCTCGCCACTGACTTCCTGTAGGACTGTATTGGATATTTTTGATTACACACTAGTCAGTAACTAGTGTAATGTGTCTGGTCCTATCTTCGGTACCAACTGGCATGAAACCTAGGTCCAAGGCTTCCTGCCAATTGCCTCCAACCATCTAATACTAACAGTCCACAGTGCACCGTAATGGCGAGCCACCTAGCATGGTGGCCACATTGCAAACATGACTGATAGAATTCAGTCTGCACCGAAGTTCGGACTAGACACATTACACACTAGTTACTGACTAGTGTGCAATCAAAAATAAAGTAGATCATTATTATTTCTATTATCTCTCAAGGTAAATTTTGTTGCCTTAATTAAAATGACATTCACTTAATTGACAAGTGATTCTGTTAAGATTCATCTATCAATTAGAAAATGTGAATTTCACCAGTTTACACTATACTTACAAAAACTGCATACTCATGAGGTAGGTAAATATTATTGGTAGAAAAACTATTTTTAAACAAATATATATTTTCATTGCCTTTTTAATATTGTAGATCGTGTATTATTTGGTACAAATTGTGAAGAGCACAGAGCATACATTATTCACCGTTTTACTTGTTTGGATTCTACAGCTTATAATGTATGTGATATTCATTATTCTAATAAAGAATCTATGAACACCGTCATGAAATGGTGATGATGTGATGATGACGATAACAAATACCGACTTTTTAGATTTCGTTTTTGTACTTTTGAACAAATTTCTTTGCACTTTGCTTTTTCAGTGAATCAAGCGTATAATTGTTTTGTAATATTGCAAAAATATTCAATATGTTAAGTGTTAATATTTGTGAATCTTTAGTTTACATAACAAATTAACAGAATGACATATATATATATATTGATGACATACAACATAATCTTTATTAGCAGGTCTAGTAGTCTATCATTCTTGGAATAAAGCAAAACAGTGCCTTAAAAGCTTTTCTGATTTCTTGAAATAATTGTCATCATTGGAAAAATAATAGTTGGGGAAAGTCGGCTGCTCCTTTTAGGCTGAGCGTCACTCAAATCCTACAGTACGTTTCCAACGTTTATTTACTGGATCAAGATTTAGTGACTTGCGCTCACAGCTCGTTCTCATTCCGCGTCACTGTAGAGTAATAATAGATCAAACAGCCTGCGTCTGACAGTCTGAAAAAGAACAGAGGTGTAATATATTTTGTAAACAGTGAATAATTCTGTTATATAATGAATATGTCAAAGAACTTTGACCTGATTTTATGTATTGGATTAAAATAATTTCTCATAACGAAACAACAGTCATACTCATAGATAATCATTAACTGGTGATTACTGTATTAACCTTTGTTAGCTTCAAATTAACCAGTGAAGCTTGACGTATGAATGAATTTTGAGCATTAAAGGATTTATTCACTCTGATAAGAATTTGATAATGGAGTCCAGAAACAAATTCTTTCTCACATGCCATCATTTTAGATGAAGTTAGAGAAAAATCGCATATGCATATGCGATGAAATGAAACAGCAGTTGAATGTCACTTATAAAAGTGGAACTGAATGCCTTAGAGTGAAACATATTACAGACAACAAACTGATGTTTATAAAATTTCAAGATCGTTTTATTCCAATTCATAAGGTCGTCTTACATGAATTCTGACAAACAATCACCTACTTCTACGATTTTTCCTGAATGGTTAATTATTACCAGTGTAAGTCGCATCATCGAGGTGACTGCACATATGCTTTCAATGACAGATATCCACCCAGTCAATTCTTTCCAGGCCTAGATGACACAGAAAATCACACAATAGCCAAAATGGCACGTGATCCTTAAGAAACTATTTCAAATTTAACCATAACACTGGCATATATAGTCTTTGTATGTACAAGAATAAAAGAGTCACTAAAGTGGAACATTTGCCAACGAGTGGAAAGTAATCAACTATCCAAACTATTAGAAGGAAATGATATATAAATAAAGTAATTTTGAAGATTTGAAAATTCCCATTCAGTCATAGAAAAGAAAAGGCGTTCAGCAAAGAGTTACTCACTTTCCGCGATATCATTCTCAAGCTGTACAAACCGCAAATTTATAGTAATTTTTCTTGGCAACAAAAGGAATATTTCCAAAGATGTGTTAATGCAATTGTTAATTTTTGACAACAAATTACGTAATTTAGAAGGCGTTAATCGGTTAGAAACTGAAATAAAGTTACAAAAGTAGGTTGTGTGACGTAATCTAATTGCTAGGGTTCAATGAAAAATGAATGAGAGTCAAGTTAATAATCTGAGTAGAATTTACTTGAAAATGAATGAGAGTTAAGTTAATAAGCTGAGTAAAATTCACTTAAAAATAAACGAAAATGGAGTTAGCAACAGTCGTCATGAGAGTAGAGATTTAATAGAGGGTGGGGGTAGAAAATAATGCGATTAAGAAACAGACAAACAAAGAAGAAAGAGGTAAGACAAAATTACGTATCTGGTGTTGAGATAGATCAGGACCATTGTAGATTTAGTGACTGAACAAACTTCTTTTGTATGCAGAGTTCAGGATTCAATATGTGAATTGTCATTGCTTCTGCAGTTTGAAGAAGTTTAATTCGTACTCTTTTGGCAAGATTCCCATGTATTGTGTAGATAACTGAGAAGTTGTTTTGTGGTTTTGCTTGGTGTCCGGATTCGATCAAGTGTTCTAGGATACAGCTGTGGCGGGGGGATCTTTCTCCTTTATAAAACCATGAAGCTGATTCGTTTGGATAGCAACGCTGGATACGGCCGACATACCTAGCTGCACATGAGCAGGTGAATTGGTATATGCACATTGATGAGGCCCCCAGTGGAAGCTTATCCTTCACGTTCGTGCGAATCATTGGTTTCGTAGAGAAAGTTAGTCTGAGTTCAGCTGTGGAGAAGGTTCTCTTCAGTGAACGGCACAGGCGGTTTCTCAGTATTTCTGCTGAAGAATTTCCGTTGAATTGTAGATTCAAATAGAGAAGTTTCTTGGGAGCAGTAAGCATGGACGGTTTTTGTGTTTTGGGCTTCATGGCTTTTGTGATGAAACGTTTCGGGTAACCGTTTTCAAGGAGGATTCTTTTCAGGGTCTTCAGCTCCTCTTCTATAGTTTCCGGACTGCAAATGTTGTGGATTCTGTGAGTCAGTGAAAGGATTAGATTTCGTTTTGTATATAGAGGCACCCAGCTGTGAAAGCTGATGAGTTGTCCATTCCATGTCGGTTTTCTGTGAATGGATCTTTTGAGTGTTCCGTCTTGTTTGCGTCTTGCTAGTTGCACGTCCAGAAATTTTGAAGAGTGGTTAGAAAAATCAGTAGTGCATAACTGAGCGAATTCTTCAAAGGAAACTATGATTGTAATCAATTGGAGACAAAATTCAAATCATTGATCACTGAACATTCAAGATGAATTCTAATATTAGACGACTTCAATGCAATCACATTACAGTGTACAAATTAAGGTTTCTAAGTGTTAAAAATTACTTTGCAAATATCAATCGGTATCACATCAGGCAATAAGTATTATTCGTTGCTTCCGTCAATTACTAGTTCCGTATTAATTTGTTTATTAGATTTATCACACAGTGAAACAGTATTATTCACTGGATGACGTTTAGAACAAAATTTATTGTTCTTAATCATTTCATCAATCATAATCACACGACTTCGAAACTACAGTTTTATAGTTTTCTTTATTTTTTCCTGTTTGTCGTAGAGGTAGTAGAATTTCCCAGATGTCTGGGACTGGTATTGAATCACTACTATTACACGTGTTCACAGTTGATTCGATAAACAAAGCTTCTGTTATCAATCTCTCTCTCCACCCTGTTACGTTAGATTTTAAAACTGTTATCTTATCCCATCCATCTTATTGTATGGTTGTGTGTAATTGCATGTAGTGAGTGCTACAGCTGAACTATTCTGCAGGTTTCTTATCTTGTTCGGGTCAACTAATCTAGATTTTGCTAGGTTTTTACGTTCGGCTAGTCTGACTGCCCCTGTTCTACTAATTTGACTGATGTATTTGACCTGACAATCATCGCAGGCAGGGTATTAGATAAACTAAATTGTTTTGTTTTAAAAGCCCCACAAGATCCTTTAACCGACAAAGCTTGTTTCTAATTGAGTTTGTGGGTTTGAATGCTATTTTTATTCCTGTCTTGTTAAGAATTCTGTGTAAGGCTTCTGAGATTCCTTCCTTGTATGGAATTACTACTGATGATTTAGATTCTTTATTGTTGGTGTCGTCATTAATATTATTATTATTACCATTATTATTATCACTATCGCTACTCTCATTATTTATTTTATTTTTACATTTCCTTACATATTTCCTGACTAATTTATCAGGGTAATTATTAAGTTTCAAGGCTTCTCTTATATGTATCACTTCCTGTCTTAGATTTTCTTTGGTACTACTTAGTTTTTGTGCTCTGTCAATTAAACATTTCACCAATCCTATTTTTACTGACATAGGATGGGATGCTCCGAAGTCCAAATATCTGTTTGAATGTGTGGGTTTCCTGTAAACACTAGTGTTTAACTTCACATCTTCTTTCCATTTTACGCTACAATCTAACGTTGGAAGCTTCTCTTCCTGACTTTCCAATTGATAAGTGAATTGAACTGCCTCCAACTTTGAGTTGATGTGTTCGAAAAATCTACTTATAGATAGGAACAAGATAAGAAACCTGCAGAATAGTTCAGCTGTAGCACTCACTACATGCAATTACACACAACCATACAATAGGATGGATGGGATAAGATAACAGTTTTAAAATCTAACGTAACAGGGTGGAAAGAGAGATTGATAACAGAAGCTTTGTTTATCGAATCAACTGTGAACACGTGTAATAGTAGTGATTCAATACCAGTCCCAGACATCTGGGAAATTCTACTACCTCTACGACAAACAGGAAAAAATAAAGAAAACTATAAAACTGTAGTTTCGAAGTCGTGTGATTATGATTGATGAAATGATTAAGAACAATAAATTTTGTTCTAAACGTCATCCAGTGAATAATACTGTTTCACTGTGTGATAAATCTAATAAACAAATTAATACGGAATTGCATGCTACCACAGTGCCCAAGTTTTACACATATATTAATTTGGAGTTCATGTCACTATTATTACACTCCAACTGCAGTACAGAGTTTCTGTCTGGTGTTTGTATAACCATAAACTAACCATGGTAACTGATCTTCAAATGAAAATCCACTTCACTTTGTGAAAACTTCCTTATAGGATATAGTAGCAAACAGTTGTGCATTTCTAGTTTTCTGCCGTATTTACATCACATCAAAAGGAATCGCTATTTATGCCGCTAGCTAAGCGAGTATGAGCTAGCAGGCTGAAACCAATTTCAAGTATTTCTGATTACTAGACATTTATCAATCTGTTAGGTCAGGGTTGATATAAAACCAGGAGAACTGATGGAATTGTTAAAGGGTGTAAATATTTGTGAAAGTGACGTGTTCTTCTTCTACACATGTCAGAAGCCATCAGAATCCAAATAATCCGGCCTAACGTGTGCACACAGTTATCTTGACTGATAGAATTCAGTCTGCACAGAAGATAGGACTAGATACATTACACTAGTTACTGACTAGTGTTCAATCAAAAAAAAATACACAGTTATCTCCTTTATTTTCAATTGTTGTTTTGCAGGGATATGGATGACTCCGATTCTGATCAAGAAATGACTTCAGTTAGAGTGCCACTGTGAACCAGTGCGTATTGGACAGCTGTTCCACCTGTGACTGGGACATTTGCGTTCGTATTTTCCATTATCTTGGTCATCTTTACTGAATTTCCCCTTCCCTTATTCTATCTTCAATTTTTTATTGTTTTAAATATATAAAACAGTTCGACTGTTTGGCTGAAGGATTTCATCATGGGCTGACATCAGTTAAAGAACCAGTGGAAAACCTGTGAGTACTGGACAGCTGCTTCGTCCTGGTTTGGGAATCTTCATCAGTACGCACCCGCCGACAGAGTTTGAAACCAGGGCCTTCTGGTTACAAGGCGAGCTAGCTTGTAGACAATTAAGCCACTGGTCGGTTCGCCTTGTAACCAGGAGGTCCTGGGTTCGAATCCCGGTGGGTACGTACTGATGAAGAGTCCAAAACGGGACGAAACAGCTGTTCAGTACTCTCAGGTTTTCCAATGGTTCTCTAACTGATGTCAGCTCATAATGAAATCCTTTAACCAATCAAACAAAATCCCTACAAAAGCCAATACTTGAAAAATTTGATTGTTTATTTAATTTGCATGATGTTATTAAAAGGCTGCGTTTATCTGAGGAATATGGCGTAACTGTGAAATACATTTCACACATTTGCTAATCAATTCACTTTTTATGGAAAATGGAAAAATTAAAGCTCAAATGAAGTAAAATAATAAATGAGTTCAAAGTATGGAGGATAATAACTGACACTACTCTTGCTGATACAATCAGATGTGCATTACGAAGATTATTGATCGCTATTATTATCTACTCTTTATGTTCCAAGTGGAATATAATTATCCAGCAGTCTATATCCATTTTACTCGGTTCTCTATCATCACTTTCAGCTGCCCATAAACTTCAGTTTCATTTTTAAGTGATTTTCTGCCAAATCCCAAGTCGTCCCTTCTCCTTCATGTTTCAGTAGACGGTTTACTTGTGATGTTTGCTTAATTAATCTTAATTCAGTGTGTGTCCAGTCTATGCCTATTTTCTTCTGCATATTTTCTGGGTAGTAGGTTCTTGGCGAGTTGGTTGCTTTCCAGAGTTTCTATGTTGTTCACCTGTTCTGGCCACCTGATCTTCATTATCACTGCAGACGAACCTAGTGACTCAGTGTGACTAAGCGAAGTGACATAGACTAGGGTAACAGTTAAGTGTTTTTGCATTCATAAAGAGGATCTAATTTTAAGGAGAGCTGCATCAAAAGCTCATTTTGTATACTCTCCCATCGATCTTTATGTACAATCTGATAACCATGATATAAACATAATGCAATTTGACAACGTTTAGGAGGTTGTTGTCGTGAGTAAAGGTGATTATAAGTTTAAAATGTTATCTGTTCTTTTTTGATGAAAGTAAATTCACCCGAGTTCTCTTTTCAGAAGATTTTCAGTTATTATAGGAGGAAGTGATGGTTGATTCTGTGAAACTTCTTAGCCTAAATGTTATAAGCAAAGATGAATTTGACTCTATCGAAGCGACGGAATGTGAATTTCCA
Organism: Trichobilharzia szidati; assembly: GCA_944472155.2. Classification (NCBI taxonomy): domain Eukaryota; kingdom Metazoa; phylum Platyhelminthes; class Trematoda; order Strigeidida; family Schistosomatidae; genus Trichobilharzia; species Trichobilharzia szidati. The sequence continues at coordinate 128,296,044 of OX235279.1, read as the reverse complement.
CACATATTTGGTTTATGTATAATAAACAAACACAGACATTTTCTACGTCAACACATAAATTTGCTCAGTGGTTTGTGGAATTATTAGACACAGTCAAAAGGAAATTCCGTTAGTATGCAATGAAAGATACATTTGAACTGACTGATTACCCAGATGGTATTAATATTGAAAATAAAAGTGTGTATTTCATTCGATGTGAACTCTTTATTCATCAATGTACCCTTACTCAAAGCAACTGACCTTTCATGTGATTACACATAATTTCCTAATCCAGTTTCCTCTGTCTGATTTAAACTATTTATTGGTTCTTTATTCTAGTAGTGGAAGGCTGAAGGTGATTGTTTGTAAGATTATTGGTGTTGCTATGGAAGGCCCGTTGGGGTCCTTTTTAGCAGATATCTGTATGTCGTATTTGAGAGTTTACAGGAAGAGTTAGCAGAAGAAGTACGACTTTACACAGGATACGTAGATGACACTTTAATAACACGTGACAGTTCTATATCAAATGAATGAAGTGTAAAATAGGGTATCATTTACATCCTTGTGAAGAGAAAGACAACTGTTTATACTCCCTAGGTATACTTCTCGATCCACGTCCTGGTTGGTAAATACAATGATCTATCCACAGAAAACCTATCTAGACAGAAAAATACCTTTATCACCAAAGCTCCTCTCTTGTCCAGAAAAAAGGCAGTGATGTGGTACCTCTTTGGTAGGATCCAATGAATGTGCGCAGAAGACAAACTTGAAGGTGAGGAAAGAATATTGACAAAATCTCCGGTTGAAAATAATTATCCGGGGAAGTTCATAAGGAGATATAAAGCTGTCAAAACACCAAGAACCCCTCTCCGAATCTCCACTAAGGAGGATATTAGTGACCATAGGAGCTAGATACTTCAAGACAAAAAGACTATAGAGTTTAGAACCGGATAACTGCGAATGTGGTGATTATTCATCCATCTAAGCTCTTAGAAAAAACGGAAAACAGTGTTACATTTCACTATATCTATCAGTTTAGATGTATGTGTTGTTACACATACATAAAGAGGTCTCACCGATCTTTAAAAGTAACGGCTTCAGAGCACATCCTTAGTTGGCTTCAGGAGCAAATTGAATCCCTGTAACCCATTAAATGACGAAAACAGATAGCGCAGTTCTCCCATTTAGAAACAAATTATAGATAATATACATAAATGCGATGTTTATATCTCTCTGAAATCTATCTATTATGCATGTTTTTGGTATATATCAAGGTTTGTGAAAGCCACCTTTATGTGTTTTTAAAAAAGAATTCATCATCACATTTAACCTTCTTTAACAAGTTTTATCCGGATATCGGGATAGACAATGTATGCCAACGGAATATTACTCTCACATATTCCCATAGTTCAATTCGGCATTAACAACAGAATACGACATATCTGTTTGAACGTTCTATTTGATGTTGTTCGATGTAAACCGTAATCACACTCTCAGTGATTGGTTAAAAAATATAAACTGTACATATATAAACAGCGCTTTGATCAATGGAGAATATACTTTGGCTCCCGTGTCTTGCCTTCTGCTGTCACACTATTATTTCCCTTCTTTGGTTTGGTTTGATCTCCATTGTTATTGTGACCTTTATCTATTCTCTTTCCCCTTAACTCATTATTTGCATATGAATTCCTACAATAAGTATGTGTGGGGTCAGAGTATTCGAAATCTGTTGCTCAAAAACATTAGATCGTTTAGATAAATTATGTCTTCTCATTGTTTTGTTGAATTATTTCTTGTCTCAGTTTATTGGGGATCGAAATGAAAAGGATGTTTTCTGTCCTATATTTACCCCTAGGTGTTCAAGCGTGACATGGAGATCTTATGAATATATGAGATGAGAGACCATGGACAATGGTGGACTTCAAAAAAATAAACAGGATCAGAAGGAGATGTGTTGTTGAAGTCCTATGTTCCACTCTGAACCTTAAGGGATTATATTCAGTAATAATAATAGTTTAATTATATTTCTGACTAAGAGTGCATTCTTTATGGAATGGACAACTATCTTTATGGAAACACATTGTGCATATCGCTTTTTTCATTGTTTCCTCTATATCACTGACTTGAAAGTTCGGTTACCTTAAGTACCTTAAGTGGGACCACTACAATCCGATCTGCCGACTAACTTACACAATCAGTAATCTACATTTTACAGAGTACTTGTTATTCTTGAAAATATTTTAACACTTCTCGATTTGATTGATAGGGCTTAAAGTGAATTTCACTCTGAATTTTACCTTCATATTTGCGTTAAAATTCCAGTGGCTGATTCAGTTGCATTGACTCTACTGGAAAAATTCCCAGAGAACTGTGTATTACTCAGTGCACAGTTCACAAGCTGACATCTTTTATAAACAGCAGTTGGGAAAGTCACCACGGGAATTAACAACTGCTCATTATGTAGTGATATAAACTTAGATCAAAAGAAAACATTTTAAACCTAAGTTTAAGTATGTAGAAAATTAGACAAAGTACAGTCTAATACATATGAGTGACATTTATGCCATGTAATAAAGTCAGTTAAGCTTAATGTTGTCAGAATGATCTGCGTGATGTTATGCACAAAAATGTGTTCACTACTGGCTTATTGGGTTACACTAAAAAATATTTGTAAATTTTTAATAAAGCCTTGATGTATCTCTAAAACCTTTGCGTGTATTACAGTGTGCGTGTGTGTGTATATATATGTGTCAAATTTGAAAAAAATACTCTATGCATAACGTATACAGCTAAATAAAAAATGGAAAATGGATGGAGATTAAATACACACTGGAAGTATAATTCAACTTGGACATCCAGAGAAAAAAAAACAGACAAACAATAAATTATAAACCTAAATCGAAACAGTTTTGAAAAATTTACTAACGTATTTTAAAGTTTACAGTGTAAGTGTGTAGCTGACTGTTCAAATCCATTTGGTCACGAAAATGGTTCTAACTTCGCACACACACACACACACACACACACACACACACAGAAATCTGTGAGTTTTGAAGGTAGAAGTACTTCACATTATTTTCACAAGTCATCACAACGATTATAAATAATTACTGGCTTATTTTTTTTCGAGTTGTTGTTAGTTGTATTTTATCATAAACAAATATTTGTGAAAGTTGTAAATTATAATAAAAAAAAACAACTTTTTTACAAAAAAAGTGCAGTCATGTTCTTTTGTGCTGTTTCATGCCCTCAGAAATGTGAATATAAACCCTTGAAATACTGAATAATAACAGTTTCAGTGTTTGTCCTCTTCACTGCAATGATGTATCGCTTATATTTATTACGCAGTAGTATATGGGTAACACTGCTGCTTTTGAATGCTGAAGGATTAAGTAAGTTCATTTTTGTCAATGTAGTAATAGGGCACGACTGTATTTCTAATGTGATTTATAATAATAGAAGTTGATTGTTATGTGTTTGAATGCTGTCGAGTAATGCCTAAAAACACTGTGTTGTAACTGATGTCATGTGTGTCTAGTCTTTCGTCCGACATGGACTGAATTCTATTAGTCAAGTGGCTAGATGCCAATCGGTAGGAAATCTTAGACCTAGATTTCTTATTTGTTGGAATTCGATTATGGATAAATTTTGTTTTGATAAAGTCTCACAGTGTTATACAGTAATGTTTACTGGTGACGTTTCGAGCAAAATTTATTACTGCTCATAATCATATCAAGGTAATCACACGACTTCCTAAATTCATTTATATACTTCCATTGTTTTTCACTTGATTTTCACTTGATTTGATTGGTAGTTATATTTTTCATATTTAGAGTATGAGTGATGAGTCATTCCTATTGCATGTGTTGGGTGTATATTCGATGAACAAGGATTCAGTAATCAACCTCTCTCGCTCTCCACCTACCTAGATTACTTTTTAGAATTTTAACCCTCTCCCACCCTATTGTGTGGTTGTGTGTCAATGCATGCAGTGCAATGTAGTGCTGAGCTTTTTTCTAAATTACTTATCTTCTCGGGGTCAATCATTCTTACCTTAGCTAAATTCTGACTACCGTTGATATAAGAATAAAACCTTGATTGATATAATAATAAAACCTTGATATGGTTATGAGCAATAAATTGTGCTCGAAAGGTGGTCATCAGTAAATACTACTGTATAACACTGTGAGACTTTATCAAAATAAAATTTACCCATAATGGAATTACACTCTACCACAGTGCACAAGTTTTATTCTTATATTGTTGGAATTCGTTTAGCAAGGCGTATCTGCAATCTTGAGGAAACTCATGTCCCTCACTCGAGTGCTGTAGTCAGAGATGTCCCCAGTGAACTATTTAGACTCGAAGACCACCTAATTTTGACAATGGCTTTATTTAATAGGGAGTAGAAAATTTTCTAAATGACAGAGAATTGTAGACTATCAGCAGCTGAGATGAAAAGAAAACATTGCGACACAAATAATACAAAGAGTATTTATCTAACTGAGATATTATTATTACTAGTTGAGGTGATTAGCGACTGACATTTCTCGTTGACTAGAGTCAGCGGATTTTTATTTCTTACTTTATTTAGAAGCATAAGTGTTGACGATTATATTTTGTGGGTTGTCACTGAATTAGCGTTTGATGATAAATTATTACTTCAGAGACTAATGGTTTAAACTCTGTCATTCCTGCCACCACCCCATCACCCTGGTTTTCATCTTACGTTCGTTGATCACTCATTAGATTAATAAGAATAATACCTTCTTTATTCTAGAAATTATTGCTAAAACGCAATACAGAATTGGGAGTGCAAGTTCTTACTCACCTTGTAGAACCTTCAAGTAAATATTCGTCGACATTATACCACGTGACTTAGTCCTCTTCAACATTTATCCTTCTTTCCTTCTTGAATTCCACGTCGGTAGGTTGGAAGATGTGCGTCGGTGGCACAGTGGCAGAATGCTCGCCAACCATACATGTGGTCCAGAGTTCGATCCCCGTTCGACGCACTCCTTTACCTCGCTAAGCCAGTAATAAGACTGGTAAAGAGGGAAGGTTAGGCATGAAGCTAGCAACCCCATCCCGTAAAAATAATAAACACCACTGTTACCGAAACTTCAAGGCTGTAGCTTGAAGCCCTGTGTTCCACTGAGAACTTAAAGGAATAAAAAGGGTTGGATGATAACTGAAAACTAGCCTGTGTTCATGTTGCCGGTCTCTCAATCAAAAGCCATTGTAAATCACTTTCATCAGTGACATAGACAAGTCAACCATTATCGCCTATAATCACTCAGTTTAGAATTCGTTATCTGAGTTCCCGATGATATTTAAAGACTTCTTCAACTGTATACTCAGGTAATAAGCATAATAGCATGAGATTTATGGCCGTAATAATTTCTGCATACAGTCCTGAGGAAACATATTGTTCTATCGCATATTGAAGTTACAGGCTTTAGGAATTATAAGTCAAACTCTAAATTAGGTCAGCTTATTTGATACAATAGATGGTGTTGCAGTACTAATAGCCATATAATTGTGTATGGAATTATATTCTGTCACCCAGCCTAGATTCTACTCTACACTAAAGTTATGCTCCATGCAGTTATTCATATAATAGACTTAGACAGAGTCTATTTCTGTCTCAGTGTCTGATGCCTTGGATATTACAATGAAATATACATTAACATGATCTGTATTCATTCAAATGAAAGTAATAAATATATTTTCTTAGAGAGCTTACTTTCAGTCATCTAAGAAGTGCGTAATTGGTTAAATTACACAGGCTTTGGTTATGAATATTGCCTCTTGGAATGAAATACTTGTATTTCCCTCCTTTTCCAGAGGGTAATGAGATGGAATTTCACCTCAAACTGTAAATCCAATACTTTAAATAATATTTTAATGATTAATTGGTGGGTGGTGACAAGCAATGGAATCCAGGATGCGCATTTCGTCCTATTTGGGACTGGTCATATGGATGTACCTCGGTGGGAACATCATCACTCCCTGCGGAATGCAGGGACATCCAGATGACGAGTCCCGAATTAGGCAGAATGCTCATCCTGGATTCCACTGCCAGTCACCCACTATCTACCAATTAACTTGTGAATACATGCCTAGACATCGTCGAAGCATCTGCACAAGAAGCCGACGCGTTAACCTGAGACCGAGCACTTAGGTCCAATCAATCGACGGGAAAATCTAAAACTGAATTAAATATTTTAATGGATTTAAAATTTTTTCAAACTATTAAAAGTGAACTTGGTTTGGACATATATGATTTAAAATAATCCAGTTATATTATTATTATTATACTTATTATTATATACTTATTATATACTTATTCATTATTATTATTATTAGTGTCATTACTTTTCTTAACTTCTAACCTAACTTTCTAACTATACGATAAATCAGTCTGAAGTATTTGGCACTGAAATGATTGAACTGGATATAGGCAGTAACCTTTTGAAGAATATTAATTGACTTATGCACTGAATTCTTTGCTCTTTATGATCTGTTTTCATAGTGGTTCTTTTACAGTTCGTCAGTAATTATATGACTTTACGTCTTGTAACTTTATCTTCATGGGAGGGAATTGCATCAGTGATATTTATTAGAATCAAAATGGGTTTAAAAGCTTTTCACAATAAATTTTACAGTTTTGAGTGTTTGTAACCAAAATTACGTAGGAATAAGCATCCTTAACTTTATTGCATCAGTGTATGCTGCTACTTCATACTGTTAGAGCTTTTGTAAATCAAACTATTGTTTAGTGGTGATATAAGCTTGTCTTACCATTATGGAAAAGGGTTGATAGATCGGAGACTCCAAAGACAGATATTTTGCTTATTGGCACATAAAAGTTAATTTGGACAAAGAAAGTTATTGTAAATAAATTCTCTTCAGACGTATACAATTACAAAATATAATGTTTTTCGTTACAGTAGTAGCCAGTTATGTAGCACAAAATATTTTTATCTAGAATGATATATTTAGTTATAGGGTGACAAAATTCCTTCTCTTTTTCAAGAGTGGCTTGTCCTCTTGGCTCTCTCCTTTTTCCTTTGCTCTGTTTATTATTTTTACTTTATTTAATCTTCGTCCTAACACTTTCGGCTACAAGGTTCTATAATTCATATCCTTTATTCTAGGACTCTTTCAACATGGGGTTCCAGTGGGAAGTCGTAACCAGTAGGGTGCAGCCAGTCGGGTGTGAGGACAAATACACGCCGAAGACATTGGCCAGCGGTCGCGCTATATCGGGAATTGGCAGAAGTTAGAAATCATGGGCCACTGGATCGGGTCCCAGTGGCTGAATGGTCTATGAGCTCGCCTTGTAACCAGAAGGTCCTGGGTTCGAACCCCCGTGGGTGCGTACTTCTGAAGAGTCTCAAACTAGGAGGAAACAGCTGTTCAGTACCATCAGGTTTTCCAGTGGTTCTCTAACTGATGTCAGTTCATGATGAAATCCTGTAACCAATCAATCGAATCCTTACAAACCAATACTTGAATATCATTTTATATCAATTATTAGACTGCAAAACATTGATACAGGCCAATGATAATTATGTTGTGTGCTATAGTAATTACTGTTTTTATGAAATACAATAGTATGTAGAGTCGAAAGTTAGTTTGCCACGCATGGCTTTACCAAAAGCGTTGTAAGACATAACCCCCGAAAGAATGAGACTGCTTCCTCATCATTTCAATGTAATTGTTAAATGGAAATATTTAGAAGTCATTCATGCCATTGTAAACTCGTAATGCATATTGTTAGATAACTGAAATGTGATATTTTTTATGATTGTAGACTTAAATTTCGCTCTTCTGTTATAGGATATCAGCAGAGTGACTCTTCTGAGTTGTATGAAAATGATAGTGATGTTCATGGTGACGAACGTGAAGATGATCAGGGTTTATTTAATAAGGATGACGAATATGTAACTTTACAAGAAAATGATACGAAAGGTTAGCTGTTCTATGGTTTACAGTTTCTTAACTTAGGAAACTTATTTTTTGGCATGCAGGATTGTAGAATGAACTCTCCAGTGTCCATTTTAGTTTCTCCAGTTGTTTTACTTTACTGGGTACTTAAAAGGATTTCAGTGGGAATTCGATTGTTTGTTGGTTTTTAGTCATTTTTAGTACACTAGTCCCAAGTAGAATAAAATGAGTGTTTTGAACTCAGCTGTAGCTGTTAATAAGCAAAACAAAATTATGTAATAGATCAGGCTTTCTGCTTTTATGGTAGGCGTTTCATGTTAGGCAGCCCAACCGTAATCTGTTAAACAGTTTCAGTTACTTTGAGCGTCGCGTTTTAAATTAACTGACTACAACCTATCAACCATCTCTTGCTTGTCAACTTTGTCTTCTGCCGAATAAGACTCAAACTATATAACGAGATCTTCATTCCGGTAAAGTTACTACAGGTTGCTTTCAGATGTCATTTGAATGATTGGCATCCAGTAGTCTGTTGAACACCATCACACTCATCGGGTAACCACATATAGAATTCGTAATCATACTCCATGAAAAAGCCGGGATAGGTTGCAAGCGGTTGATAGGACTACCTGTGATAGCTATGGATTATAGAATGATGATAATATGATTGATGTGTGTCATCACTACTGGATGCGGATTTTAGTACCTCTTGATTTTAGCTATAGACGCCTTTGACTACTGATGATCCACTCAAATGAGCATTATATTTATTATTATTTATTTCAAGCTTAAGATCTGAAATTTCAGCAGCGGTGATTTTTACAGGATGGGGTTGGTAGACTCTCTCCTGGCCTCCCCTATTTATCAAGCTTACTATCGGCTGAGTCAGGTTTCAGAGTGCGTCATTCGGTGGTCAAACCCCTGACATTTGGGAATAGTATCGTTAAATTATGGTTGAGAGGTAATCCAGTTAGCAATTCTATATCACTGTCTACTTTGCTGAATTCATCTTTCTAATGCAGAATTATATCCTACTAAATTATTTAGATTTTACTTCTTAACTTCAAAAATAGTTGATAATCCTCTATTTGATCCAGCACTTTCAGTTAACAGCTAAGATTTTCTGCTGCACATGGACCCACTGTTTCAAAAATGTTTCTCTTGTAGTGACAGGCAGTATTCTATCTCGTCTAAATCACAGTATTCATTAAATAGTGACCTCAGGCCTGCATGCCACTAATTTATTATGGATAAATATCCTCTATTACGACAGAATAAAGTGGTCAGTTTATTTTACTTCGTAGTGGATTCCATTCATTTGTGATTAGATTTTAGCAAAAATTAAAACTGTGAAGTAGAACAAGTGTAGAGGTATACAGTAGTTTCTCACAATGTAAATTTTCTAATAGGATAATCTCATTTTAATAATTACAAAAATTTGAAGTATGACATACCAACCTGGAAAGGTATTATTAACTAGATGAAGTGAAAAGCTGCAGGTAAACACCGTCTGCATGTACAATAGTAATCAAGAGAAACCAAAACGTAAGTTCTTGTTTAAGTTATGTGATGGGAGCTAAAGTAAGAAATTGTGACGGGTTTAAATGCAAATAACTTGTACGTTGCTCAGTGTATTACCTAACCTCAGTTTAAAAGGTGTATTTCCAGGTGGTCTCTGACTAACCACATATTTCACTCAACTTTGATTTCTCAGGTGGACTTCATAACCATCAGGGTCTAGCTAGATGGGGTGAAGGGAATCCTTATCAAGTGGATTCTGTAACAACTACACAAGGGAGTGAACAGGATCAAGAGAAACTCACTAGCATAGGAACTTCTGATGGCGAAGAAAACGAAGAAGAAAAAGTGAAAGATAATGAAACAGAGGTATATGAGAGTGAGGAACCGGTTTCAGAGAAAAATAAAGTCGAAGAAGATTCAGAAGGTGAGTTAAAAATCCTTTTACACTAGCGTAAGCTTTCGTAATGATCAGAATTACACTCAATAACACAATATGGACTTATTCTTTATTTAATACTATTTAATTGAACCCATACATAACTGTCACTCTCGTCTAATTTTTTATTCCTGTCGCACTAACGAGCTGTCTGTGAATGCATAACGATGTAACTGTTAAATATGAACACTTAACTAGCTGTACAGCGTCAATAATTGGACTTTAGAAGCTTACCAGTAGAAAAACAAATTTCAAAATACGTAACATAACTGTTGATACTCATGTGTCAGAATATATTTTCAAGCTTGAGAAAACGCTTATTTTATTGCATTATTCATATAGAAGTTTTTGGAAAAGTTGTACTACTAAAATGTGTCCACTTGAAACATTTAAATGTACAAAACACCAAATACTTCTCACTAGTTAATCGAATCATTCAAATTAACAAATGAAAGTTCTCTTGCAATGTCAGACATTTTTAGTGAAGCTTTGAATAACACAATCTGCTAGGAAGCTTGGTAATTTACATGCCTACATAATCGAATAATTCTTTAATAGTTATATCTCCATTCTCCTATCAAAATTTTCTCTGGTCTTAGTAAATGCACAGTGAACTTTCAGCCTCATTATAAATGAGAGTAATGCATTAATCATCAATCTGCCTGAGGGGAAGGGGAAAGAATATGAATTCTGGATAGATTTAACTCTCGTGTGGACAAGATTAACCCTTAGGGTTTGTAACAACGGATTCAATCGTATTGATAACCTTATTTACTGCAGTCATGGACAGAATAAGTCCTATGAAAAAGGAATTATCAGAAAAGTTATGAAGGAATACTGGAGAGAATAAATACTGTTATCAGTTACTCACTGTTCAGATGAAATGAAAACTCATTTACTCCAAGGAACTTTTATTTTTTTAACGGTAACAGTTTCTTCAACTGTGATTTATATAAGTGAGAGTTAAGAATTCGGTCAAAATAGCAACTAGTTAATATGCTAGCTTATCCTAGCACAGTTAAGATCTCTCTTGTTTGTGGTTAAGAAGTCTACCCCAATCACATTACTGCAACCGGTGCATGTTTGCATTGTGATTTGAAAAATATTCTGTAGCTTTACTAAATAACAGTACTTAGCAGGATTTAACCTTTAAACGTTACTGTCTCTTTCTCCTGGTGATTTTATCATCAATACCATGCGTTTTAGATAGTGAAAGGCACAGAAGGGAACAGAAATGCACTAACACTTTGACAGACAGAGTTATATCATAGAAATTACAGTTTTACCGCAGTACTTTACCCACACAACTTACGTGGATCTATGTAACTGAGTAAAGCAACCAGTGACTCCATAAATATTTGCTGTTGATATGGTAGGGCTATTATTACTGAAACACATTCAGACCAATTGGAATTACAGTTTTTGTAGTGAGACGAAAACGTTTCGGGAGATTATCGCTCCTTGTCTTTTGAATTATTTTTAGAAAATGTGTTGTGGAACATGTGTAGTGGACATGAGTTTGGAGTTGACATTTTATTCCACCATTAGACATTTTAAATCTCATCTTGTGCTTGTAAAATGGAGGAATGCTTTGGCGATTTGAAAACTCATCAACACCAAAGTCTTTGCATGCATAAGATTTCTGGTTCAGTGGACTCCACGTTGTTGTTGAATTTTCAGACTCTTTTGGCATATAGCTAATAATAACTCTATTAAGCGTTTTATGAACACGTTCTCCATAATATTTCAACATTCTATTGGTATAATGTCACTCAAATATAGAACAGACAGCTTTGATCTGTCGGCTTCATCAAAATTATGGCTACTCCGTGCTTGCATAGAAATCAATAATCAGTGTGGTAGTTAAACCTTTCAGTGTCTACATTGATTATCTTTATTCCCTATCAGTTAATGTTATGTGACACAGACATCAGAAGCGCACACATTTTTACTCCATTTTTTTAAATTCAATAAAAACAGTATGGTGTCTGATTCTCAGTGAGCGAAAGGGAATATATCCGTGAATAAATGGTTTATATTCAAGCGAATATAGAGAAGACAGAGGTGATGAAGATAATTAACTAACAACAATAAACAGCAGTCACCGTCAACGGGGGAAATCTTAAGATCACCTTTTCAGTTTAGTCATGCATCATCTTTTCAAATACAGGTGGCATGGATGGGGATGTCGAAGCCAGCCAAGATCAGAAAGGCAAGCCAGTTCATCACTAAGCTGTAATCAGTTTTCAATTCTACTGTGTTAAGCATAAAGAACAAGTTTCGGATTTCGAAAATTAGTATCAAGTCAATCAGTTCTTCTTAGTGGTTCAGAGACTTGGCGTGCCCACGAAACACATCTTGAACAGGCCTCAGACCTTCATCAACAACTGCCTTCACGAGCTCCATACTGAATGTCAGATGGCCGGCTGGAACGGATTAGCAAAGTGGAACTCTGTTAACGGACCAACCAAGAACCTGTAGCCCAGCAAATATGGAGAAGGGAATAGTGATGGATCGGGCACCCCCTAAGAAGACCGTTTAAGTGACATCGTGTTTCAAGCCGCCGAGTGGAACCGAAACAGGAAACGACAGTTTGAGTATCCTAAGACGATGTGGCGGAGTTGGTGTGCGCAGGAGACGAAAGCTTATGAGCAACCACGGAGCCAGCTGATGAGGGCTGCAGTGAACAGAATGAAATGTTCCTTTCGAAAATCGAAGGAGCGGTAATAATAAATAAAGTCGAAGATAAATGATTATTTAATAGATAAACTAAAATATTCTGAGTGCTCAAGTTCTTATAGGATTACAGCCTGTCTGAAACAGTTCAAAGGTGCCTCTGCAGCTCCTTTAGATAGGAATATACGGCTGTTTCGTGTTCTTCAACGTTGGAGTCAGAAATGTTTGTGAAATACTTATTTTGCATGCTTAGGATATGTGTTCTACGCATTTGGGCAGAATGTGTAAATATTAATCAAGATAAGTTGTGGTGAAAAGATATCCGTTTAACTGAATCTAACAGTTAAGTTATTCCTCACAAGAAACAGATGAGATAATTTATTTGCTCTAACTTTATGAAAAGTTACCAGCTTCATAGGTAGGTTAAAGGATTAAATTAGTGAATTCGTTCGTATACACAGCGAAGTTCTGCACGGGCTTATTTGTGATTTGTATCGCTTGTCAATTCATTTTTGAATGTGGTACTGACAGTCATTTACAAAAGAATATTAACACTCACAGGAATGAGTTTCAACTACTTTTCGCTTATATCTGACACTAACATAACTATAAAAAAGTCATTAACATACTTTAATATAACATGCAATTTAGTAGTCATTGTAATTCATTACAGAACATCATCATGACGGACTGGTCAGTTGGGGAAGTTCTGGTGAAAGTGAAGAAGATGAAGCCTCTGTGACAGATCAACTTCTTGATGACTATCCACAAATAAGTGGTAAGATATTTTTTTTTGGTCATATTTTCCTTGGAAAAACTAAGAGGATGATGCACAGTTTGTCAGTGTGACATAATTAGAAGTTAATACGAATTTGTTTCATTTTCTCACATGGAAAATGTGATCGAATGCTCGTTTAAACATACTGACCTAAACATGGCAGTTTCGGATTTAAAATCAGTAAGCTTAGCGGCTGCACTGTCGAAGGAAGTTTCTTCTGCTAAATTCACTTTAAACAAAGGGCTGTTCATAACTTGATTGTGATTTTAACCACGTCAGGGTATTCACTATATAGCACTCATTGAATGTTGGTTAAGGAGATTATCTGTCTTGAGAAGTTGCTCGCACTGTAAACGCAGAAGCTTAAGTAATTTGTTAACCAACTCATTTTAAGTAACGATTACAACTAAGTGTCGAAGATAAACTTCCAGGAAAGTGTATATAGTAAATACTAATAAGTTAAATGAATTGAGTATATTTTCAGCGTTTGACGTCGCGTACATGTTATCGAATTCCAAACTTCAAATCTTTGACAAAATTATTGAAGAATATTATCAACAATTGGTATACCAGTAAAGCTTTGAACGTTATTTCGATATTTCAGACAATGATTCCCTTTTATAGATTTGAACAAAGAAAGAAGAAACATTCGCACAGAATAATCTGGATCCATTTTATTTCGTCGGTTCTCATCAGCTGCGTACAACCTGAATTCTTTAATAAAATAAAAAAGTGTACAATTATAACAAACTTTTGTTCATTAGCAAGCATATTGTCAGAGCGTCACAGTGAAATAAGGCGTTGCAACTTACAAAGTGTCTAAAGTGTTGCGACATATATATAATTAAAAAATTAATTAACAGTTGTGTTGTTGGGGTGGTAACAAAAGAAAATTAGTAAGAATTACGTAATTAGAGAAGATCAAAATTTAGGTGCTCATGAGGTCAGATGAGAAGTTGATGATGTAATACGGTGAGCAGAACTCAGAAGATCAAGAAAAATTATCTCTTAAGAGAGTCAAGCGAAAAATAAGGGGGGGGTGAGTGAGTTAACTTATCTTTTCACTCACCCCCCCCCCATTCATTAATTGATTTTTTCAAGTTCAAGAAACTTCTTTCTAACAAGATATATCTATATATGTCGCAACACTTTAGACACTTTGTAAGTCGCAACGCCTTATTTCACTATGACGCTCTGACAATATGCTTGCTAATGAACAAAAGTTTGTTAAAATTGTACACTTTTTTATTTTATTAAAGAATTCAGTTTGTACGCAGCTGATGAGAACCGACGAAATAAAATGGATCCAGATTATTCTGTGCGAATGTTTCTTCTTTCTTTGTTATTTTGATATCTGGATAATTATGTTATACTGGACATCCTGCGTCACGATGTTTACACTGAATTCATTGACATACAGGATTCATACTGTACGGAAAAGTATTTACTGCTGTACCAACAAGAACGAGAACAAGCAGGTAGACGGATACATCATAAAATTTGATATTAATATGTAAGATGTGTGTAATTCTTTAAAATTCTAAGCCTCATACCTACCTATGATCTACAGACTAATCCACTAGAAGACAGATAAGTAGGAAAAATGGAGTCGGATGTTGTAGACTTCCACTAAACAAAGGAAGGCAGTGCATAAAGTGAGTGTAGTGCTTGACTTTGGATCGGGTCCAGGTAAAAATTTGTTCGCTTCATGTAATCTCTGAACGTTATCACCTGAAGCTTTGAGATGTTGATTCTAAAAGCGCTTTGTGAACTGCAGCCAAAAAGTCCCTCGAACTAGAAATCAATGATTTGATGAATTGTTTACTATTAGCTTTCTTTTGCAGTGGATTTATACTTTTTTTTCACTGTTATACGGTGACTTCGTTTTCCCTCAGGCTACTCTTAAAGTCTGAAGAATGATAGTAATGAGTTATCTCACTTCTCAGCTTTACTGGGCATAATTTACCTTTAACTACAAAAGTGATGGTTTAGCAGACATTAATTTAACCACAAAATAACGATCAAATGATGTTCTTGGTGTGTGAATAGGCACCAACTGGCTTATATGAAGCATAACTTCAGTTACTCAGTTAATGGTGCCGAGCAATGGAATCCATGAAGTACCCTTCGTCTTATTCAGAACTCGTCATCTGCATGTACATGTATTTTGAGTGCACCATACTGTTTGTCTTTAGACTCAAACTCAGCACACACGTCACATAACCGAAATTATCCTAAAGATTCGGAATGATGAAACTGAAATGTACAGTGTGAAACAGCTGGCATTCTCTCCGATTTCATTAATTGTTGTTTGTAAGGACGATCATCTTCAAAGAGTGAATTAGGTTAACTTAATTGTTACAGTTCATTTATTCCTGTGGTATTTATTTATTTACTTAGATGACAATAGTACACCTGAATACGAAAGTGAATTACAGTCTGTAAACGTCACACTCAATAAAGAGTCAACTGAATCAACGTCAAGTATGACAACTGTGTCAACATCAAATCAAACTGACAGCCATCATCATCATCACCATCATCATCATGATCATAATCAGCATGAAAACATTGACGACGAGGATAACAGTGATACTTCATCTGACAAACACCATATTGACCATTTAGTTGACCCATTATTATCAGATCTCTATTTAGGAAACAATCATTCAGCAGTCCCAACGCAGATAGACAATGAAACTGATGTGTCGAAAATTGAATCAGCCTGTAGAAAATGTATTAAATGGCAGCAATTGCATTCAACTCTGCCATGTATATTATATCCATTAAATTTCAATACACCAGATCAAGTCAACCAAACAAAACTGGTTTATATACATGTTATGAGAAAAGTAGTTGCTCAAATAAACAACAGTCTGAATGAACTGTTGCTAGACCTGGAGCTGTGATCAATGTCCTACGTCTAAACATGATTCGAATACTTCTGATTAGTGAACAATATTAATATTGTCTGTGTTCTTTTTCTAGAGTAAATAAACTTTAATTATACTTGTCTATTTAATATACAATATAAGTAGTATAAATTTAAACAGTAAATTTTCGATAAATAGTGACATTTTGTATTATTCTGTACTGATTGGTAATATAATAATGAAAAATAACAGTATTTCTTGTTTGTTATACTCACTAAATACCACCCTTTGTCTTATCTGGCTACCAGTTATGGTTCCATTGTCGAATATACCTGTTCAGCTTAAGTTAGAGTTTAATGTAGGTTAACTGAATTCCCAAATGAAATCGGTTATTCATTAGCGTCTTTCTATCTGTTTCGCCACTACAGCTTAGTGTTTTATGTTCATCGAGATGAAAAATCTGAGGCTTCAAGATAAGAACGTATCTGCGTAAGGAAATACTGATTGCACACTTAACGGATATCGTATGCATGAGATGACAGACTAATCATTTGCTGGATTTGTTCAGTTGCATTAGCAATAGAGATGGTGTACCCAGAAACTACTGATACAAATTATCACATATAAAGAGTCAGTTGACATTTGTAAGCTTTCAGCAGAAGGTGAAATGACGGCAACTTCGTATCATACTTCTTGACACTGTTCATCACCTCATGAGTTACAAAGGGTTTGCTGACAGACATCATTATGAATTGTAGAATGTGGGGCTCATTTGATGCAATTTTGTAAAGTAGGCATTTTCAGAAATACTGCGGCCCTATTAAAAGTTGCATAAATATTATATTGAAGCAGCCCAAGCATGGGACACCGAAAGACAGAGTGTATCTGAGTCACTGGTTGATATTAAGTATCACTTCGTAATATGTAAAACCTCGCCTACTTAACTAGCTCGCTAGTTTTCTAGCCTGTTCCAAGCCCGGGTAAATAGGGATAGTTGGACGTGGGGCTAGCAACCCCACACCACTAAATCTTTCAATCCTCCAGAGAAACTTCAACACAAAAACTCAAAGAAGAATCTTATTCTTCGCTGGAATCGGAGAGGCGAAATGACACAGCGTGCTGGCGAGAGCCAGTCTTTGGGAAGCCAGTTAGCCAATGTGTCTTCTCTCTATGAAAGCAAGAGTAAGAAACCAGTTTGAAAATCTTCTGCACTCCGCCTCAGCATAAGGAACAAGATTCTCGTTTTCAACACCAATGTCAAGTCAGTCAGTTCTTCTATACAGGTCAGAAACTATCACTGCGTGTCACGAAAAGGATTTCCAATAAGCCACTACAGACTTTCATCAACGCGTGCCTTCGATGGCTCCATGCTGAAGATTAAATGGCCAGAAAGAATAAGCAACAAGAAATTATGGAAACAAACCAACCAAGAGCCGATCGCACAACAAATATGTAGGAGAAAGTGGAGATGGATTGGGCATACATTGAGGAGGCCGCCGAATGACATCGCGTTGGGAAGCGATGAGTGAGTCGTCCTAGGGTGACATGGAGGAGATGGTGTGGCGAGGAGGAGATGAGAGGTTATGGGCAATCGTGGACCCAGCTGAAGAGGACGGCAGTAAACAGAAAAAGTGGAGATGTGTTGTTGAAGCCCTATGTTCCACTCGGAACTCAAGGGAATAATAATATATAATAATATACGTAATATGTAATGGAAATTGTCTTGATTGTAGTTTCACTGTATCACAAGATATTAATTAGTTTAATGGGCAAATATCAATTGGTTACCAGCCATTACCAACTGGTTAAATTAAGAATTATAAAACATATGCAGTTAAACAGTGGTATTTCGGAGAAAACCTCAAGGCTGATGTTCACAATTCGGACAATATTTTTATATTCGCCACTCACATAAAAAAATAAGTACCTTCCACTGCATTCGCAACTCCTTTTAAATTTTTCTAGCGTAATTAAATTAAATGTTAATGTGACATCAGAGTATCGAACAAACCATATTTCATTCATCTTAGCAACTCCATTCTGTTACATCTAATTGTTTGATTTAAGCCTTAGACAATATAGCCAGCTGAGTGTAACAGAATGGTTTGTGTTAATATGACTTCAGACTTGATTATATACAGTACTATTGAAATATTGCATAGGGATCACAGCAACGTACCACAGCCGCTCCATTTAATGGTATGTTGACCTAAAGACCCAAAGGCCAAAGCAGATGACCAGCATGTTTTATCAAATTAATTAAATTCATTGTGAAAACACCATAAAGAAAACACTAGTGTAAATTATCAGTTAAGGTGTATTGCATGCATTCCTTCAAATGATTGAGCCTGGACAAATACTGAGACTAGTTTGTCTATAGAAATGTAGACGTGTTAAAGAAGGAAAATCCGAAGTATACCGAAGAATCCTTGGCTGGCTGGTTCTCACATTATTCTGCAATTAACAGACACATCGATTTAGACCAAATTTAGTAATCAACAAGGAAAAAGACTGACAGGTCGAAAAATATAAGACCGATCAATGAACGAAGAAACTTCTATGTACATTAACTAATCTTTCAAATATAAGGCCAACAAAACAGTCAGTACCTACATTGTTATACGAAAATCTCTGGAAATAGCCAGCCATAGGGAAGACAGTTACTTCATCCATGAAAATTTTCAAAAGCTTGATTCACTTTGAAGTTGGTCATGAAGATGTCTAGAGGAAGCATTGCAATAAAGCTTTGCGATTAAAACGTTAGGCTTGCAGAGGAAACGCACGGCAAGAGTGTATTAGTTTTTTGTACAGAATTATTTTAAAAAATTCATCAGTTAGATTTATGGAACACAGTTATGTGATATGAAATTCTACTGAAACCATGACAATTTTATTGGCTTTCAAGTATTGGTCTGTAGGGATTTGACTGATTGGTGACAGGATTTCATCATGAACTGACATCTGTTAGAGGATCATTGGCTTTATTTAAGCTCCGTATATAATTAACTCTTCACCAGTTTATTTAAATGAAGCAGACTTCACATTTGTGAAAAGAGAACAACTGTAGGCTAACTGCAAAGTGAACAGCATGAATTTCACTTATGCAGTAAATGCCATGATGGGATGGGATGCCGCATAAACATTGTAAAATGAATTCATACTAATAATGCGAAAGGCAGATTCTATAAAATGAAACTTATCGAGATTATCAGAAAAACAACTTTAACTGAGGTGATAAACGAAACATATTACTCTGATTCATGAGTCTTCTTGAAGTCAATATTTTTTAAAATTCCTTTACGTTCCGAGGTGGAACATAGGGCTTCAAGCTAGAGACTTGAAGTTTCTGTAGCAGTGGTGATTATTTTTACAGGATGGGGTTGCTAGCCTCATGCCCGAGCTTTCCTCCTTACCAGCTTTTATTACTGGCTTAGCGAGGTAAAGGAGTCCGTCGGCCGGTCGAATCCCGGACCGCCTGCATGGTTGGCAAGCACTCTACCGCAGTGCCACCGACGCACTAAGCCATTATTATTATCATTATTCAAACAATTCCCATAGGTTCCAAGTGGAAAATAGAGCTTCAGCAGCACATCTTTATTTCATCCCACACTCTGCAGTCCTCTTTAGCCAGTCCCACGACTGCCCATAGGCTCTAATCTCCTTCTCACATGATCCCCTACATATCATTATAGGGCTCCCAACTCATCGTTCCCCATTCGAGTTGCACTCGTGGAATCCGGTGGGCGATGTCACTTAACAGTCTCCTCAGAATGTGTTATCCATCTCCATTTTACGTCAGCATATTTGCTAGGCGATCCGTTCTTTGTTGATAATCATTTCTGGCTGGTAGTCTCTTTTTCACAGAATGGAGCAAAGGCAGCTGTTAATGAAAGTCTGAAGCATATTCGAGATGCTTTTAGTGACACGCCTATCAAGCGTCTGGACCATAAAGAAGCAGCAGCTGACATCAGTTCTGAAAATCTGAATCTTGTTCTCCTTACTTAGTACAATAGAAGGTAATACAGCGTTTTTTTAAAAAAAGAAACCGTTACAATGTGACGCTTCATCACCCCTACAAACTACCATTCATTGCTATCCTCTGTAAAGAGTGTTTGTTTGTGTATGCAACTATATTCTCTATATAACTGGTAACAAAGTCTTTTGTTTTTTGTCTTGGGTTGAGTATTTTTGCTTTAAAAGATTTGCAACTCGTTAATTATTTCACTTCAGTGTTAGCTAGGCTTAGAATCGCCTTACAAACGATAATCACACTATATATATATATCATATTTACAGCTTTTTAACAAGCACGAAAATTCTTGTATAACGTCATATGAAAAAACCACTTTGCTTAAGTGCTTTTTCCACTTCTAAAACGCAAATAAAGCAACAAAACGATATGCAGTGAATCGAAATTTGATTGTACAAAATTTCGATACACTGCAAAATATTTTAATTTATTGACAACATTTAATTTTTATCATATAATAAACAATTTAAAAGGTATTTTGTTGGAATTAGTGTTTTTATTCATTTATTTATTTATTTTTTGTTCACTGAGTTTGTTTTTTGACGCCTATTCAAATTACTTACAAAAGGTACAAAGTTTCATTCAGTCTTGATGTTTGTGGAAAACTGACTGATTTTGACGGTGGTTTGTTTTAGTCTTAAGTTTTAATCAATTTAATAAGATGAGTTATTGCAGAATACTCTAGAAGGAATGAATAGTCTCCTAATATAAAATTCATGACTTCTTAAGCATAGGATGGAAAATCTACGAGTTAGGGTGAAAGCTGATTGCCACTTAAGATGTCGAAAGGTGAACAAATGGAATAACGCTAGGTGACATTAAAGTTGTGTGTTGAAGCTTCTCTAGCGGTTTGAAAGATGTAGTGGTGTGGGGTTGCTAGCCCCACGCCCAACCCTCCCTATTTACCCGGGCTTGGGACCGGCTAGAAAACTAGTGAGCTAGTTAACTAGGCACCTACAAACAACGCGGAACAAGACAAGAAAGAAGAGTTTTACAGACCACTACAAACAGTAATGGACAACATACCAAATGGTGACATCAGAATCCTCATGGGCAATATGAACGCCAAACTGGGAACTGATAATACAGGAAGAGGATTCATCATGGGTCAAGAGGCTCTCGGAGAAATCAGAGAGGACGGAGAACTATTCGCAGACTTCTACGCTTTCAATGATTTGGTGATTGGAGGCAGCGTGTACAAGCTCAAGGATATACAGAAGGCAACATGGGTTTCGCCCTAAGGACACACTATGAACCAGATAGATTTCATCTCAAGGAAGTGGAGACGCAGCCGGCTGGATACAAAGTCGAGAAAGGGAGCAGATGTGGGCTCATACCATAATCTAGTTCAGAGAACCTTCAAGATGAAGCTGAAATCCATGAAAAAAATGAAGACAGACCACTGGAATTCAAGTTCAACATTCAGAAACTGAAGGACAAAACTACAAAGGATACCTTCACTACAGATCAGATCAGAGCGAATTCGGAGACACTACGTGGCATCACGGAGGAAACCTGTGTGGAAGAACATTGGAACTCTCTTAAAGCGATATTTAAGGAAACGTGGACAACTGTTCTAGGAAGAAAGAAGAGACAAGACAAGGAATGGCTCTCAACGGACACATACCTGGAAGCTAATAGAAGAGAGGAGAGGAGGATGGTGAAAGAGAAGGTGACTCAATGCAAAGATGGACAAGAGAACAGAAGGAGAGGCTGGGTTCATAGCAATCTACACTCCACTGAATCAAGAAAGAAGTGAAGAAGAGTGCTACGAAGGACAAAAGACAATTCTACTACACACTGACAACTGCAAATAAAAGAAACCTTAGAACACTATATGAGATAATCAGGACTCAATCCAGGAAAAGATCAAGTCATATGATGAAACCAATAAAAAATGCTCAAGGAAACCAGATTATCAAGGAAGAGAAATAAATAAAACGATGGGCTGATTATTATAAAGGATTCTTGAGTCGACCATCACCTGCAACTCGCCCAGAAATACCACCAACAACACGCACACAACTGCCGGTCAGTGAACACCAATCCTCCAAAGAAAGCAGAAATCCTTTATGTGATCAAGCTACTGAATGCCTGCAGAGAAGGCAACAGGACCAGACCGAATTCCCCACCCTGAAGCACTGAAAACGCACCGAGAGACTACGGCAGATATGCTCACGTCATTATTGCAAACGTTCTGGAAGGAAAGATGTCTACCGATTGGGAGGAAGGCTGGCCACCTTGTCAAGCCACCAAATGGCTAACAAGGGCTCTGTAAGCACTGGCGCGGAATCATGCTCTTGTCCACGCCAAGTAAAATAAAAGTAAGTCACATCATCCTGGAGAGAATAAAGGATGCAGTGGATACAGAAATCCGCCAGCCACACCGGAACAAGCTGGATTCTGGAAAGGTGAAGCATGTATTAACCAAATTGCAACTCTACGCATCAAAATTCCCATCATTGTTTAACAAAGGTCCGAATAAAGCTATAGGCAGATCAATACTAGCTCATACCGTTGATACTGACTGGACATCAAGTCGACTCTAACAAAACTTCTAAAGTTATTTATCGTATATCACCCAATCTCTCGCATGGTCTACGAGTACGACTTTACCATACAGCAGAGACAATCGGAATTCTTCTGAACAAGTCAAATCTGTTTGTTCAGTGGAAATTTGTACAGCCCGTTTCTTTGCCATGGATGGCCAACTACATAATATGTATTAACTTTTGAAAAACAATTTTTTCCCTCCCCTTGCAACTATCTTTTGACTGACTTAATTTTACAATTTTTACAATTCTGTCTAATTCTATTCACTTGTTTGTATTTTACGTAACTCTTCTGAGTCATCCTTTTCTTCTTAGTCATCATCACTATCTTACAAATTTCCTGATCAAGCAATAACTTGTTGCTAAAGCCTAAGAATCAACTTATCTTGAATTCCATAATTAATTTTCACCCCTCTTTTAAAACTTAGATATCTTCTTACTAATACCCATTAGTTATTTGTTTTGATGACCTTTAGGGTTTCAGCCGTCTCACATATCCATTTCATCCTGCTCTGTGAAGTCGTCTTTACTTCGCTCCGTGATTGCCTATTGGATATCATATCCCCACACAACCTCGCCAGTGTCATCCTCCGATGCCTTACTCCTCGTTTCCCCTCTGGGTTCAATGTGGAGTGACTCAATAGTCTTTTTGGTATGTGTTCGATCTATCCCCATTTCAAGAACTTCATATCCCTATTTCGTTGAGCAATAGGTTCTTGATTGATTGCCTGAGTTCCTTATTTCTAATTCTTTTTGGTCATCTGATCTTCACTGTTCAGTAGTTCCTATTATGTTATCTCAGCTAAGATGCTTAGCTACTTAGTTAAAAATACTTAATAGTAGTAGTAATAATAATGACTTTATTTCAAACAGTTTACTTGCATCACTTACTGGA
Organism: Trichobilharzia szidati; assembly: GCA_944472155.2. Classification (NCBI taxonomy): domain Eukaryota; kingdom Metazoa; phylum Platyhelminthes; class Trematoda; order Strigeidida; family Schistosomatidae; genus Trichobilharzia; species Trichobilharzia szidati. The sequence continues at coordinate 128,272,354 of OX235279.1, read as the reverse complement.
CAGCAATAACGTTCAACTGACGAGGACGAAATGCACATCCTGGATATTACTGTCAGCCATCACCAAACATGTAACTACTTTTGCAAAGCAGACCTTTCCGTCCTCCACAATCTGTTTGTCTAATATCCTAATTTTAGAAATATTAAATCTCTACCCTCATGACGACTGTTGCTAACTCCATTTTCGTTTATTTTTAAGTGAATTCTACTCAGCTTATTAACTTGACTCTCATTCATTTTTCATTGAACCCCATCAATTAGATTACGTCACCCAACCTACTTTTGTAACTTTATTTCAGTTTCTAACCGATTAACGCCTTCTAAATTACGTAATTTGTTGTCAACAAATTAACAATTGCATTAACACATCTTTGGAAATATTCCTTTTGTTGCCAAGAAAAATTACTATAAATTTGCGGTTTGTACAGCTTGAGAATGATATCGCGGAAAGTGAGTAACTCTTTGCTGAACGCCTTTTCTTTTCTATGACAATTGTGAAATGCTCTGCGAATGTTCAGATCAAATTACTATTTTTTATTTCCTTCACGTTCCCCAGTGGAACATAGGGCTTCAAGCTAGTGGTTTGAAGTTTCTGTAGCGGTGTTTATTTTACAGGATAGGGTTGCTAGCCTCATGCCCAACCTTTCCTCTTTACCAGCATTATTTCTGGGTTAGCGAGGTAAAGGAGTGCGTCGGCCGGTGATCGAACCCCGGACCATGTGCATGGTCTGCGGGCGTCCTAACCACTATGCCACCGACGCACTAATCAAATTATTATAGCAACAGATAACCAAACGACCTCCGCGAAACAAATTATACCCATCGAAAACTGTCAAGTATTTAAGAATAAGAAGAAAAAGGCCCGGACAATCATGTTCGTTATGATAAGAGTCTATTACTGGATGACCAAGTATTTATGAAAGTTAGATATCTTAGTTAGCCTGTTTTGGCCCTTGTAGGCCCCTTACTACTTTCAAAGTCGACAGATTTGTAAAATAAAGAATCACTATGTTTTTTCGGATTCAGACGAAAGAAAATGCCTCGTTTCTATTTTGTTTAGGCTTCAACCGCACTGTAGCTAAGCACTAAGAATGTCCACTTCTTTTAATCCACATGAATTTCACTTCACGTTTTGCAAGAGCAGAAAACTTCGTATCAAATAAGTATTTAGTTAAGAACTGCTTGTCTTTAAGAATGGATTACTTATACAGATTCACATCTGGTCTGTGTCAGCAATAAGCAGTGAACAATGTATTTCAGCCAGTGAATTTTCAAATGATTTGGGACAGATGGAGTGTTTGTGATGCATACTTTTTGTATTCACAGATAAAGCTGAAACAGTATTATGCACCTAGTAGGTTAGTCCAAATGAATACATTCTTAAATGCATATATACCTAGATATATGCAGATGTGTATACCAGATAACACTGAGTAAAAAGCTGAGCTGGTTCTCGTTTACTGGGTAACATGCTGTTTGGTGCGATCAGAAGTCGACAGATACCCTTCTCACGTTGACTCAAACTGTGTATGTGAATTTATATGTATCTACGGGAGCAGATACATTGGAAGGACAGAAGGAAAAACATACCTCCGCTTTTCTAAACGTGTACGAAAAAGCCTACGTCTTAAGGGAACAAATGCTTCCAACAGTACCACTGCTAAGCATCTCTTTGATACGAGTCATGAGGTGGACGTCTCAAGACTGTTCAAAATGATTAATATGCAGAAGAGTTCAATTTCCCCCAAGTGTGCCAAAACGATCTCCATCAAGCGCCTGAAACCTGATTTATGTGTTCAGAAAAAAGCGGTTATCATTCTTTCCTTGCCCTGGTAACTGGATGTTTTCATTTTGTCTTTCATTTGATTACGTAATGCCGAAAAACCCATTGTGTAGGATTATTTTTGTTTGGGATAAACTGATTATTGCATACGTTGATTTCTTTGCTTAAAAATGAACTCTCTGTGTAAGTATGATAAAATTGTTTCTGTACATAAACTTAATAATGTTTCTAGACTATAAGCAGCTGAGGAGAATCCAAAGGAATAAATGATGGTACCATTTTATTCTGCGAAAACCGTGGTTCTTGCTTCATTCAAAAGGCTGAAAATTATTTGTTACTTAAAATTCATTTGATTTTCGGTGAAAATGTGATTGTTATATAATTTAAGTTCTATTTCGTTGTCTGATTTATTTAACTTGTACCGAAATAAATGTAATATTTCCGATAGACGATGAATGTTTTTTGTTCACTAAATTTTACATAAATCACACTAATTGTTGGAGTTTTTTAAAATTAAATTATCTAGCTGACCGCTAATCATTTATTCATTTTAAAGAAACTTTTAACGAGTTAAAGAGGTATTGTAAGTCATTTGAAATCTATTTGCCATATTTCATGAGCGTCGCTGAAAAGTCCTGAACGTTTCTTCTGTTGCCAGCTATCATTCGTGCTTTATGACAGATTTTTGAGGAATAAGATGGCATTTAGCTACTTCATTCTCCATTCGCGTACCGTATTTTTGTATGGTGTTGTATTTTTCTCCCATCAGGAGATGAAACCAGAAAGCATTGGGAATCTGTATCGTTCTGGTTTGGAGCTGATTCATGGTACACATTCATGACCTATTAACATTCGAGTCATTGCTATTCAGATTCAGAGATGACAGCATTTTGTGCTCACGTACTGCTCTGGAATTTAATAGCTCACTCAATCTAATTTTTGTCATTTTATGAGATGGCACAATCACCGTCTAACTTCGTCGGTACCAGTCCTCATACTCTGACTGATTGACAACACTGCCCAGTACTTTATATTAGAATTTCAAGAAACTGATATAAGTAAAGTGTAGTGAGGCAGTTTGTTTACTTTGGGTTTATGAAGATTCAGCCGATTGTAATGTAGTATTTTTACAAACCATAAAGTAGTGAGCTATCCAGCGTCCCAAAAACTCCGTGTTTGTCGTTGAATTTATGTTCACTTCTAATTGTGGAATTTTTTCCCCACTCGCCTTTACTCCTTGTTTTGTATTTATGTATGACAGCTTGGATGATTCGCAAATACTAATCTTTGAGGAAAACAAGTAAACATGGAAGCAGAAGTGGATTGAAAACCTGCTGCATTTCATTCGTAATGATAAAATAATAGTAGTAATTAATTCCATGTTGGAGTATGTTGTATTAGATTCCCCTTTTTGGTATCTAAACTTTGTTGAATTTTCAAGTAGATATTTGAAATCGTATTATGCTATTTTCTTCGTAAGTGTTCTTCAACAAAATAATTTTATTCTATAGGAGGATTCTGATGCTATAAACTTAAAAAACCAATAAAATCTATTACCATGATAGCTTTATATCAGTAGATTTCTGTTAGTGTTCATATAGTTACATACCACAAAATAAAATGTAGTACCGCAAATTCCCATATATATATATATATAATATGTGCACAGGAATACATGAAGGGATAAGGAAATTCAATTAGTCTGCAGAAATAATTCACTCTTTTCTAAAATTAATTGTCAGTTTGTTTCCGGCGAAGCAGTACACCGATGATGATGATGGAATTTCTAAGAGTGGATTTGAAAACCACTTTAATTCTTTCTGTATTCAAAGAAGGAAGGAATGCGGGAAATGACGTAATAGGATGTTAAATTCATTCGAATTGCTGAAACTTATCCTGGTCTTCTGAATTTCTAGTGTACATTCCCGGTAAAAATTGGGTCCAAGTTGAAAAAAGAATTTTAAAGTCTTAAACGACGTGTGTAGAAGACAAGTAATGAGAGATGATGAGTGTCATTCCACAGCTGTAGTACAACTGGAATAAGTGACAATAATAAAAGGTTTGAAAGCATTCTAATCATAGGTAGTTGAAGAACAAACTTTACTGCAGCATACAACTGGGTTTACAGGATACCCATCAGTAGACAAAATTATTGGGATTATAATGTGAACTTTTGCAGGAGTTCGTAAATAGACCTTTCACTGAAAGACGCTCATACTGAACTTGAGAGAACCTGCTTAGGTGGAGATATTGTCTCAACAATTTTTTGGTTAACCGATTTTCTCCATCAGTTTTCATGCAATAGAACTGCCCAACACGCATGAACATTTGGTTCTACTTATCGTCTGTGTTCAGTTTACTGGGTAAAAACAGGTATTCATCATCTCAAGGTTGTCATCTGTATTAAGTGTTTCATTCAGATAGCCCAGGTGGAGAGTAAAGTTAGCTAACGGAATTTCCATAGTGACATTTATACCAAACCTACTTTGTATATTCAATCTTATTAAGGAATTTTTGACCCTGTATAACTGCTAGGATGACCTTTTCAACTTAATTGAACTATCAGTGCAACTGAAGTTTGTCGTGTGTGAATGTCGAAATTTGACTAGGCCTGAATACTTGGCATAAAGAAACGATAAGTTGTGTTATATTTCAAAAATGAAAAACGAAAGACATCACACTCGTAATTACAATGATTCTAATGAGTATTTGTCATTAACAAATAAGAAAAATGAAGAACAGTAATCACGTCGAAGCGCCGGTGGCACAGCAGTAGAATGCTCGCCGACCACACATGTGGCCCGGCAGACGCACTCCTTTACCTCGCTAATCCAGTAATAAGACTGGTAAAGAAGGATGGCTGGGCATGAGGCTAGCAACCCCATCCCGTAAAAATAATAAACACTACTGCTACCGAATCTTCAAAGCTGTAGCTTGAAGCCCTATGTTCCACTGAGAACGTAAAGGAATAAAAAACCACGTCTAATAGCTGGCCAGTAACAGAGAGAATAGGAGTATGTAGGCAAACAGCAACAGTACAACCTTAGTCAGAAAATTAATTACTTGATAAGCTGATTTGAGAATAGATATATGAGAAGCTCACTTTTACGATTACAGTACAACTCAGAATAGATTTTCTGGTTAGGCTAACTAGAGTGACACTGATGTAGTTCTTCATCCGCCTATCGAATTTTTCATGAAAATCCTTTTGAATTTAGAAATGGAGTCCGTATACTGATACAGACATCGCACAATTTTTTCAGATGTTCAACTGGCCTACTTGTAAGTAGTTAAAATTTCACGAAATAAAAAACAAAAATTTGCGATGTGCAATAATTACCTGAAATCTGCGTGATAATAGTGCAACTCTTTAAGTATTAACCAATATATTTAAATAAGAACAACTACGAATAAGCATGTGTTCTCATCACTGGATCTTATACTTTCTTCAATTTTTTAGGCGTCTGAAGAAAAAGGTCTCTTGTGTTATCGACCCTCTGTTTTTTTAATGAGAAGCGAAAAATTTGATAAATTTTGGTACAGAGCAAAATGCAAGTCTGAGTCACAACGGGATTCGAAGCAGTGACTTTTCGGACTAGCTTTAGTTTCAGTCGGCACATAACAGTCTAACAATCAGAAGGCTTCTTCAAAATGTCTCACCAAATAATTAAATATTGTTAATTTTCTGTCCCATCGTGAAATCTGTCTGAACATTGTACGCCTCAGTGATTTCTAAAGAGTAAGCATTTTATTTAATTCGTTTCTAAAACGAATAAGGCAGTCTAATCATGTGGATTTTAATCACTGCTGCTATCAGTCTATGCTTTAACCTTATCATTTAGGAAAAAATCAGGGAGTCGAATACATATGGCATACATATGTTAAAGGTTTTGTTTTTTAATGTCTTAAAAATTATGTTCCAGGGATAAATTAACACAGTTTTGTTTCTCAGAGAGAAAAACAATATGTGTTTGAAAAAGGCACTGGCTTTCTTAAATATTCATATGAATATGTTATAATTACCGATGATTTGGCTAAATTTACACAAGCATATATGTTGAATTTATTATTCATATTATTATTATTAACTACAAAGTGGAAATGATGCTTGATTTCACTTTTTGAAAACAAAAGGTTAATTTCATTAATAAGTTTTTATGATAGCTATTTACTATACTGTATGTGTTTGATTTTATTGACTGTCTCTCGTATTCACTAGTATGTTTGCGGTATCGAATATTATTTTCGCTGTCATTCATCTATGCTTTGCTTATGGAGTGAAACATAGGGCTTCAGAGACACATCCTCAATGCACTCTTCTTCTGCTCAAAAGCCTTCATTTTCTCTTCACATGAATTCCTCGGTGTCACCTTTAGATGCCCAACCTGTGACTTTCTATTCGAGTCTTACCCAAAGAGTCTTCTCTCTGTCTGGTATTTTGTATTTAGACGGTATATCTATAAAATCAAGCCTGAGCGCTAGTGATGTTGGCTAAGTTATGCTGTGCACATTCCATTTTATAACCCCCATACCATCCTTGGTTTTGATAAAAAAATAAGAATACGTAATCTACCTGAAATGTATCACGTATGTGCGTAAGATGTTTTGAACAGTCTGATTACACATATACTTTTCATACACATTTATGTAAAACTTTAACAGAGTGTGAAGGGTCGAAACAGCACCAATATAGGTTGGAATCACATGCTAAAGGTAAAGGAGAAAAAACAGAGGAAAATGCACGGTGCATATGGTCACAGGTACATGGAAAGAACTCACCGGTCTCTGAAGGTCAGGGCTACACTGTATACTGTACTGAAACAATTTACTGGTACACTTAATTTACCTTGGTAATGGTTATCTGGTTATACCACTAATAGTAAAATTGATCAGTACATTTCAAAGCGGGCGCAACAGTAAATAAAATCACCTAACTCAAGAGACCCTGGAAATATACATCCAACTTCATGACCTGTCATACAGAGGGGTCATATAGTTGATTTTAACACTAATCTTAAGCCCACATAAATTTGATGAAGCCCTATCCGTGAAAAGCATATGTTCAAAAATTACTTGTTATCACACTTAAGTTACTTTGTTTGAACTCAGTTTTTGAACGAAGTGCTGCCTACGTAACAACATTTTCCCTTTCTTCCGCCTTAACTTTTATTTTGGACTTTAGCCCCCGAATTAATTCTCCGACCTATACTGATGAAATTTCGACCTTTTGTACTCTGTTAAACTTGTACATAAATATGTAATTGTTTGATACGTGTTCAAAAAGACATCAGTTCTCCTTATTGTTCTGCTGGAATTGATGAAATGGAACAAGTCGCTTCTAACTCCATTCCTGATTTTCTGTTTATGATAGAAATAACTGAACACACAGGCAGCGTAAGGACTGAAGTTTAGTAGAAATGAAGCATCGTTTGAACTACAGGCGGAACGTATGAGGGTGTCAAAACCAGAATCGGAAAGACGACACACATCTTAATCACTCTAAAATAAGTGTGGAAATCCAGCGCACTCAGTATAAAGAATAGAATTCAAATTTTTAACACAAATATTAAGTCAGTTCATCCAAATGGTTCAGAAACTTGCTGTGTCATGAAAAGCATTTCCAACAGCCTGCTTCAGACTTTTATGAACATCTGCCTTCGCTGGATCCACACTGAATGTCATATGGCCTGCCAGAAAGAGTTAGCAACAAATAGCTGTGGGAAAAATCAACCAAGAACCTGTTGCTCAGCGAATACGTAGAAGAAAATGGATATAGACTGGACAGTCTCTGTGGAACCTGCTGAGTGACAGTGCACACCGGACTCTCAAATGGAACTTGAATGGGAAACGACGAGTGATGGTGACATGGAGGAGATCGTGTGATTGGGAGATGAGAGTCTATTGGCGGTCGTGAGGCCAGTCAAACAAAAACGAAGAGAACACGATGCTGTTTAAGCCCCAATTTTCCACTCGAAACGTTAGAGAGTAATAATAACAGTACCATCAATATTTTAAGGTTCACGGGACCTAATTATTCCACATGAGTCTTGTTCACATCTAAAACTAAAATTAACAATCTGACATCACTTTTCAGCTAAGAGGCTCCATGTATTTCTTGACAAAACAAGTGCTGTAGAACAAGGTCAGCTGGTCAAAATTCAACCGTTAGAAGCATCTTAGAATAAAGTAGAATATTCCCAATAAGGTGAGATCACAACCCTGTCCACATTTTCTGCAGACAGCTCAAGGTCAGAATGACTTTCACTCACTTTCACATGGTAAACCAACACATTATCAGTGTATCGCACAATCACAAATCGAAGCATTAAAATAAGAGAATAAACAGGGACAAATATAAATATTAAGGATCAAGTGAACGTATTATGTGTAAATGTCAAAGTAATAATATACAGTCAAGGAGAAAAACGAATAATAACTTCAAAGTCAGATGAAAAATCCAAGGAAATATAAATATTGTTATTGTATCGCTCAGGAGGAATTTTCCAATTAGTCTCTTTCCGTTGCAGTAGTATGGAATTATATCCCATCACAGTGTCCATATTCTACGCATACATCCTCGACATTTCACCGCTTGTGAAACAGGTACTATCTGATATTGTTAGTTTTACTCATGATTATGCGTTGATGATTCCAGTCTGAATTAATGAGCCTCGTTCTAACATCTGAATTCCTTAAGCGAATAACATTGGTCATTGTGAACCGAATATGCTGTACTGCGAAATATCAGAAATATAAAATATTGAGACGTTCTCCAGTTTCACTAAGACACAGTATTTAAATTTATCTCTGAGTTGTATTCAGCTTCACTAATGTATTTACGCTTAACCAGCTTATGTTGTTTTAAGCTTACCTCATTCTCTAAATGATGCTATCTAAATGGGGCCAAAAGAAATCTTGTCAGAAATTTGAATAATGCCAATACACACGCAATATAATAAAAATAAACACTTATCTTGTTTCCCTCAATTTTACGCCGAATCCTACTCCACTTTAGTATGTTTTGAAACAAACACTGTGATTTCAATAGTTGATATTTCCTCTCAATGAAAAAAAAAACACATTAGTCATTAAGTTAAGCACCTAGAATAACAGTTGATAAATTTTATGCAGTTCAAAAAAGTACTCTGTATTCTTTCTCCACCCCCACTATTCATCTCCTAAAATAACTGCAACTGAGTTGTATTACTCCTTTTGTGTAAGAAAAAAATTAAACTATTACCAGACAGAGTTGTTATCACCAGAATTGTACACCAAAAAAGGTTGAAAGAAGAAGTCAACGTGACGAGAAAATAAATTCTTGGTAAAATGAAAATTCTTTTTTCGGCTTCCGTAACACTGCAAACAAACAAACAAGCAAGCAAACATACAAATGAACTAAGGCACTAGCGCACGTGAAAGGATTTTGTTACAGTGCTCTGTGTAAGATTATTTGTACAAAAAAGACTGAAAACAAATTGAAATCTGCGTATACACAACAACTACATAACTGAAAAATTAAACAGAAAAACCCAGCTTTTTGTTGTTGTGGTTGCTGCTGTTGTTGTCTGTTTTTAATATTAGTAAAAAATTTTCTTCAATTTATTTCTGTAAATTGAAAATGGGGAAAATTAAACCACTGATGGATGATTGTGCTTATTACTGGATAAAATGTAACTGCTACAGTCAGTGATTCATCCTATTCGAAACTGTATGAATATATACATATATTCCCAGCATAATGTTTTCAGAGCAAGATTTTATTTCTTTTTTTTTGTAATGTATTTCCATCTCATTTGTGGCTGGAATATCTTCTGCCATCTCGGTGATTCACTCACTTTTTTATTACTTAACGATTTTATTAAATTCAGTGAGTGTTTTGTATATGTATATATATATTTTAATAAGTGAGTTGATCCCGGGTTTCACTTATTAGCTTTATTCAAACGCATCTCTTACTTGAAACTGAGATGAGGTAATAGTTATAGCTTCTTGGTTTTGTCAATCTGTGGACTGGTTGGTTTCTGATGGTATACACTCCATTCATGTGTAATCCCCATCCAGACATCAATGAAAACAAAACACGTAGATCAGCGAAGAGTCGCTTTTCGGCGAATTCATTTTCTTAGCTGTACAATCGCAAATATATCTTTGTGTTATTTTGTATGTATGTGTACAATAAGTTTATCAAACAAAAATACAATTGGTTATAGTTATTTAAACTAAACAGGTGAAGATTGGTAATTGGAGTTACATAATACAAAATCAGTCAAGAAAATTAGGTGTTAGTGAAATTAGGGTAGTAACAAAGGTGTTGAGTTGTCACAATCAGTTGTTAAAAGAAGTTATGTAATAATATGAATAGTTTGATGAGTGAGTTTTACTCAGAATGCACATAGGAACAAAGTAGATAATACGAAATTACGTAAGAGTTCTAAATGAATACAAGAATTATAAGCAATTAAAGAACAGGCAAAGAAACAAAATTAAGTCATCAAAATCAAAAAAATCAAATCAAAAAAGTTGTTACCAAGACAGTAGAAGTGGTTGAGTAATCCTCTTTTGTATGCACAGCTCCGGTTTTTCTATGTGAATGGCCAGAGCTTCAGCGATACAAAGAAGGCGAAACCGTATTGCCTTTGATAGGTTGTTCTTGACTCTGTAGATTACTTTGAAGGAGGCGTTCCATTTTTCTTCTAGACAACATATCCAGAGCTAAAATTGAAATTATGATGTTGTCTAAAAAGGACGAGGAAAGCTTCGAAATCGCAGCAGGTTACAAAGCGTCTAGCTAAGCAGCTACGCAATCCCATTATTTTACTGTTATATGTCTGCTGATGTGTTAGATTCATTTTCATTTGCATTTGGGGACTTTTGTGCTAGTATATATGTATATTTCGAAGTTTTGTATTTCTGATTTTACCGGATGGAAATCTTGTTGACATCTACTGAGACATCTTTGACAACCCCTTGAGGTTTACATGAAGTTACCTAGTTGGTTGTAGGTGGAGAGAGAATCCAGCACACGGGTTTCACTCCATTTCATGACTGGTCAACTAGTGATATTGTTCCTAAGTACACTCGACGGTCTTTACTCCCTGGGAATCCAGGCACATCTGGCTGATGAGTCATAAGACAAGACGAAAATCACATCCCAAATTCTGTATTTAGACACCTCATTCCAATTAGTGAAATTACAACTTTTCCTGTAGTCAGTGCCATAATAGACAATGGAATAAAGCACTTTTCACTAGATAGCATTTGTGAATAGGAAATGACTAATTATGGATCTATATACAGCAAAATTCACGGTGGTTATAGGGCGAATATCAATTAGCTTGTCGGTTGGCATTCATTAGGCAACTTTGAAAATATATAAATTCTGCTAAATAATCGGACAAAGGTGTTATAACCTACAGACAGATTTGTGTATTTATTAAAGGTTACGGTATTCCTATGATTTTCTCATCAAAGTATTTAAAATGTACCTTGTCTCGTAAATTATAGCAAACTTGTTAGGCTGTAAAAGGTACCTATACACATAACTGAGATCCTGTTAATTTAAGGAATTGGAAACTGGAAAAAAATCTGCAATCAAGATATAAATGAAACACAATAAAAGAAAACCCTAGTAAAATTGAAGGCAGAGGTAAAGTCTGTTATAGAATTTCTCGAAAAGTTTATGTCTGCATGTCTGATTTCTGTTAACAGTGATTCTTCACGTTAGACAGCTGGAGGTAGTCAGCAGGAAGTCATGAATCTAGGTAAAGTACTTGCTTTCAAGGCGCAACTGCCACTTTCAACTATCCTAAGGAACTTTCTGCCGATTACCGTCAACAGTCTAACATCGGTATAGAGTGCACCACGATGGCAAGTCCCTTAGTTTGGTTGCGACATTGTAGATCTCACTAATACTATGGACTAAAGGCACGATATTGATTGCCATCTACTGACCAATCACTATAAACAATATGTTTTCTTCAAGCATTCTACGCAGAATGTAAATTTGTATTTGAAATTTACTGCATCTTCGCTTTTTTTGTTATGATAACTCTAAGTATTCGTTTTTCTTCAGCCAAGTAAATAAGTAAAGACCAACATATTTGCCTATTTCATGGTTAAATATGGGAATCAGAGTTGGTAAATCAGATAAACATTTTATACTTCAGGACTTTTAAATCCTTATTAGCTAGCAGATTGAAAAACTCAGGTTTCTGATACACTGTAGTGAATACACTTCTCTTGTTTAACAAACAGAAAGATTGAGCGAATAAATATTTACTTTTCAATTATATCCTCATCTCTGGCTCAGCTCTAATACATGTGGCATCTTTATTACCATACACAACAATTTACTAATCAAGTTATATTTGTTAACAATAATTAGTCAGTGTCAGCATGTCAATAGGGTGATAATTAACGAAGAAAGTGCGTCGGTGGCACAGTGGTTAGGACTCTCGCTGACCATGCACATGGTCCGGGGTTCGATCCCCTCCCGACGCACACCCGATATCTATGGTCGGCCTGAAATTTGGGCTACCGGTATCCATACTGAAAATTCCATACTTGTACTGAAAATACGGTGTGGAATCAAGCTGTAATCAAAAATAAAAAAAAATTAAAAAATAAAATACACATAATTAAAAGGTAGAAATGGTTACAACACGTTGATTGCATAATGCATAATTTTGGAAAAATGAAGAGTAATTAAGGAATAAGCGTGTGCACAGGTTGATTACGCAGCAGACTGTTAAAGAAAATAAAACGATTTGGACAATGATAACTTGTAACTAAGGCTGAAGTGGTCCTAAGAATAAAATAATTTTACAAATATAACATGTAATGAAAGATGAAGTAATCAGAAAAATCATAAAATAATTTGGACAATTATAATTTTTAAAGGTTTAGGGTGAGGAGGCGAAGGAGTCCGGTTTATACATTCATGTAACGATGGCCAAGATAAGGAAATTGGCTGTACAAATTTCTTCTGAACACACAGGTTTGGCTTCTTCACGTGGATTTCTATTGCTTCAGCTGTATGTAGAAGAAGAACTTGTAGAGCAAAACTAAGATTAGTAGGAATGCGATAAATAATTTTAAATGCAGTATTAACATCAACCTTATGCTCACTATCTACAAAGTGTGTTAAAATAGAGCTACAAATAGATCTTGTTTGTCCCTTGCCATTTAACCATGCTGGATGATTTTCGGAAATACGATGATGAACCTGCCTAATTGTACGCCCAATGTAGCTGGCTCCACAGCTGTAGTCGAACTGGTAGATGCACACAGAGGAGGCAAATTTAGGTAGTTTATCCTTATTTCTGGAACGTAGAATAGGGGTGATAGTGAAGAGACAACGTACCTCTGCTGCTTGTTATTAGTTTTCTGGAACTGTGAAAAACAGATCGATTCAACTTGAACATTTCAAAACTAGTTATTTGACAAACTTTTATTACGAATACATGTAGAAGATGTATCAGCTTAAAGAGATTCAAGTATTTTGAATCAGAATATAAATATAATTTCGAGAAGCACCTGAATTCATGTAGCACACTTAAAATTCCACTAAACATAAATTTAAATGAGAAACAACAATAAAAAATAGTTGGTTTTCTACAATTTAAAATGTATATTTAATGAGATTATAACTGTGGTCCCTCAAGAGCTTTGGAATTCTTATAGAATTTCATAATGTAACCAAACAAATCCCTGAAAATCAACACTTGATAATGTAACATTTAACAGTACTATGGTAAAACTACTGTTATTATGTTTATTCTCCCTTCCTGCATGTATTATTTCTTACACTGCGAAATACATAGCCCAAATGTATTCATGTTAACAAAACTGACCAAATCTTATTTTTAGAAGTAGCGAAATAAATGCATAGAAAGTGTTGAACAAATACGCCAGTGAGGAATTTCAATTTTATTGTATTCTGGAACGATAATTAATCGACAAAATAAACAGCTATTTCTGGGACTTTACCTGGTGCTCTGCTGACTGACCAGGGATCATCACCACTTTGGTTGCCGATTGCTGCATACCTCTTATTATTACAATGAATAATTCACAGCCACTAATCTTTAATATCTATGACTACTTGGGAAAACTCGGTGACACAAACATGATCTGATTTTGAACAAAGCAAGAACACTAATTGTACCAGGATAATATGAGCTCATCTTTTATTATTTCGAGGATTCTTCTCAACTGGTTACAACCTGAACGATAAAAATATGAATTACTTTAAAGATTTGAACATACTTTTCCACAATCAAAAGGAGTAATTGGTAGGAAGTAAAAGTAACATTACTCCGGAATGATTTAACTAATTAAGAATTACAAACACTGACTATTTATAGAATAATTAGACAATTAGGCTTGGAAACAAAAACAGAGTTGTTATTCTTGCTTTGTTCAAGTTTATTAATGGGAAGAATTGCATGAAGTTTTTGATCTCATCTTGTTGTCAGGATCACATAGATCACACAGCTAATAGTGTGTTGTATATCAGTTAAATTGTAAACCATATCTTTAGGCTACATGGTTAAACAACATGATTTCTAACGATATGAAAAAGGATATCATGGTTATAATTTTGACTGAGCTATTAGTCAACCGTTGTCTTGAACTTCATTTCCGAAAATATAGGTTTTGTGTTAGATGGTTGCAGACAATCGGCAGGAAGCCCACGGTATAAGCTCCATGCTAACCATCAGCAAGGCTTGTCTTAAAGCTTTGAACGAACTACCATCTAACATCAATCCAGAGTACATCCTGTCTTGGTGACCACATCATAAATTTGACTGATAGAATCCAGTCAACACTGAGTCGCAACCTTACAGGAACTGATCTCCCCGTTGAGATTTGAACCAGGGTTGCCCGGTACTGCAGTTGAAAAAGTTATTCGAAGTCACAACTCAGCTCCAGTAACACTTTAACAGATACACTAACTGGTCACTAGAGAGTAACTAATGTCATGTGTCTGGTCCTTTATGTTGGTACAGACTAGATTCTATCAGTCAGGTATGTTAAATAATATTGATTACTTCATCAGTATTCTTATTTGAATAAAGTGTTGTATTGAATGTGAGAGGTGAAGCTGGCTAAAAAGTGTCTCTCTCAAAATGAAATTACCTCTTTCACTATTATAGTTATTTCACTTAATAATGACACTGAAAGAAAAAAATGTCTGATAGTTAATCGCTTAATATAATGATAGGAATTAGTTTGCTTAGAAACATTGTGTGATGTCAACCTGTAGTCACTCGTTTTATAGTCGGATTCTAAAGGATATTTCACTGAACACCAAAATTAAAGCGTTTAGAATTGCTTCAATTAAAATCTTTAATTCGTCAAAAAGCTAAATCCCGATTATTAAAATGGTTTCTGCCTTGATTTTACTGTTGACATCGCTATCACTGATCAATGCAAAGGGAAAGACAACTAATCAGTGTGATTTTCAAACACATATAACTGCTCATTACTGTAGTTGCTTAAGTGCGCTTATTATTACTATTGTTCCCTTGAGTTGCATTTGGAACATAGGTCTACAGCAGCACATCTCCATTTCATCATGTTCTCTACAGTCCTCCCACTCTGTTTGGCTGCCCTTAAGATTTCCCATAGGCTCTCGTCTCCCTTCGTTTATTAACTTGTAACTGTCGGATGATGAATTTAAGAGGCTGACATATTAGACAATGAAGATTCTGGCAGTTATTTGTAACGGTAAGCACTGACTGAAGTATTTGATAAACAGATTACAGCCGTAGAAGAATTAAATAGTGCAGTGGTATTCATTCTATATTTAAAAATTGTTCGATGGAATGCATTTAAGCCGATTATCTTGTTATCATGTCGGTAGCTTACTTCAGTAATTAGCTTTCTAATTGTGCAACTGTTCCGGTAAGACATTTGGCCATTGAATGTATCGCTGTCTTTGACTGCCTGTGCTTTACTTTCACAGTTTGTGAGTCAAGATTTACCTTCTTATATACATGCCTGTAACGTACCAGTTGGTCAACGTAGAACTGCAAAATTCAGAACATTACGCTCCAGTCATACATATTTATATGCACTAAGTGAATAGATGTAGGTGATACTACTGAAATAAACAAAGCTATTTGAGGCGAAATAATGTTGATCCAGACGAAATACAATTTATATTAAGTGAACTATAAATCATAGATTGTGACCCCACTTTATAAACAAAAACAACGTCGCCCTTGTCTGTTTCTTACTGTATTCCTCATAAATATATATATCTATGTATATATATATATACATATATATATAGCTTCAGTTTGCTGAAATCTTTGTAGGTGGTACGGGGTTCGAAACCATAAACTTATGGTTGAAATTTGGGTGAATAAGCCATAAAGTGCAGCTGAAATCTAATTTTCGCTTATTAAGTTTATTTTATAGTGAAATAAGTACTCATTATTCTCAGCTAGTGTCAGTGAGTGACACCTTAGCTAACAGTTACGTGGTTTTTTATTTCCTCCAGATATCATCAACATGATGGTAGCTTAGCCACTTCTCACTGATGATGTCGACTTGTGCTTGCTAACTGACAATAATTTATCGACGGTGGAATAACCAGATGCGAAGAATACACACGCTTAAAGCTTACATATCATTCTGTCAGTCCATAACCCCTCAGTGGTCAATATATGGACTGAGAATTACTCAGATTAATTTAGAATATCTCTTTTTTTTAATTTTCCCTGTTTATACTTTTACATACTACATATTATTCAAAAATCTTAAATAAACTTCTTAAGCTGTCCTTATTCTCTCACATAATTTCCAATCATTTATTGACTTCCCAGAAAATCTCTTAATCCCTTTCTTCACTAGTAAAATAAGTATTTAAATGTTGGTTTAAGCGACTTGAAACTGATAAAAAACCAACTAACTGTGCATGTAATCGTCTTTCTATGGGCTGGTCTACCACTAGTTTGTATTATATACATAGATCTGCTTATAAATGTTCTCATGTTGAAGCGCAAGTCCTGCCAGGTAACACAAAGGGGTTCTTATTCCCACTTTAAAATATCACTTCAGTATAAGGAAAATGCTTGTCATTTCACACATTTTGGACGACCTAATTTGCAAATGATGAAATCGATTTTACTTGACAGTTACTTGGCAGTGGTCATGACATTTCATTTTTCATTCCTTGATATCCATGGGGAATAAACGACGTCAGTTTTTGAAGTTGCATTAACGATGGTGTGTGATTTGGAAACTACTACGCTATTACGGGGTGCCACCGACAATTATACATCTCATCCAACAGCTATACGACAATGCTGCATGCCAAGTAAACCAAAACGGAAAACTCACAGAATCCTTCGAAGTGAAGACAGGAGTACGACAAGACTGCCTACTATCGCCAATGATTTTCCTGATTGCAGTAGATTGGATAATGCGACAAAGAGTGGGCAATGAGGAAACAGGCATAAAATGGACACACACAAAAACTTGGAGGATCTGGACTTCGCCGATGATATATGTCTGATTTCCCACAAACTGGAGGACATGCAAGTGAAAAGCAACAAGTTGGTAGAAGAAGCATCAAAAATAGGACTTCAAGTGAAGATAGAGAAAACAGAGGTGATGAAAATTCCTGGGCAACACCACCAACAGCAACAACAACAACAGACAACAGTCAGCATAAATGGGAGGAAACTGAAAGAAACAACCTCCTTTACCTAACCACCTACCTGGGAAGCATCCTTTCAACTACAGGCGGATGGGACTGATGAGGATATCAAACCGAGGATCGGAAAAGCAAGACAAGCTTTCATTACTCTCAAGTCTGTGTGGAGGTCAACAGCACTCATCATCAAAAACAAGGTCGAGATTTTCAACTCCAATGTGAAGTCAGTGCTACTATACGGATCAGAGACTTGGCCAGCGCGTCATAAAGAGCATCTCAAACAAACTACAGACCTTCATCAAAGGCTGCCTTCGCTCAATACTACTCGAAATCAGATGGCCGGCCAAAGAAGATCAGCAGCGGGATCTTTGGGAGTGAACCAACCAGGAACCGATTGTGAAACAAATAAGCAGGAAGAAATGGAGATGGATTGGCCATACTCTGAGGAAACAAACCACCAAGTGATATCACTAGACAAGCCATTGCTCGAGTGGAACCCGAAAGGGAAGAGGCGAGTTGGTCGCCAGTGCGAGGGTGACTTGGAGGAAGTCATGTGAAGAGGAGATGAAAGTCTGTGGGCAGACTTGGAATCAGGTGAAAACTCTAGCAGAAAACCGAGCGCAATGGAGACGTGCAGGTGAATTAAAAGAAACAATAATAATAAATAATAACGACAGTGTTGTTTTCACAGGGTGGAACTGCTAGCTTGATACCTAGCCTTCAGTCTTTCCCGGGGTTACTACCGGTTGGGGGATGTTCAGCAGTGTGTCGGCCGCGTGTCGTACCTAGACCTCCTGTGTGGCTGGCTAACATTTTACCACTGAAACACCACCGCACATGCGAGATACTTTATATAATGACTAAAATGTTTAAACGTCAGAAAAATGGAGCAAACAGAAGAAAAGCATAGTATTTTTTCCATACCACAAGCTATTCATTTATAAATAATCATATGTATGTCGTTAATTATTTCACTATAGACAACATCTATCAGTCCATAATTAAAAATTAACGCTAGCAATGTAACCAACTGATAATCGTCGGTCTAAACTTCTAGATGTACGAAAGTAAAAACTGAAAAAAAACATATCTTCTTTCTATTTTCGATGTTATCCATCATTCTTATGAAAGGTTTAATCAGACCAAATAAGACTTAATTTGAATTAATACTACTGCTATATTCTTGATTATTTCACTTTGATATCGAGTGTTTAATTTCCTCTTGTATGTATACAGAATAATCATATACACACACTTTTTGAACTGTAATCAAGTAACAGTAACAATTCATTCATATGTACCTATTGAAATCTTGATTTTGATGATACACCGTGATTAGAAGAAAACACTGATGTTGTCAATATCAATTAATCCTTAACAAATGTAGACATAAAACTGCAGGAGCTGATGAAAAACTCATCGAAAAAAGTGCTTGTCTTTTACCAATCAGTGCCCTTCGCTTATTTTTTGCTTGCAACGAAAGCAGACACACTGGTTAAATGGCTTCCCGAAGACTTTCACCAGCCCATGACATTCCATCTCTCCAGTTCCAATGAAGAAGATTTTTCATATTTTTGCTTGGCTTTGAAGTTTTGTTTGCGATTAAGCTGACTTTTCTTACCTGTTTTCTTGAACTTAAGACCGGAGACACTACGTGGCATCACGGAGGAAACCTGTGTGGAAGAACGTTGGAACTCTCTTAAACCGATATTTAAGGAAACGTGGACACCTGTTCTAGGAAGAAAGAAGAGACAAGACAAGGAATGTCTCTTAATGGACACATACCTGGAATCTAATAGAAGAGAGGACAGGAGGACGGTGAAAGAGAAGGTGACTCAGTGCAAAGATGGACAAGAGAACAGAAGGAGAAGCTGGATTCACAGCAATCTAAATTCCACTGAATCAACAAAGAAGTGAAGAAGAGTGTTACGAAGGACAAAAGACAATTCTGCTACACGCTGACAATTGAATTAGAAAATTTGCAAGTAAAAGAGACCTTGGAACACTATATGAAATAATCAGATCTCTATCCAGGAAAACATCAACCCAGTTGGTGAAACCAACAAAAGATGCTTAAGGGAACCTGATTGCCAAGGAAGAGAAACAAATAAAACAATGGGCTGATCACTTCATAAGACTTTTGAATCGACCATCATCTGCAACTCGTCCAGAAATACAACACCACCAACAGCACGCACAGAAGTGCCAGTGGACACCAATCCTCCAACGAAAGCAGAAATCCTTAATGCTATCAAGCTACTGAATGCCTGCAGAGAAGGCAACAGGACCAGACCGAATTCCCCACCCTGAAGCACTGACCGTAAGGAGCGAGAAGATAGGAATGCGTTGGATCAACAGAAAGATTCTGGAAGATCTGGATGATTATGGATGATTTATATCTCATCTCACGAAAAGTATAGGTGAAAACCAACAAGTTTTCAGAAGAGGCTAGTAGCGAAAACAGGATTTCAAGTGAATATACAGAAGACAGAGGCGATGAAGATACCTAACCAACATTAAGAAGTACTAATCACCATCAACGGGAGAAATTCAAAGGAATTCATCTCTTTGACTTATCTAGGCACCATCGTTTCAACTAAAAGCAGCCAGATGGGGAAGTCAAAGCAAATTAGGATCGGAAAATACAAGGTGCACTTTCACTACTCTGAAATCAATGTGGGAATCTACTACACTCAGCATAGAGAACCACACCCAGAGATTCCACATTAATTTCAAGTCAGTTAGGTCTCCCATATGGTTCGGAAAATTGGCGGATCACAAAAAGCATTCCAAACAGGTATGTACTTCCGTCAACAGGTGCGACTGCTGGCTCCAAACTGAAGGTCAGATAACCAGTCAGAAAGGACAAGCAATAGGGGACTCTGAGAACAAAAACCAACCAAGAACCTACAGTCCTATAAAAATGGAGAAATAGACGGATACTTATTGAATATACGCTGAGTAGACTGTTGGGTGACATCGGATGCCAGGATCTCTAGTGGAATTCGAATACAAAGCGACGAATTTAGCGTCCGAGGACAGTGTCGGGGAGAATGTGTGAGAAAGATACGTCAGCTTACCGGCAGTCCTGAAGTCCGCTAAATAGGACTGCGGGGAACAGGATGAAATAGAGATTTGCAGTTGAAGATCTTTTTTCCAAACTCAACCTTAGAATATATATATATATATAACAGCTTCTCAATTACTCCGTCACTTGCATTTTAATCCACAGTAGGCACTAAAATGTTACAGAGTGACTTCGTGTTTAAATAGGGAAGTAGTTAGGTTAGAAGAACAGAAACATACATTTGCCTCCAAGCTTTTTGAACACAACCGGGATTCATTAGCTTTAAATTTCTACCTTTTTTGTATCAGTGATATGACGTATCACCTAGGTGATACAAGGTCAACTTCTGAAATCTTTTCAGTGATCAGCAGTCAAAACACCTCATGAGAACTTTTTAATGTTGAAGATGTTTCCATCTACTCCTCAACTGTAGCTCTCTCTTCAGGAGACTATCAGTTATTTATTTGCCCCTAATTAGTGTTTGACTCTAGTTTTAACTCACCGGAATTTCGAATTTCACTTCATTTTTAACTTTAACAACTTCACCTTAAGTTGACCACCATTGACCACCACAAGAATCTTTTTTTGTTCTTCATTATTTATTTAGTCAGTTTTGTATTAATTGTGAGTATTTAGTCGGTCCATCTTTCTTATGATTATATGATGCTGTTATGCTTCGATTTAACTTTACCACCTGCATTCAAGAATACTCCTCCTCATGCGTTATAAAACGCCTTTAGTCTGATACAGTCTTTTGTTAATCTAACTTTTAATCCTAAGAGTCTTTTTTTCTCCACTTTTCAGAAATGAACTGATCGTTTATTTCAAGTATGCGACAAAATTACTTCACATTGGTTATTTATTTATTTGGTTATTCAAGCTATATGCAGGTAATCAAAACTGTGTGAATTAAACAGCATAATTCGTAGATTGGAAAAACTGCTTCGATACTTAATAAGCAACTTATTCAAGGCAGACAAATGCATTAGAGGGTTGAATTTAAGACTGATTATTTCTAGGATTAACACTGAAGATTGTTATTTTTGTTATCGAAGTCGAAAAATGAAAATAAACATTTTGAACTGCCATTTGACAGTGACATTTATCCTGTCACTTAGTGATAATCAACAGCTGGCTTTAAAATGCTTAGCTGGATAAATATACATCATTGAAAGCAGTTAGAAAACTAGTGGAAACCAGGGCTTAAGGGACACTCGTTTCGTTCGGGTATGGGACTCCTCATCAGTACGCACCCATATTCCCACCAGGAATCGAATCCAGAAGGTTTGGTTCACTATTTGACTATTCAGCCAATGGAGCGGGATCCAATGAACCGTAAATCTGACCTTCTGCCGTTTCGCCACATATAGCACCACTGCCAGTCAATATGATCGGCGAATATTTAGTCCCACACGCTACTTACTGGACGCCATTGGTCGTGGCCCCTCACTAAAATACCGGACAGCTTCTTCATATCGATGGGTGATAGTAAGCATCAGATTATTTCGTCTAACCAATTTCAGCCTTCAATCCAACTTGAAAGTAATCAGATCCCTGGAAGCCAACACTTGGGAATTAAAACACACGTTCAAACAGAGACAAACTAGCAGCTGACTAACATGTGCTTTTATGTACCACGATCAAAATCAGGATCGTGGTAAACACAAGCTCTGAAGTTTCGACACTAGAGGTAAGTCAGTGACTCACAGACTTGGTGTGTTATCAACAGGTTACTACTGCAGACTTTTATCAACAGATGCTTCAACTGTCTTGATAATTAATATCAGACGATGGGGTGGAGGTAGTTAGCAATAGAGAAGTCGAGAAGGTATTGAGTGAACCACTCAAGAACTTATTACACACATACAAATAAAGAGATGGATATGCACTGTACATATGTAGAAGAAATGTTCACACTACAAGCCGTTGAATCTAACCGGAGTGAGGAATAAAGAATTGGGCGTAGAGTATGACTTAGAGAAGGTCATGTAAAGAATGAGTGAGAGTTAGAGCGTACCTGTGGATCGAGCTGAAAGTGACCACATAAATACGACTAGAATAGGGATCTGCCATCTAATTTCCATGTTCCTCTTGGAACGCAAGGAAAAAATGATTAACAATATAGCAATAATTTACTTTTATTTACCATATTCGCTTGATCCCTCTCATATGTTGAATTTGGTATTATATTATACAAATATATGAACTACGGTTGATCAAATATCTCATTATTATTGCCTGTCTTGTATTAATACCTCCTCTTCATTTTATTTATTATTTAACCTTATTCCCTTACGTCCCGAGTGGAACAAAAGGCTTCAAGCTAGAGGTTTGTAGTTTCGGTAGTAGTGGTATAATTTTGTGGGGTGGGGTCGCTGTCCTCACGCCCAAACTTCCCTCTTTACCGGTCTTACTACCAGCTTAGACAGGTTTAGGAGTGTGTTGGCCGGGGATCGAATTCCAGACCACGTGTGTGGTTGGCCAGTATTCTACCACTGGGCCTGTTCCTTTACAAAGCTGATAAATACTAAGTGACTTCTTATTTGCAATAATTTCGATGTTATTTTTTATATTTATTTACAATATTTCTCACGTGACTGTTAGCAACTGAAGAAGAGCTGTTAAATGAAATGAGCTCCTTTATTTATTATTCAGATATTTTTACTTTTTTTTCCTTGTTCAAAAAATTAATTACCTTCTCTCTTTTAAACTTGATTCAAAGACATCTGTAGTAGATGGTGACTGACATCAACGTCCCTTTTTATGCGTAAACGTATATGTACATAGAATACAAAATGTTACATGAAAATTCACCAATGTTGTCTGACGGTATACTATTTAGTTTGCTATTTCTAATCTGAACTGTAATCGAACAGATGACTGTTTAACTTCAGGCAAATAAATAAATAGGTCCAGTTAAAAGAAGCGAAACAGAACACAACCATAGTGAATGATAGAAATACACAAAGAGAGAGAAAGAGAGAGGTGGACAGAGTTAGGGAAATAAAGAATACAAACGGAAGAAATTATTCAACGTATCATTTGCTATGTTACCATATTTTTAATTTAATTAGACCGATGAACAGTACCTGCGCAAATCGATATGCTTCTTTCTAATGCCTTTATTATTATCATCATTATTTATTATTCTTCGCTCATATGCCAAGAAAAGTAAGACAGTAATGCATTAAAGAATTCGGTCAATATCATATGTAATGATGATATTAAGAAGCAGGTGAATTTGAATGTACTGACTTCAAAAATGTCAATCTTCAAAAAATCTTACTGCAGTTAGTGCTGATCTTAGCATCTTATCTTATCTTACAGAAAATTTAAGACACTAATTGGAACTTTCATCTTGCTAGTGTTAAATTCTCATGTTCTATTTCGTTTAAAATTATAATTTACAAAAAAAATTTTTTTTCGAATTAATTATAAAACTGTGAAGTCACTTTGTTAATATACGCATCTAGTGAATAGAATTCATCAAAATACAAAACTAGACCAAAATAAGAATAAAAATTCTCATGAAATGGGATCGGAGACTAAATTGTTTTTAAAAGAAATGCATCATATGTCTATGTGTACATGTGACTACAGCAATATTTACATGGGAATATCAGACAGCATCACTGAACATGAGCCTAGAAACTTAAGTGTAATGTGTGAAAGAATGAGAATTAACGCCGCTATAAATAGACATATACTTAATGTAGGATATATTGTTAAATAATAGACAAAATAATGGAAAGAAGGACATCAATCTCCCAGCTGAAAACTGTTTGATTCAACTCACATTCAGTTAATTTTTTTGGCTTTATTTACTATCTCTGTAGTTTCTTTCGTATTATTCTTAGACTCTAGGCATAAAACTGTTAATTTCAAATTGTGCTTTAGTCTGGTTTATCAAAGTTTAGCTTTATTGTTCCCCCATTATGCCATATAAGTGTCACACCATGTCTACTATAAGTCTGACACTTTTCTCACTCTCATCAACAATATGTCTTCTTTCTTATTTGATAGTGTGATTGGTTGACTTAGAAGCAGTTTCGATTCTTGAACTTCGTTTTTTAGTTCCTACATATACTGATATGAGATGCGTATGTGTAAGACTTACAGGACGTGAAATAAAGTTAATTTAATTCATGAAACTATGCCCTTTTTATATATGGATGTAGTTGTCGACGCAATCTGTTTCTATGATAACTTCTTATCAGGATTTACAGCGTTTGCTTTATTAGGTTACTAATTGAATGAAAACCTATTGCTTATTAGTGACTCTAGAATTTAACTCTCCTTATACAAAATGTAATACTGTCTCAGGTAATATTTAATCAGTTAGAACGTAGGGAAATACTTTGCTAAAAATATCACCCCACAAACACGTGAGTTTACGAATGAAGACAGTGTTTCGAATTCCAAAGTAATAAAATCATAGGATAGTTGCGGAAATCCTACGCGAATCCTAGGCTTTTTTACTTTACAGAAAGTTGACTATTTACGTTAGAGATTCACATTTATGTGAATAGATGCTTCTACTTTTCGCGTATTTGACATTTTCCGACTTGACGTTTGAGTAGGTTGTGCACAAACGAGGATGTTAAAGCCAGGATTGTAAAAGTAAGAAATCACTGTGAATAATATCTACACCACTTAGGACAAGGAACTGTATGGTTCACAGATTCTCCTTTCACGATAAGCATTTCCAACAGGTTGCAGGTTTCTTTCTACACCTTTTTGCACCTCACAGTGAAGATAAAATGACACATCGAAAAGAAGAAGCAAACAAGAACTCTGGAACGAACCAACTGTGGCATTTGCTACTGATAAGACTTATCAGTAGTATATAAAGAAACGTTCATTGGCATAGAAATATCAAACAGGAGGAAGATAGTTTTGACGTCAGGGAAAGGAATTGAATCAGCAATGCGGAGAAACATGGGAGATGTGAAAGGAAGGCAAAGAAACACACTATGAAGGAAAGAAGTAACATAAAATGGAGGATCTGTGCAAATGACGATTTGAAGATAAGGTGTACACAATTGCGCTATATAGCGATACTGAATTCCAAACAAAGACTCCTTTACCAAGTCTTTTGTGGAATGACGGCGTGCTTCTGCAGCTCTATATTCTACGCTGAATCCAAGGACTAATAATAAATATCGGTTGTTATTAGTGACATACAAACGAATTCGGATTATTGTGACACTGAACTAGGTATTAAAGTCGATGCATCAGTAAATTTTACTCAGTGGGAATATGTGAAATAATATTGCCAGAGATGAGGATCTAATTGAAAAGTAAATATTTCTTCGCTCAATCTTTCTGTTTTCTAAATAATACTGCTGTGTTGGACACACTGTCTGTATCACACCACTACAATGGTAGTATACTTTATTATAAAGTTGCCATATGTATAGTGATGGGAAATCATTGAAATTCTGCTGCTGTTATTATGTCTGAGTATAATTCAAACATAGCAGATGCAGAATTAGATTCAAATGCCGTGTAACTGTAACAGGTATTCAATAACAATTTTAAAAACTCTCACAAGTAGATCACAATTGTGAATGTGACTGAATAGTCATTTGAACGTCTGAATGTTTATAAAGTCTGGTCACGCTATTTAAGGAAATCCTCACCACCATTCAAACAATACTTGCCGCTGTATCAAACATAATCAAGTCAAAAGTCTTAAACACTGAGATTATTCTTTCTTCAGTGAATAGGGGGTTAAGCAAATTTAGACATAGACAAATTAAACTGATCTTGTGAACTTCAGGTTTTACTTTCGGTGTAAAAAATTATGCGCAAAAGGATAAAAGCAGTTCTTTTTCTTAAAAAATGTCTTCTTTTTCCGTTTCACACCGAAAGTTGGGCAGGTGATCAAATAAATTAACTTGGTCTTTTCTTTTGATAAGTTTTCTTTTTCTTTTAAAGTTAAGCCGAAAATCTACTTTCGGGAACGGTACAGAAAAGTGTATTTCTGTGTAGTTGTATTCTACAGTGTAAGAGTTAGCAGCACACCTAGTTGCATAATTCACTTCCTCTCTCTGCATTTTTGTTTACTTAATTACTTACACAGAAGAAATAATGTCTCTACTCCTAGAAAAGTGTTATCATTTCAGGAATAAGAAACCTGTAAGGACACAGGTATATATTTCACCAAAATGCTGAGTGCATTTTCGCTAGTGTTTTAAGTTTCTTATTTTTTAAAGACCAGCAGCGCATTTCAGTACCTACTAAAAAACTTCTTTGAAAATTAATTAAATTTAAAATTAAAATTTTAAAAAGTAAAGAGTAAAGAAGAGTGCCAGAGAAGACAAAAGAAAATATTACGAAACCATGGCAAGTGAAGCAGAACAAGCTACAGGAAAAAGGAGACCTCGCAACACTACCAAAAAACAACTAGATACCTATCGGAAGTCCTGAAGGCAATCAAGATGCTAAACGCTGGAAAGGCAGCAGGACCAGATGGAATCCCAGCAGAAGCATTGAAAACGGACCCAGAGACAACAGCGGACTTGATGACACCACTACTGGAGAAGGTGTGGGAAGAAGGCAAAGTACCCGAGGATTGGAAGAAAGGATACTTATTCAAACTACCAAAGAAAGGAGACTTAAGTCAATGCAAGAACTGGCGCGGAATTATGCTCCTGTCCATCCCAAGCAAAATACTAAGCCGCATCATCCTGGAGAGAATCAAACATGCCCTGGATGAAAAACTCCAACCGGAACAGGCTGGATTCAGGAGAAACAAGTCATGCATTGATCAGATCGCTACATTACGGATCATCATTGAACAAAGCTTGGAGTGGCAGTCACCTCCCTATCTCAACTTCATCAACTTTAAAAAGGCCTCTGACAGCGTCGATCGAGAGGTGATTTGGAAACTACTACGCTACTACGGGTGCCACCGACAATTATACATCTCATCCAACAGCTGTACGACAATGCTGCATGCCAAGTAATCCACAACGAGAAACTTACGGAATCCTTCGAAGTGAGGACAGGAGTAAGACAAGCTGGCTGCCTACTATCGCCAATAATTTTCCTGATTGCAGTAGACTGGATAATGCGACAAACAGCGGGCAATGAGGAAACATGCATAAAATGGACTCCTCACACAAAAAACTTGGAGGATCTGGACTTCGCCGATGATATATGTTTGATTACCCACAAACTGGAAGATATGCAAACGAAAAGCAACAAGTTGGCAGAAGATTCATCAAAAATAGGACTTCAGGTGAACATAGAGAAAACAGAGGTAATGAAGATTCCTGGACAAGAACAACAACAACAGACAACAATCAGCATAAATGGAAAGAACCTGAAAGGAACAACCTCCTTCACCTACCTACCTGCGAAGCATCGTTTCAACTACAGGCCGGCGGAACTGACGAGGATGTCAAAGAAGGATCAGAAAAGCAAGACAAGCTTTCACTACTCTCAAGTCTGTGTGGAGGTCAACAGCACTCAGAATCAAAAATAAGATCCGGATTTTCAACTCCAATGTGAAGTCAGTGCTACTACTATACGGATCAGAGACTTGCCCAGCGCGTCATAAAGAGCATCTCAAACAAACTACAGACCTTCATTAATAGTTGTCTTCGCTCAATACTCAAGATCAGATGGCCGGCCAGAGAAGATCAGCAACAGAGATCTTTGGCAATGAGCGAACCAACCAGGAACCGATTGTGACTTGGAGGAGGTCATGTGAAGAGGAGATGAAAGCATGTGGGCAGACATGGAGCCAGGTGAAGACTCTAGCAGAGAACCGAACGCAGTGGAGACGCACGGCTGAAGCCTTATTTTCCTCTAGGAATTAAAGGAAACAATAATAATAATAACCTGACTGGGTGTTTAGCATACTTTTAAACTACTTATAAACATGGAAGCAGTTGTATCCAAGTTTCAGTCGATTTACGAACTTTCATACTTTGGAAAGCTGAGGGAATTATTGGATAACATCAGTGGTATTGTGGCTGTTTATCACTTCTTATTACTCATGTTTGCACCTAAAATATACTTTTTCGGCTTAATTAATAGCTAAGTTAACATGCTGAAGCTATTTTTAGAGCAAATCACTGTTAACTACAAAAACTTTGAATTAATGTTTGTTTTTGTTGAAGACTGACAAGCCAGAAATGCAAAGTCAAGCACAATGTCTATTACTCACCATATTTTCGAATTCTTTTCTAGTTGATATGACGTCTGATAAATAAATCTGATGTTGTATATACCATCTGTAAAAGAAAATATTGTTTATAAATCACATAATCACTAAAATTCTAAGTGCGGAAAATCTGTTAAACTTCTTAACTCATTTATAGATCATAGGGATTTATAGATCATTGTTGCCAAAATCGTGAAAATATCTATCACGAAACAGTTATTCCATCCATTATGTAATAATGTAGTAAGATTTGTGGTATTTGTATGTTTTTTTTTCCTGTTTGGCTATTTTAAGGTTATACAGTTGAAGTGTCTAGTGTCTGGTGTCCTGGTGTCTAGACACAATCCGTCTCCATTCGTTATCTATAGGGAATTAGAGTTGGCTAACCATAATTAATTTAGAAGTCTAGGGAAAAAAAGACGGCTGTTCTCAGCTCATATTATTTAAGAAAGGAAGAGCATCTGTTAATCAGAATAGAACACCACATACTGACTTATCATGTTCAATAAATGAATTAAAGCCATGAAAGACTTCCCAAAAGTATCAGTAACCGTATGTGTTAGCTTTTCGACACCAGAAGACAAAACTTAGCATATCTTGACATTACTGTGGTATTTCAGTACTATGCGAAACCTCATCCAGCAAATCA
This sequence comes from Trichobilharzia szidati, assembly GCA_944472155.2. Taxonomy (NCBI): domain Eukaryota; kingdom Metazoa; phylum Platyhelminthes; class Trematoda; order Strigeidida; family Schistosomatidae; genus Trichobilharzia; species Trichobilharzia szidati. Next base: position 128,243,013 of record OX235279.1, on the reverse strand, counting down.
TATTATCTCACTGACTGACTAAATTCTACTAATCTACTGATACATGCTGAATAGACCTCTGGGTGACATCGAACGGACCCTAGAGTGGAACCTAAATTGGAAAGGCAAGTTGGGTTTCGAGGGTAACATGAAGGAGATAGTGGGAGAGGGAGATGAAAGCTTACGGACAATCATAGAGCCAGCTAAAGAGGATTGCATAAGACAGGATGAAGTAGAGGTAATCAGCCCATCTCCATCTGCATGTTTGTCAAGCAGCAGGTTCCTGGTTGGTTAGTTTCCAGAATTCTTTGTTGGTGCTCCTTTCCACCTGGCCATTTGGTCTTCAGTGTAGACCCAGTGAAGGCAAATGTTCATAAAAATCTACAGCGGCCTGTTAGAAACATACATCATGAAAAGCTTTTTCTGAATCACATACGGGAACTGACTTGACATTAGTGTAGAAGATTGGGGTTGTGTTCCGTGTGATTCTCACAATCATTTCATAGTAATGAGGATCTGTTTGTCTCGCCGGCTCTAACTGGCTTTGACTTCCTCATCTGTTGAAACGATGCTGCCTAGATAGGTAAAAGAGGTGACCTCCTTCAAATTTCTGTCGCTGACCAGGATTGATGCTCGTTGCTGTCAGTTAAATATATTCTCCTCTGTTACCGCTCTCTTCTTTATATTCTCTTGAATTCCTGTCTTCTGTACTTCAACTGCCGACTTGTTGGTTTTCACCTGTGGATTTCGAGTTTGTGTGACATGAAACATAAATCGTCCACTAAGTCCGGATCTCCCAGAGTATCCACGTTAGTTCAGCGTTCACCGGTTTTCTCGTACCTTACAGCCGGCCTCACGATCCAGGCCAATACAATGAGGAATGTCGTCTTTGGCAGCAAGCAGTCTTAGCTTACTCCTATCTTCATTTTCAAAGGCTTCGCTGAAGTAAGTTTAGCGACAATAAAATCACTAGAAACAACTACCAAGGTCATTAGGTATAGTGGTTCAGCCATTCACGAGGAATTTCAAGAGATCATTTCCTTTTGAAGTCCAGAAAGTCAAATAAGGGTTTATTAACTGAACGGTTCAACCAAGGGAGCACAACAGCATTGAAAAACATTTGTACAAGCTATAAGCCTTCTCCGTTGAAGATTATATCTTGTCATTTCATATCAGTGACATAATTAAATGACTTGTGAACACACTATCTAATAGTATTACTCATTACTCAAGAAAACCTGTGCTACAAATTTGTGACTTATTATAAATCAAATTTTAGCTTACGAGAAGGATTTCATCTTTTCTATAAACCATAGTTATTGGATGATAATTAATGACGGTGACATTGGTAAGATCACTTGAAGACGAAATGAATACTTTTGGTCAGCTGAAATAGACTACAGTGGAAAGGTTGAGACTAAGATGTGCTACTGACACCCTATTTTTCATTCGGAACCCAAGGGAATAATAAACAATAATAGAATTCCACCTCAGTTACAAACTAACTGCATCTCACATTACTTAATATATAATCGTATATAATCGTATATGAAACTGAAACTGAAATGTGCGAAAAAAATTAGTACTTCGACCCATGACTCCATTTTGGCTAGAATTCCAGACCTTCAATTTATGAGGTCAGCCTGTTATCCATTCAGCCATTGGCATGGAATTCAATAACCCATGAATTGTAACTTCTTTCAATTTACCAATATAGCGCCACTTTCAACCAATGCCACTGATGTGTATCCACTTGCTACCTGATATGACGCACCTCTCATTGTAATTTCAGGACACCCATTTGGCTGCATTTGCTGAATAGAAGACTGATTTTGGATTTTCGCTTTTATATTATATTTCAGTAAGGCATTTAGAAGACGAATTTCGCGAGATGATATAGTCATTTCGCAGTTTCTTTACAATCGCTTTACAACTAACATGGTTCACAATAATAATAAAATAAAATGCATGACAATTGCTCAGTTATACAAAACAAAAGTAAATACTAATGACAAATCTTATTTAAATAGAGAAAACAGAGGTGATGAAGATTCCTGGGCAACACCAACAGCAAAAACAACAAAAACAGACAACAATCAGCATAAATGGAAGGAACCTGAAGGGAACAACCTCCTTTACCTACCTGGAAAGCATTGTTTCAACTACAGGCGGACGGAATTGATGAAGATATCAAAGCAAGGATCAGGAAAGCAAGACAAGCTTTCATTACTCTCAAGTCTGTGTGGAGGTCAACAGCACTCAGAATCAAAAATAAGATCCGGATTTTCAACTCCAATGTGAAGTCAGTGCTACTCACTATACGGATCAGAGACTTGGCCGGTGCGTCATAAAGAGCATCTCAAGCAAACTACAGACCTTCATTAACAGTTGTCTTTGCTCAATACTCAAGATCAGATGGCCACAAAAGATCAGCAACAGGAATCCCTGGGAGTGAACCAACCAGGAACCGATTGTGCAACAAATAGGCAGGAAGAAATGGAGATGGATTGGCCATATTCTGAAGAAACCATCAAGTGACATCACTAAACAAGCCATTGCTCGAGTGGAACCCGAAAGGGAAGCGGCGAGTTGGTCGTCAGTGAGAAGGTGGGGTGACTTGGAGGAGGTGATGTGAAGAGGAGATGAAAGCGTGTGGGCAGGCGTGGAGCCAGGTGAAAACGTTGGCAGAGAACCGAACGCAATGGAGACGTGCGGCTGAAGCCCTATGTTCCTCTAGGAATTAAAGGAAATAATAATAAATAATAATAATTTAAATAGGTCAAGTAGTCCACGGTAGGCGAAGGTTGAAGTCTGTTGTTTTTTGTATACATAGTTTAGGATGTATGTGATTAATCCAAAGTGCTTCCATCACCTTCAATAGACCTTGAATTAGAGTTATGTGAAATAATTGTGAAACAATCATTAATAATGATTCTGTGACATGACATTAATAAGTGCTTTGCAATGGATGATCCTGGATTTGCATTCAGGTTGATAGTAAATAAAGTATATTTATATTTCAATGGTTTTCACACAATGATAAGTTTTGTTATTGGTAATATTTCGAGCGAAATTACTGCCCGTGTTCACACCACTGTTGGAATTTTTTGTTCACATATTTATGATTTGTACTCATATATATAGTTCATTTTTTTTGTTTATTCATGTTTTTGTATTCAGAATTATATTCCAAGTTGTTGACAGTTGTACTGAGTCACCCTTGTTACATGTATCCGGTGTGACCTTAATGAATATAGATTCTGTTATAAGTTTCTCTTTCCATTTGTTCACATTAGTTTTTAGAATACACACATTGTTCCAATCGATATTGTGGTTTTTGTCCCATGCATGTGCAACTATGGATGAATCTTTTTCTAAATTCTTGTAAGCTTGTGTTCCTGTGGGATGACCCCTTTTATTATCTCTTCTACGGATAACTGTGTCCTGTCATTTAGGCCATCATCTTCTTTTAGTCTCGTTTTCAGTGCATTCATCGCCATTTGAATGGGTATTTTAGTATAGAGACTGTTTAAATCAAAGCTGACTTGTATTTCATCTTCCTCTATTTTAGTGATTTTTAGTCATCTCACTAATTAAAATGAATCTACTATTCTAGCTTTTGAGTTGTCTCTTGTTGGTTTTATCTGTGTGTTTAATAACCGTTTTGAAGCATGTTCTTTTCTACGACATTGGAACATTCCTATTGGTTCTACCCATATAAATGTCACCGCAACTGCAGGTGAACTTGTTGATACAGTTTGAAATAAAGTCCACAGAATTTCATTCTTTTAATCGTAGGTACAGGGATCAAAAATGTTCGGCATGTGAGGGAAGGACATGCAGCTTAGAATGTGCGTTTGATGGCTGACCGAAGTCTTTCAGCTGTCAACTGCATAATCTGGTCACCCTTAAATAATAGGCTAATAAAGATAACTTTCTTTGGTACAGAAGCTGTCTTTTCTAGATGTGGACTATCCTTACTGTGACAATTGATAAAGTTATTATTGTGAACCATGCTAGTTGTAAAGCGATTGAAAAGAAACTATGAAATGATATCATCTCGAGAAATTCGCCTTCTAAATGTCTTATTCAAATTTATCAAAGGGACTAATTGTTTTAATTTTAAAATCTTATTTATTTTAAAGTGGATTACATTACGAGCCATTGGTGATGGATTGTTGATGTTTGATTGCAATAATATTGATGTGACCGTTGCGTGTTAGGAAGAGAAAAGCTTCTTGTGTTTATTTACTTTAAAATGTTTTTGCTGTTTCAGATAAAAATAGTTTGGATTCTATCAGAATTACTAGGTTGAAAGGAAGTGAACATCTTTAAACTGGAGTAATACAGTATACGAGTTAAAATAGCCTTACGATCCATTTTCGATTTGGAAATATTCCGTAGTGAGGGCATAACTAAATGATTAACTTAGTAAATTTTCTAGTCTTGTATAACTTCTAGAACTTCCGATACTGCTTATGAGAAATAATCAAGAGTTTGTCAAAAGCTCACTTATTTTATTGTGCAACGGTTTGAATACATATATATATATATTTGTACTAATAATGAGGACTTCTAGTCTCACAGGAATAAATCATTATTACTTGTAAGTTTCTTATTATTTGATTTTTAGTACGTTTATAACAGCTACCTAATTCTATTCGTTTATGTAATAAAAAGTTAGTGAAATTTCCTATATTTACGAAAAGCGGGAGCTTTAAGAGATGCAATTTTGTTGGAAGCTATGCTTTTGAAGATAGACTGAGTTTTTCTCATTACAGTTACTGCAAACGAGTGTCTAGGACTGTTAGTCTCTGATATATGAAATTATAGAATCAGTTGAAAGCATATCTTACTGTTTTTTCAGCTTGTTGGTTACATTGTAAACTGAATTCGTAGGATTTCGTCATCACTAAGGAAAAGTCAGTATGAAACAATTAAATGTGGAGGGTATTTATTGGATACAGATATTGAAGAAATGATTATGAATGATGTTCAGCAACAACAAATAGCTTTTATTTGCTTGTCATTACTCTGAACAGATTTTATTAGCCTGTACCCACTTTTACGTTTTACATTTTTCATCAAGTGTTGGTTTGCAGGGACTCAACTGGTCTCAGGTTTGATTACGAGGTGAAATAAGTCAGAGAACCATTGAAAAACTAAGGAGTACTGGACATCTGTTTTTGGTCCTAGTTTGGGACTCTTCAGCGATACACACCCACTCTCGTGACCAAATGAACCCCAGCACAAACATAAAATCTTTATTCCTTTAAAGAAAGAAACATTTTATGTTACAACATCAAGTATACTTTGTGAACTGCAGACATTTTTCAATACAAATAGGGGAATACTTGCTAAGTGGTTATTTTTGACCAGTTAAAATTAAATAATGAAGTAACATATAAGTAAGAAACATATACATTTTCCGATTAGAGTTTAAAACAAGCAACAGATGTTAATCAAAGCGGGATTTAATGAATTCATCTAATTTCAGTAGAACTGTTTAGCTGAATACTCTACATACTATATATATGTAATATGACAAGTACATACGATGACGAATAAATAAACTATAGTGAATCAACCACGTAAAATTCTAACCTTGAATAATTTAAACGTGCAGTCCAAACAGAAGGGGTTGTGTTAAACTAAAAATTAAGACTCTGGATTAAAGTTCAGCTGCATCACTATAATAAACAATTAGTTATCAGAGAGAGAGAGAACGTGAAAATATCACGAACTGCAAAACGAATAAAATAATGGTAATGAAAGTGATAACAATAACTTTTCTATAGTTGGCTTGTAAGGATTAATTTTGTTTTTACGAGTTGACCAAGGACTGATATCATTTAGAGAACCACTGAAAACCAGGGAGTACTGGACAGCTGTTTCATCCTAGTTTTAGGAAATCATCGACAGTACACACCCACCACAGGGGTTCAAACCCAGGAACTTCCAGTTACAAGGCAAGCTCGTATACCATTCAGCCACTGGGATCCGATTCAGTGGTCAGCCCATGAATTCTAACTTCTACCAGTTCGTGGTGTAGCGTGATCCCGAACAATATCGTAAAAACAAAACTAATCTTTACAAACCAACTCTTGAAAATTAATCTGATGCTCACTAGTGACTTGCTACAGGACGGAGTTTCCTGGAGTTCTAGTGGGAAGTCGTGACAAGTGAGGTCCATCCAGTCGAGTGTGAGGATGGATAACCCATCGATGATAGTAGTTGGGGTCGCGCTAAATCAAGAATTGGTAGAAGTTAGAATTCATGGGCTGGCCACTGAATCGGATCCCAGTGGCTGAATGGTATACGAGTTTGCCCTGTAACTGGAAGCCCCTGGGTTTGAACCCCTGTGGTGAGCGCGTACTGCCGATGATTTTCTAAAACTAGGATGAAACAGCTGTCCAATACTCCCTGGTTTTCAGTGGTTCTCTAAATGATATCAATCCCTGATCAACTCGTGATAACAATAACAATGAAACGGGGTTAGATAATGCTAATGACAAAGGAGAAATTTAAATGAGTCAAGAATAATGAAAATAGGGGATGGAATGAAATATCAGTAACAAAAATAACAGTTAACAAGTGAAAGATGCTACCATGTTAGATTCAAAGTGACCACCATTTGCTTCTGTACACAGAAATCGGGTTAATAACAAGTGCTACAAATGATAATTTGCTGAGTGAAAATAAATTAATTTCCACAATCTCCGACTGCTTATTGAAACAAAATAACAAGTTAGACAAAATTTGTCCAAATTTTTGCCGTCTAACTTTTAGTAAAATTCAAAAGTTATTAGATTATTTCTGTGCAATAAATGCTACATTTTATGCTTCTCTTGACACTCAGCTGAAAATAATTATCTGATAAAAACTTTTAGTACATGTCCACGTCAGGCAGACTATCAAGTGGAACCTGAATTGGAAGCGATGGACTGAGCATCTGAGTATGACATGAAGAAGATCATGTGAAGAGGAAATGAAAGCTTCTGAACGGTCAAGGAGACAACTGAAAGTGATGCCAGAGAACCGAGTGTAATGGAGATGTGCCATTAAAGTTATAAGTTTCACCAGGGAAACATAGAATGAATAGTAAATATGCTTAATTTTCGTTTTTAGATGGCTGGAGGCAATAGATAGGAAGCCTTAAACCTAGATTTCATGCTTGCTGGCACCAGTCAACAAGTCGTATCTGCACTCTTGACGGAAATCATATCCGTTGTGATAGAATTTATTCTGCACCAATCCAAACATTAGATGGATAACAGTGGTCACTTTATCCACTACAGTGCAATAGGAAGTAAATCATGAGCACAAATAGCTCACTAGTAATGTCTCTGACTCTAGTTATGGATGACCTGGATTCGAATCCTAGAAGGGACATGAGTTCCTTCGATATTTCAGATACGTCTTGCTGACGAGTGCCAACTAGCACGAAACCTAGGTCCAAGGCTTCCTGACGATTACTTCTAAACATTTATCAACAATTTAGAGTGCACAGTAATGGCAAGCAACATAACACGGTAGCCATATTGCAAACTTGACTAATAGAATTCAGTCTACACCAGAAAAAAAGGACTAGGCACTCAACATTAGTTAGTACCTAGTGTCCAATGGAACTGCTTAATTTCGTTTTGGATATATAGAACTCCAAGTAAACTGCTGATATTTACAAGAGAAAAATTCATAATTTCGGTAGAAGTTAGGATTTACCGTTTTGGGTTTTATGAAGTATATGATTATGAGCAATAATTTGTGCTCGAAACGTCATCAGTAAATACTAGTGTATAACACTGTGTGATTTATCAAAATAAAATCTTATCTATAATGGATTTATACTCTACCACAGTGCCCAAGTCTTATACTTTTTTCGGTTTTATGATTCTGAAATTTAAATTTATCTACTTTTTATTAATAAATAACAACCGCTACCTGTAATGATAATGTATTCATAATTACACTGTACATTCACTTAAAAAAATTTTTTAGCTATTCTAATTTATTTACATTTTCCATTACGTTCCCTTCTTCAAAAGTATTCTATGTGTAAGAAAAAGACGTGAACAGCGAAGGATATTTTCCTATCGACGATTCATTTTTCATAAGCTGTCCAGTCGTAATTATATTTAACAAAGAAATCATAATCCAGATCAGATACTGGTAAAATTTGTCCTCGGAAAATATATTACGTAATGTGAAGCGTAACCGAGGAGAGGTCACTAACTGGAAGTTAGAAAAGAGGCAGAAGTTGGTATGACGTAACAAGTGTGAGAAAATGACTAATTAATATGATTGTGTAGAGTGGACAGGAACTAGTGGAAAGATGATAAAGTGTTTTGATATAAAATCTGTAGGAAAACGCAATGTTATGAATTAACAGTAATAGAGTGATAATAAAATATGGTTGATGAGAATAATAATAATGATAATAAAATAATAATAACAACAATAATAGTAAACTTGCATAATAAAAAAAGCAAAAGCAAAATTATAGTAAGAACGTAACTCTGGCCACGGTAGGGCAAGTGAATGTATGCAGTGCTTTTGAATGCGGACGTCCAGTTTCAGATTCCGACTGGACAACGGTTCGGCTATGTACAGATAGCGTTTTCCAAGTCCCTTTGTACGATATTGAGGGACACTGTGTAGCACTGTGAAGCTTTCATGCAGGGTGTTTATATTCACTTAACAGGAAATATTAATAATTTAAGACACAGGGAATTTAAAACCAGCGGGTGAAAACACTGATTTATAATTAGGCGTTGATTTGAAGTAACAGAACAATTTTTCCATAAAATATCAATCTACATATAATTTAATTTAATGACTGGTTAAACCTGAAACTTCAGGAACAACGAATTATCCTTCTTAGCGTGAAATTTTGAAAAAGTGATCTTCAAAGTATGAAAAATAACGAAGAGAAAATATCCCAACCACATAATCAAATAGCTAGTTAAAGTAATTTGTTTGTTATTTATGACCAAAACAATCCATTATTATAAAGAGTTTTGTATTTCCAAATGAATGAAACACAAAACGATGTCGTTTTTACTGACGCTTCGCTATTTCATGCTAATAGCTTTATTGAAGTATTATTAAACCAGAATTTACAAAATATCAGCTCATACATAAAAACTTGATGGTCGTTCATCAGCAGGGGATAATTTTTACGTTATCAAGTTGGCCAATTGGTGAAGATAACAAAACCATATGTAGATTGTTGGATTTGATAAGCGTATAAAATTATAAAAGCAGCATGTGTTTAGGTAATGAAATCGCTTATCATATTTTTGATGATTTTGTCATTTCATGGAGGTGGGTGTTTTAATCAGGTCAGATCCTGTTTTAGTTCATCATTCCTATTCAGAAAATCTAGACTCCACTTGATATGAATTGCTTCTGATATCAGACGTTCTTTGTGATTTCTGAAGTTTTTCTGGATTGCTTCAATATTGTCACAATGAGTTTTGTTACCTGATTCTATAGTCTGTAGACGTATGGCTGATGATTTTTCAAGCTTTTCTAATTCAGTCGGATTTCTCATTGGTCGAACAGATGCTCTACGCTGTTCATTTCTTCCGATATTGATTTCTCGAGATGTCTGCCCAATATATATCGCATCACGTTAGAAGAATTTTTATTTTATAGACACATTTAGACTGAGAATCCTGAGGAGTTCGGTCTATCATATGGAGAAGGTTTCTTTGTAGTGTGTCCAGTGTTTGAAAAACTCTGATGTTGCCCCTATTGAGTACTCTTCTAATATCGTCAGACGTTTCTGATCTATATGAAATGATAACTGTTGAGGTCAGTGTCTTCAGAATACTTTCTGACCATATTTGATGTTGGTGTTGATTTTTTTTGATGAAGTTCTTTAGGTAGTTGTTTTTCTTGAGAATTTCACTAATGTTTAATATTTCTTCTTCTCATCCATTATCAAGGAGTTTTCTTCAACGATATCTGGTTATTTAATTGGTGGATGGTGACCGGCAGTGGAATCTAGGATGCGTATTTCGTCACCATTACTCACTGACTGTGGGATGCAGATGACAAGTCCCAATTTGGACGAAGTGTGCATCTTGCAATCCACCGCTAGTCACCACCCACCAATCTGCTAGCTAAATTCCTATGTTTTAATAATAATAACCTAGGTATTCAAGTGTTGGTTTGTAGGGATTTGATTGGTTACAGGATTTTGATCATGAGCTGACATTAGTTAGAGAACCACTGGAAAACCTGGAAGTACTGGACAGCTGTTTCGCCCTAGTTTGGGACTCTTCGTCAGCACGCACCCACCGGGATTCAAACCAAGGACCTTCTGGTTACAAGGCTAGCTCGTATACCATTAAGCCACTGGGACCCGATCCAATGGCCCATGAATTCTAACTTCTGTCAATTCATGACATAGCGCAACCGCTAGCCAATGTCTTCGGCGAGTGTTTGTCCTCACACCAGACCTGCTGCACTCTACTGGTCACGGCTCTCACTAGAACCCCAGGTAACTACCTACATGAATAGGGCAAGTTGCTAGTGAGCATCTGATTGATATTCAAGTGTTGGTTTGTAGGGATTTGATAACCTAGGTAACGTAGGTAATTGACTGCCGAATTGAGTCTGCCGGATTTCTAAAATGAAAAAGTTTACGTCTGAGTAAACTCATTTTTGTTAATATTATTTTATTCCCTTGTATCCCTAGTGGAACAGACTTATAACAGCCCAAACGAGGCTAAGGAGTGTGACTTCCACGGATCGCACCTTGGACCACGTGAGTGGTTGGTGAGCACTCTACCGCCGCACCATCACCGAGTAGGTTGATGTGATTACTAAAGAACAGATTGTGTTTGGAATTCATCCACTAGACAAAACTTCCTCACTTTCATATATCTTAAAAAGCTAATTGATGATGTATTTCTAAGTTGGATATTTTAAGTGTGACCCTAACTTTAGCCTCATTGTGAATCCTAACTAGGGAATCTAGTGTTGCTTCCTTATACGACAGTGTTATCAAGGCTTTGAATTCTTTACTATTCATACCATTTTTATTAATAGCATTGCTACTCCTATTTTGGTTACTGGTTGGTATTGACAAACTTTCGAATGAATTCTAACAGGTTATCGTTCAGTGGTAATGCTTCTTTCCTTTATTGAAATTTCCTAACTCGCTAATCAGAGACCTGGTGTGACACTCCACAAACCTGTGACCAAATCTACTTTCATTCAAAATCAGTAAACGTAACCAACCTCACTTATGTCATTGTTGTCAGTTTTTTCCTCTGTATGCTTGATGTACATGTTTGCGCCGGTGGCAAAGCGGTTAGGACTCTCGCCGACCATGCACATGGTCCGGGGTTCGATCTTCTGCCGCCACACACCTGTTATCAATGGCAGGCCTGCAAAATTTGGGCTACCGATATCACATGCTGAAAATTCCATACCTGTACCAAAAATACTGTATGGTTTCAGTCTATAATCAAAAAACAAATTATTCATGAAAAGAGTCAGAAAATATAAACACAAATCAAGTTGTAATCAAGATGATAAATTTGGAAATCACACTCAGTCCAACAACCAGGATAACTTTGATATAATTGTATAGAAATGGGTAAAATCAGATTTCATGTAAGATAATGCTATGGAAATGGAGTTCATTGGTATAATTACCCGACTTATCAGATGGAATCCCATCACACCCACTTCAGATTTGACAGAATAATTGTAACTCATAGCTTGATATGTGATAAATCTGTTCCGAGTACCTGAATCCCAACTAGTTAATATGGTTATTTACTCACCTGATTTGTTCAGCTGGCCAAAAGTCAGAGATTAACCCATAAATAAAAAAGTGTTTATGAATGGTCACAACGAATACATTGTGATGTTTTGAAAAAAAAAAGAATTTTGTACCTAAAAGAACAAACATCACTCCTAAGGAAACGTAAATACTCCAACTGAACAAATGCAAATTTGCTCTGGGAATACAGTCCTACTTAAGTAGAGCATAGTACTCTAATTTTACAATACATATATATATATGAGTCCCGGATCACAAGGTGGCTGTTTTCTTATTTTTCAGGTAGGAAACAACATATTGTTTTGAATGGGAAGCACTCCACTTCGTTGCTAACGGAAACTGGTGTGTCTCAAGGCACTGTACTCTCTCCATTCCTTTTTTCTTTCTTTTTGCATGACATTCCTCATTCTTCTAAAGCTAACTTCGTTAAGTATGCCGATGTTCTTACTATTTCTGTCCCAGTGGTTTCTGGTGTGGATTTTTTTATATGAATAAATTCTTGTTAGACGTTAACAAGTGGTCTCACCTAAATGGTCTTAAATTAAGTCCATTTTAGTTTCAGATGCTAACAAGACTTGCGTGGACTGATTCAGTCGTATGATTCCTGTAATAATGACGACCCTGTGATAGGGAGTAAATAGAACATCTCTCATCTCGGTATCAGTTTCTCTTCGAATCTCTGTTGGTTGTCTCATATCCTATTAATTTCCTGGAAAATTTTTCGTTTAACTTATATTTCCAAAAGAAGTGAATTTCTGGCATAAATCAACCACTTCTCTTACAATTTATCAATTCATGTACTCTACCCATTCTTCTTTATTGTTCATCCCTGGATTTCTCAAAGTAGACTATGTCATATTACGTAGAACACTGAAGACTTTAAGTAGGGTTAGTGTTATGTGTCTTTAACTCAGCACTTCAATTCTTGCAAGCACTTGTCTAAAGTTATCTTGTCTGAAACCGAACATCCTCTCTACTCACAACTTTTTCCTTGTATCTCTTCGGGTGAAACCAAAAGAAAATTCATAAGAATTTACATTCGTACAGCTAAATATAAAAATTTTTACCATACGATATTTAGCACGGGTTTTGCGTGAAGATTTAGATGTTAGACAAGAACTTAAAGACTTTTTAGATCAGTGACCGAACTGCAAAGTATGGGCAAAGATTATTATTATTACTTGTATTATCCATGACACTATCTACTCATACTTCATTATGTTACCACTAGCATTCTGTTTATAGTGGTTTCATTATTAATATTATTATTACTATTTAAAATTTTATGTATGTACGTATTTAAAAAAAGGGGCTAAAATGTTGCAGTATGAATAAAAACGCTGAAAATTCTATTCTCTATAATTATTGTTGACTAGCAGTGGAATCCTGTGCACGACTCGTCGTTTGGATGTGCCTGCATTTCCCAGTGAGTGATGATGTTCCCACCGAGGCTCGAACCCAGTGCGCGTAGTTTCAAACATCAGTGCGTTATCCACTAGACCACTTGGGCGACAAAAGCAAGGCGTATCTGCAACCTTGAAGAAACTCATGTCCCTTCTGGGATTCGAACCCGCGTCACCCAGTGCTGCAGTCAGAGACGTTGCCATTGAGCTATTCGGGCTCATAGGGCTTCAAGCTTGAGCCTAGAAGTCTTACTAGCGCGGCGATGTTGTTTTTAAGGCGTGGGGTTGCTAGCCTCACGGCCAACTTTCTCACTCTTTGTTGGATTTATTACCGGCTCGGAGAGATTTTAAGAGTGCGTCAGTGGCACAGTGGTAGGGTACTCGCCGACCAAGCAGGTGGTCCAAGGTTCAATCCCAGGCCAACGCACCTCTTTACCTCGCCAAGCCACTAGTAAGACTAGTAAAGAGGGAAGGTTGAGCATGAGGCTAGCGTCTCCACCCTGTGAAAATAATCACCACTGCTGCCGAAACTTCAAGCCTCTAGTTTGAAGCCCTATGTTCCACTGGCAGAACGTAAAGGAATAAAAAAATAATTATTGTTGTTTGGAATAAAGGGATTATTATTATGCATATTTATATTACCAGCTAGTGGGAACTTTTCGACTGCAGTGATACCTTAAAAACTGGAACAAAATGGCTGACGTATTTAGGATGTTACTTGGACAACTGCATCTGAATTTTACTTTAGGTCAACCATATACTGAATACTATTAGTTAATTAAGTCATAAACTAATATGAACAGAATGAGGTGAGCCTAGACGAACAGTGTAATGGGAAAAAATAGTTACTTATTACTGTGAAAATCCCTTCAACGTTCTTGGCATTTCAACACGTTCTCTATCATATTTTTTGAAATGACAGTGATTTTTAGTTAGTAGACATTTAAAAAGATCATTTAATCAGGTTTACTTGAAATTCTCTCAATTAACCTGTTATTTCTATCATACCAGCCTGGTTGTTGGATCGTTGTCAAAAGAAAATGGCTCCATTTCAGCAGATTAATGTCAGCTAAGATAGCATTGATAAAACCGTGGGGCACTAGATAAATATTCCATCGTAGTTTGACACTTTCCAGCAGTTCACAATCATAAATCCAACATAGAGCGAACCGGTAATCTTTATGTTACAAGATGTTTATGTTTACTATTCAGTCACTGAAGTAAATTCAAATGGCCGACAAATTTTAGCTTTTGACTGTTTGTTGATAATTTTCAAAGTGATTATCCTAATGGTGTTATGTTTCTAAAAATAAGCAAAACAATCTACACTAATGATAACAGTCACCTTTTTAAAATATGCCATTATGTCTGTAACATAACTACTGTTATTGTCTTAGCATAGGTAAAAACAAAAGAACAAAATTCACTGTATAGAGTACACGTTGTCTACACGTGAACGAATGATAACAGTTCAGAAACAAAGAGTAATCGTGATATTTTTGATTACACAAGAAATTAGACCACTCATTAGCTGAAATAACTCTAAGTAGGACTAATACTACATCGTCAGTAGTCTGTTGTTTCCTAGGCTTTATTCATATTTACTCAAGCACTGCACGAGACGTGTAACACAATCTACAGTTATTTCACAAACATCACATGCATCATTTTCGTTAGTGTTGATTGTTGAAGCTTATGTTTATTGGTTTACAGTACTAGCGTACAAGCAGAGATTACTTCGGTAATTAAGGAGTATAGGTTATATGAAGCCTAATTTATGACTTTTTTTATTCGCTTAACATCACCTCGATATTTGTTATCGTTTGTTCGTGATTACAATATCCATAGTATTCTAAGCGTTGCATTTCGAGTAGAATGTGACATTCAATATACATTTTTTCCTCGAAATGTTATTATAAAGCATATTGTTTAATAAGTGTTGAAGCAAAATATCTGATTGCATTTGCTGCGAGTATATAATTAGGAAAATATAATTATGAACCACTTACTGGATAACAGAAAGATATGGAAAGATAATAAAAAGGTCGGTCAGAGACCAATTAATACAGTTATACAAATAAACATTTAAGTATACTGTCAAATAATCCAATACAAATGTTCATGTATTGGTTTGTAGGGATTTGGTTGATTGGTTACAGGATTTCATCATGAGCTGACATTGGTCAGAGAACCATTGGAAAACCTGGGAATACTGCATAGCCGTTTCGTCCTAGTCTGGGACTCTTCACAGTACGCACCCACTGTGCGTGCGTGATTGGCGAGTATTCTGCCGCTGAACCACCGATAGTAAATATAACTTATAGTGACTCATCGGGAAGCCCTGAATTTGGGTCTTGCTGTCACTCAAATGCTCACTTCATCTTCAGTTAGTATCCCCCAACAACAATTGAAGTCCATCACTCCAGGGTTACTTCAGATATTCTGACCATCACATATGAATATTAGTGCACAGTCTTCAAATGTGACTTCTATGATACAGACTTCTTCACTGAAGTTCCTTTTAATCATAAATCAGAAAGTGTCCTCTATCGCTACTTAATTCATATTCTAAAGAAGGTGTTAAACCAACACTGACATATGTAACCATTTAATTATATAATTAATTCCCAACAATCAGGAACAGTTACAAGTTATAAAAGGTTTACGTGAATGCGTAACCTCATATTAAGACGATAAGTAGTAAAACTGAATTCCTAGATCATTCTTAGATCATTCCATCTAAAAGTGAATGAAAGTTAACCCATAAGTAATGTGGAAATAGTGCTTCAGTAGCAAATCTCAACTGCGCCTTATTTTCTGCAGTCCACTGAAACCTACTCCACGACTGGCCATAAACTGCCATCTCCTCCTAATAATCATTTTTAATAACAATAGCTTGATTCTAAAAGTGCGTCTGTACACAATAGGGAATTTTCAGCAGGTTTCTTATTGTAGGGTAGTTACTCCTTGTATAGAATTTTCAAGTAATATAATAAATGATAATATGTCAACTTAAAAGATACTGTTCGGTTAGAGGCAGGCTCCAATAATCTACAAGGTTTCTGCTCAGTTTCTGTCGGAAAATTAGTAGCGATAGGTCGAAAGATATTCAAGAATGTGCCTGGGTATACTTTGCGATTCTTAGACATAACTGTATGATTACAAAAAAATGGGGTGGATACAAAACATTTAAGTGGAAAGAAAATTTAGGTAGCCTGGTGATGTAAGCAGGTCACCACTTTTCCACAAATTATGCCACATAGTGTCACTAAAAGTTTAATGATAGTTGGGTATTGATTACCTTACACTCATAAACCCAACTGGTCATTTCCTTCTTGGATTCCATTCGAGCTATGGCCTGTCACAGGAATGACATTCAACGGTATCATCAGCATGTACTCGATCCATCTCCATTTATCTCGACATATTTGTTAGATAACAGGTACTTGGCTGGTTCGTTCTCAGAGATTTTTCCTGCTTATGGTCACCACCCAGTCATCTAATCGTCAGTACCAAACAAGGGCACCTGCTGATAAAAGTCTACCACCTACTGGAAACACCATGGGCGACGCACTCGCCAACCATCTGAACCAAATAGCAGTGACTTTACACGTCGTCATTTGTGACCCCTCTAGTTCAAACGATGCTACCTAGATAAGTAGAGGAGATGAATCCTTCAGATGTATCCCGCCGACATTGATTGGTTCTTATTAGTGTTTCTGAGGTATCCTCATCACCTATATGTTCACTGGAAATCCTGTCTTCTCTGCAAGCTTTCTCTTCCAACTTTTCAGTTTTCTCCTATAGACCTTAGGGTTTGTATGAAATTGGAAATAAATTGTCTACAAAGTTCAGATCTTCTGGAGGTCCAATATGTGCCTATCTTCGAACCACGTGATGCATTCCACCAAAGTGGAGAATGTCATATGTGATAATAGGTGATAATACTTTATATGAACCTCGAATTCAAAGGTGACCTACTCAGTGATGTCCTTAGGTGGAGAATTTCCACTACTTTAAGAAGAAATTTCTTTGCGGCAACAATGAGAGTAGTGCTCTCCAGTCGCCCACTGATCTGCAGAAACAGAAAGGAAAAGATCCCGCACCTGACCACTTCTATGTGTATATATCAGTTCATCTGTTGCTGTGGAACCAGGTCATTGTTCGTTTGACGCGCATCCTGTCAGAAAGGGTCAAAAAACACTATCCAGCGTGGCTGCAGAAAGGAAGTAGTGGATGTATAAGAAGTGCAATAGTCGAACATCTCGTCACCACTGATCATTCCATCTCAACAAACGCCTCCTGTTTCAAAGTAATCTACAAAGTCATGAACAACCTGCCAAAGACAATACATTTCCGTCTTCTAGGCATTGCAGAAGCCTTAGCCATTCAGTTAGAAGAACAAGAACTATTCATACAGAGGAAAATTATTCAGCCACTTCTACTATTATGGTAACAACTATGTTGATCTGACTTAACTTTTGCTTGTATACTTACTTTTCTGACTACTAAAATCTCTTACGTAATTCCGTAGGTTATTTTGTTTCCATGTACACCCTGAGCACAACTCTTCATCAAACTATTCATGTTATTACATAACTCTTCTTTAACAATCGTTTGTGACAACTCATCACTTTTGTTACTACCCTCTTATATCAACATCCAATTCATCTGAACTTACTAATGGTATTTTCGTCTGGCAAATTTAATGTACACACACATACAAAACAACCATATATATTTGCGATTGTACAGCTATGAAAATGAATTCGCCGAAAAGAGACTCTTCGCCGAACTACTGGTCTTCTGTCCATTAAAGTTATGGGTTACTCTTGTCTTCGCTTCAAATTTATTGCGAAGTTAGTACTTTGGTCACAGCTTTTACATATACTAACGAAGGAATGCTAGTGAAATTGTCATCTGATGCAAAACATACATCATATATCTTCAACATACTTTTCTTCAAATTTTTTACAAATATTACGATAGATTTACGATTACTAAGGAAGGCATTATTGTTGTTATTAGTAGTTGCTGTTGTAGTAATAATTGATAATTGTTGTAAAAGAATCTGAGAAAATTAAACGTGCGAAAGGCAGTTTTCATCAACCGTAATGTATTTCTCTTTTTTTCTTTGCTTGTAAAAATTGTATGCCATGACAAATTATTAATGACTATAGAACATGAGATAATCCTCACCACTAAGGTGTCACCGAAAACAACTTCTACAGAACAGTATTATTTATTGCAGAAACAAATTACTGGCATGTAAATTACTTAATCTTGCTAAAGCTAATGTCATTTGTTTGCTAGTTTTCCCTGCTTACCCGTGAATGATCATCGTGTTCCCACTGGGATTGCAACCGATATGCAAAAGCGTCATCTGCAAGTATGAATTACCGATTTTAAAGTTAATGTCATTTATAGGGATCATGTTTTGTTTCACATAATTTATAAATAAACAGTCAATGATGAGGTAGCGAATTCATGGGAGAAATTGGCAAAAGTATGCTTGTCGAACTTTCAGGATTATTTTTCATTCAAAACTACTCCCTTTTTTTCTCCTTAGACAGATCAAGAGGCATTTCGAACAGGCTTCAGACTTTTGTCAACAGCTTCCTTTGTTGGATCCATACTGAAGATCATATATCTAGAAACGATTAGCAGCAAGGAACTCTTGTACCAACCTAGCCAAGAAACTACAGACGTATAAATATGCCGAAGAAATTGGAGATAGATCGGACACAGGCTGATTAGACAACTGAGTGACATCCGGCACCAGGCTATAGCTCGAGTGGAAACGATTAATTGGATGTGTGTGAGAGGGTGACGCGAGGGAGATCATTTGAGTAGAAGATGAGAGCTTGTGGATAATCATGCATCTGGCCGAAAATGATTGTAGAGAATGGTATAATAATTGAGGTTTACTGTTGAAGTCTTGTGTTCTACTCAGAACCTAAAAGACTAGTAATAGAATTTCAACTTCTACCCATTCAGATCCCTGGTGAGTGCACACTGCTGAAGACTTTTAGCTTGAAACTAAGAAAATATCCAATGCTACTTGAATTTAAGTGGTTCCATTGCTGATAAAATCTGTACTCTAGACGACTGAAAAGACAAAATAAGTGAACTGTTGAACAATGAAATGATTCTCCGTGCAAATACGAATTTTAGGTATGTCAAAAATTTTATTATTCAATACGAAGGGCTTTTTAGAGGTCATATAAGGTGCAGTGAGTGATGCTTCATTCTTAAGTTTAGCTTCATATAATATTATGCTGCGTTTTCACACATACAGAACTGTGAATGAAAAGGAATTTCGTTGCTTTTGTCCTGATGTGTTTCAAAATAAGTGATTCAGCGAGAAGACTGTTTCAAAAGAATTCATTACCGAGCTGTACAGCTACATTAATCTATCGGTCAGTAGTCATTGTAACGGGAGAAGATAAGGGAGTTGATAATATACTTTTAATTGGGAGGAACACATCATATTTATACATTCTTAACCACATTAATGTACGACTAGGTCAGAGGACTATGCGTTCTTCTGATTAGTTGGCAATTGGCCCAAGGTTAAAGGAGTTGTTCAGTGAGGTTGTTTCTTGTTCACAACGTAAACTTATTCTAGATTTGAAGAATAAACACTTCTTCCTCTGCAGTTATTAACTTAACATGCTGGTTTCAGTTTTGGCCGCTTCCTATCAAACTGCATCATGCTACACAGTTCCGAAAATCTAATTACTTGATATAAAACTGTTTATAAATTATTTCAGCGTTAGAACTCAATATATAAAAGGAAAATGATGTGATCGAAATTTTAACAGATTAGTTATTAACAAAAGGAGATCGCTAGTTTTATGTCCATGGCTTAGTTCAATCGTACTTTGATCACTAGTTTTTTAGATAAATGGGGACGCGGGGAGGAACGACATTCACTGTTTATTGATCTTGATAAGAAGGTCGAAAACGCCTGTCCAGCTAAACAGTATTTTTACAGCTGCATGGTTTCTGCTAGAAATAAATATTCAAAGCCATTACATATTATCAGATCTACATAATTTATCTGAATTGGCAAACAAAACCGCATTCAACTTGATCATTCTAATACACAATTCTCAAAATGCACCTGTTGACAATGTAAGATATAGAAAATCAAAACAAGTGATTCAGCGAAGAGACTCCTTCCAACGAATTTATCATCAAGCCCTACATTCGTATATATACGGAGGAAGAGTTAAATCTTATGAGAGAAATCCTAATAGAAAATGGATTTCCGCCACGTTTTGTGGACAAATACATACAGTCAAAGTCGATGATATATATATATATACATATATATATGCGTATATGTGGTTTTTAAGGAATATTTCCGATGGGGGAATTGAATCATAGGTGTGAATAAATTAAATAATAATGGTATAAAATATAATTAAAATGGTTGTGATATGATCATAGTTAAATGTGAAGTGGCAAAACAAATTAATGTCATATATGGAATAATTCATAGGATGTTTAGAACTTGGAAGGGGTGTGAAATTGTAGGATTAGCAGGAAAACAGAATAATAATAAAAACGTTACGTAACATTGTGTGAGATTTGATAACAGAATTTAACCTTTCAAAACAAAATTGATTTAGAATGACAAGTGGAACGAGTGAAACAATACCAGGGACAATTCAGAGTGAGAATAGTAATAGTAACAATTGACGTAATAAAAGAAGAGTATACAAACTGAATAAACAAATCAAAAAATAAGTAGTGTCAAAATGTGATTAGGGATTACCATACTTTAGCATATAGGGATTGAGACCATGAAAGCTGGAGGGGTTGAACGAACTTTTTCTGCATACAGCGATCTGGCTTTCCTGTTTCCATGGCCAACAATACAGATGAGTCGACAGGTAGTGATTTAGGCAAATTACTTTTCTCTTTGTAGATGACTTTAGAGGTGGAGGCTGTAGAGACAGGGTGATCATTACTGACCAGATGTGCAAAGATCGCGCTTCTTAGTTCTCCACTTCCATCTCTTCGTAACCACGCAGCATTGTATTCTTACACCCTCTTGCACAAAACTCAAGTCGAACAACCTGTATACCTAGCTCCACGCGAGCAGGTGAGTTGATAAATGCACATAGAGTTGTTCAGCTGCGGGCTGTTGTCTTTCAGGTTACTGAACAGTAATGATCGACTGGTAAAGGCTATTCTCAAAGATGCAGCAGGGAATGTTCTTTTCAGGGACTGTGGTATCCTAAGTTAAGTCACCTCTGAATTCTAAGCTCATGTACAGTTTTTTCTTGGTTACGAATGACAAGTCACATTTCATTGTCTTTGACTGTATGTATTTGTCTATAAAACGTGGCGGAAATCCATTTTCTATTAGGATTTCTCTCATAAGATTTAACTCTTCCTCCGTATATATACGAATGTAGGGCTTGATGATAAATTCGTTGGAAGGAGTCTCTTCGCTGAATCACTTGTTTTGATTTTCTATATCTTACATTGTCAACAGGTGCATTTTGAGAATTGTGTATTAGAATGATCAAGTTGAATGCGGTTTTGTTTGCCAATTCAGATAAATTATGTAGATCTGATAATATGTAATGGCTTTGAATATTTATTTCTAGCAGAAACCAAGCAGCTGTAAAAATACTGTTCAGCTGGACAGGCGTTTTCGACCTTCTTATCAAGATCAATAAACAGTGAATGTCGTTCCTCCCCGCGTCCCCATTTATCTAAAAAACTAGTGATCAAAGTACGATTGAACTAAGCCATGGACATAAAACTAGCGATCTCCTTTTGTTAATAACTAATCTGTTAAAATTTCGATCACATCATTTTCCTTTTATATATTGAGTTCTAACGCTGAAATAATTTATAAACAGTTTTATATCAAGTAATTAGATTTTCGGAACTGTGTAGCATGATGCAGTTTGATAGGAAGCGGCCAAAACTGAAACCAGCATGTTAAGTTAATAACTGCAGAGGAAGAAGTGTTTATTCTTCAAATCTAGAATAAGTTTACGTTGTGAACAAGAAACAACCTCACTGAACAACTCCTTTAACCTTGGGCCAATTGCCAACTAATCGGAAGAACACATATTCCTCTGACCTAGTCGAACTTTAATGTGGTTAAGAATGTATAAATATGATGTTTTCCTCCCAATTAAAGGTATATTACCAAGTTCCTTATCTTCTCCCGTTACAATGGCTATTGACCGACAGTTAAGTGAAAAAGCTCATTGTTGTAAGCTTTCTTATCAGCGACCTCTGGATCACTAGCCTAGTGGACTGCCACCTGAGCAATAAGACCTAGCTGCTAATCAGGACACAGTTTTTCTGTAGTCGTCATATATCCTGCCCAGACTTCAGTTATTTCAATTTTTATGATTATCGATTGACCGTTGAAAGGTTAATTGGGATAGTCTCACTAACAATTTTAACTGTGCGTAAAACACTATGAATAAAACAATTAATTAGCTGGAAAAATTTCTTTCCCTAAGAAAACTACTAATCGCGCCATTTTTATCACTTTTATTAGTTTCATTACCACTGCTATTATTGTTATTATTATTATTGTAACTGAGAAATTGGAAAATCCCGCCTGGGCGATCTAATCACAATATTCTTGCTTATTTGGACGTTTCAACCAACTTTATTATTACTATTATCCGTTTTTATCCTAGACTGGATATTATGGTTCTGACATTTGCATATCATGCGTTGATTTGTTCCTTACTAGTATTCGCCACCGTTTAATTTCTGATTTTAATGCATCTCTTTGTGTAGTTGGACGATACACTGATAATGCGTTGTTTTACGATATGGTTTCCTTTGAGTAAATGAAGGTGACTCTGGCCTTGAACCGTCTATATTAAATATGAGTGTGTGATTTTTGAGGATAGAGTCTTTGATCCCACCCCAATGGGAATATCCTACTTGATTCTAAAGTGCTTCTCACGGTTTAATTTCGACCACCTGACTTTTTCATACAGTACTTGTTTTTCACTAGAAAGTTCTCTTGCTTGTGTAGCTGTCTAACAACAATGCTGAGGTAATTTTACGTTTTTTTTTATGTTATTGCTGTTGAACGGAAGCACACATAAGTTCCAGTTACATACAATCGTCTTTTTGATGTCTTCAGAGCTTTCTGTGACTGTACGTTTCTCAAAAAAGGTTTCGGAAAATTTTACAGTAGGATGAAACAATCGGTTGTCTGCGTTTAGACCACGATGAATCGGCTCTGGTTCCTACAGTCATTATCATCAGTGAAATCAAAGTCAGCACCAGAAATAATGTGTTGAACAGAATGTTACGGTTTCTGGACTGTGCGCTGTTATTTCTCATCCTTGTTAATTACTACTTGTCCTGGTTAGAAATTTCAAAGATGATCTTCTCGATCTTGAATATCAATAAATTACTCCTCTCCATTAATCCATAGTTCTTCTTGGTACGGATATTTCTATAATTTCGAGAAGTGAGGAAAGGAAAAACTGAAAAATTTGAACGTAAATGGGATATTTGAACAAAGCGAAAACTACAGTTTTAGCAGGATAAAATGGTACCATCTTTTATTTCGTTGCCTTCTCGTCAGGGCAAAGACATTAATAAATGTACCTACAAAAACGATTTTAACATACTTGCACTGAGTTCATTTTAAACAAAAATCAATCGATCAGTATACGCATACATTAATAATATATGTATGTAATATTAGACACTATTCCGAACAATAGTAATCATACACAATGAAAACTTTTCAGCATATGGCATTCGGATGAAAAATATCCAGTTACCAGGGCAAAGAAAGACTGATAACTGCTTCTTTCTGGACACACAGATCAGGTTTCAGGCGCTTGATGGAAATGGCTTCAGCAAACTTGAGGAGAATTGAGCTCTTTTCTTATTGATAATTTTGAACAACTTTTCGACGTCCACCTCATGACCCGTGCCGAGGAGATGCCTGGCGATGGCACTGTTTAAAGCATTTGTTCCCTTTAGACGTAAGCTTTTTGGTACATGTTCAGAAAATCGTAGATATGCTCTTCTTTCTGTTCTTCCAATGCAACTGCTCCCGCAGATACATGTAATTTTGTATATTCAGTTGGAGTTAACATGACAAGGATATCTATCGATTTTCGATTGCACCAGAGAGCAAGTTGTTCGAAAGACGGGAACGAGCTTAGCTGCGGGATAGGCTATGGCTACTGATGTACTCAGCCTTCTGTTGATCATCGCTGCAATGTAAATGGAATAATGTTTAGTTGTCAGACTACTGGGTCACAACTTCACACCATTAATAGGTGATGAAAAAGACCACAGTTTGGGTTACAGTAGAACCACTTTCTCAGATGGTGCAGTCCCCGAATAATAATCTGGAGGTCGGTAGTTCAATCGTTGCTTCGAGTGAAGCTTTCATTCCACCTCCAACTACACGTTACTCGATTTTAATAATCAATAGTCTTAGAAATACTTTTCGTCCGTAGGTAACATTTAATTCAATTAATGAAGTTTAGAAAATTGTATAGTTTCAAAAATCTGACGTATTTCTCATATTCTAAGAGTCTGTTTGAACGTTATTTTAGTAGAAGTATTAAAGTGTTCTTTTTGAACACTTTGAAATAAAATATAAACCATATTTACTAGGTAGATTTAACTATTGTCTTAATTCGTAGACAGACTAGGATACAAGGATAAAAAGATTTGCAATATGACATCACACGTCAAAAATACATAAATCAAACATTTTCAAAGCGTATTTCGATATAATTTCACAGTTATCGAGAATTTCTATGCTCAACCTGTTACACTTACATTGGCAGGAATAGTTAAAAGCTTTTCACTTGTTGACGTCTATAGGGTGAATTGCATAGACTCTTTCTTGTTGAATTTTCAATTAGCATAAAGCAAAGAGTCATTCAGTCACAGACCGCTGCTAATGTCCAGTGCTACACAGACTTTATTGTTATTCTTTCCTTGCTTACAGAGTAGAACATATGGCTTCAGCGGAAGATTTTCATTCTACTACGTTACTTGTTATCATTTCCAGGTGGCTGCACGACTGCCAGCTAGCTTTCGTTTCCTCTTCACATGATCTACACGTCATACTCGAATAAGCAACCAGCAGCTCCCCGTTTGACTTCCTCTCTGGAGCCTGCCTAGCAAGTAACGTCACTCAGCTGACCCTCAGTGTACATACAGTCTACCTTCGCTTCCCTCTGCACATTTGTTGGTTGGGCAACAGATGAATGCCTGTCTTACTTTCTCAATCTTATCATGGCTAGCTTCCATATAGCCATCCGTGTTGTCACCAGTAGTTGAAACGACACTATCTGTCCAAGTAATTGAAAGAAGCGACTTCATTTAGAATTTTTCCATTGATGATGACTGGTGCATGTTGTTGATAGTGGTTGGGTATTTTCATTACCCTTGTCTTCTTTATGTTTACCTTGAGTGTCGTCTTCTCTGACGCCTCTGACGAAGTCTTCAATTAGCACTAAACACGCGTGAACTGTTTACGGCAACATGTAATATTTACAAATATTGCAAAAAAAAACAAAAATAGATTATATCATGGTAAATGTTTGTGTGAATAGTGCGTTTCAAGCATATTTTGCTGGTACTGCTTACATGTATCTTTGGTCTTTCTTACGGCACCATATTACAGATACTGATTTCCGTGTGAATGAAAGTGATTCCAATCAAGCATGTGTTTTTCACACACTTATATACTATGTGTCTACATTATTCGCATGATTTCAGTCGACGTTGCAGTATTTTTGTCTACAGAATAACATTAAAACAAAATGTGAAATCTTTAGTAAAATTTTGGACATTTTAACCATTATTGTTTTGCATTCGTGTAAGTTCTGAAACTCCTGTTCTTCACAATATTCCGTCTATAGTTCAGATGTCTTACTTCATTTACATACTGGACATTTTTCGTAAGGTATTGATTTAATTTACATTTCTCTTTCAGTCAGGATAAAGAAAAGTCTATGGAAGGTCGGAATGAATTTGCGCAGTCTTCGATGATTCTTCTCAACTATGTTACGTGACATATGTTGTGAACATGACTAAGTCAAGAACACTGGTTACTCATGGCAATTCTTCATTAAAATCGAACAGATGTTTTATTCATAAGGTAACGAGCTTGTTATCCTTGAAGACCAGTCACTTCAGCTGTGAATTTGAAACTGTTAAATTAAAAAAACAGGATAAAAAGACAGTTGCAGCGAAGAAAATTTTCTTTTCGACGAAGTCATCATCTAGGCTGTACATTCGTTATTAAAAAATTTACCTGTTTACGATGGCCATGGCAGGGACAGGGGTTGAATGTATTTCTTTTGGATACAAAGGGTGGGTTTGAGTCTTTGGATAGCTAACGCCTCAGCTATGCCCAAATGTCTTGATTTGACTCCCTTTGATAGGTTTGATTGAATCTTGTATATTACTTTGAAGGACTTTTCGAAAGGCGCTGAATGTCCTGAGTTGACCAGATGTTCTGTCACTGAACTGTTTACACGTTTTTGCTCTCCTTTTACCAGCCAGGCTGGGTAGTGTTCACGAGCGCGTTTTCCAAGTTTGCGCATGGTACGGCCTCCCAGGTTCATAGACAAGAATCTCAAACCGAAGAAGACTTCAGAACAAGTTCAATCCGTCCCAAAGAAAATACTTCTGCTTAATCTAGAATTCAAAGGTGATATCGAAGCAGAAATCCTTCGCAAACGCCTCTCCAAATCGCTGAGGAAAGCATACTTCACCGCAAGCCTATGACTGACGTTTTTCTGCAAGAAACTGTTCAACCAGAACGCGAAAGACAAGCTGTCGCATTGGGCCACCTCAACATGCATATACCAGTTCACTTGCTCTTGTGGAGCTGAGTACATCGGCCGTACCATGCGCCAACTTGGAAAACGCGCTCGTGAACACTACCCAGCCTGGCTGGTAAAAGGAGAGCAAAAACGTGTAAACAGTTCAGTGACAGAACATCTGGTCAACTCAGGACATTCAGCGCCTTTCGAAAAGTCCTTCAAAGTAATATACAAGATTCAATCAAACCTATCAAAGGGAGTCAAATCAAGACATTTGGGCATAGCTGAGGCGTTAGCTATCCAAAGACTCAAACCCACCCTTTGTATCCAAAAGAAATACATTCAACCCCTGTCCCTGCCATGGCCATCGTAAACAGGTAAATTTTTTAATAATGACCATCCCATCGCCTTTCTTATCTAAACTTCCTGTTTATTCATGTTATTTTAAGTTTTCTTAATCCCTGTCTACACTACCATATTTTCATATCCACACTTCCTGTTTATTTTTTCATTTTATTATTTCTACATATTTAATCCCTGATTGCATAATCAATTATTCATCACACTAGTTTCTTATCCAAACATCCTGTATATTTTGTTATTTTTACATTTCTAACCCCCAATTGCACAATGTCAATTTTCTTAGTTATTATGCTACTTTGTTTGAGTTTTACCCATCCCCCCTGTTTATTATGGCATTCTAATTCCTAATTGTAATTTTTATTAATTCAACCCCTAACCAGAAATTGTTCTGGAACTTTCCCATCCATTTGATATAAATACACGAATGTACAGCCTAGATGATGACTTCGTCGAAAAGAAAATTTTCTTCGCTGCAACTGTCGTTTTATTCCCTATGATCAAATGTGTATACTCCGTGATTTGAAAACAGGATAAGCTTGTGGCACAAAGTATGTGAGTTATCAACAATAAAATTAATGGTGAAATCACTTCAGAAAGTTTAATTTTTTTTATTTGATTACAGCTTGAGTCCTAACCGATGTGCCACCGACGCTCATGCAACCAGAACAAAAATGCTTCTTTTTTAAGTGGAATATTTTTTAAGAAAAAGGTCGAGTCGCTAAGGTCAATGAGAATGATGCAATAATTTGAGTGTGTATAACTTGTAATAGGCTAGGTGTGCTAAGTGAACATTTCCAGTCTTCCTCTCATTCGTTATGCATACCAATACTTATTTCTATTAGAGGAATTATATCGCCTTTGGATTCATTCAAATTTAGCTAGGCTGAGTTTATCATTATTCATTTATCTATAGTCAGTTAAAAATAGTGGATTCCAGTATAACACTTCACTGTCAATCTTCTATGCTTGTATCGCAGGGATTTACACTACCGCCTCCCGTAAAAATGTAATGGTATCCGAAATGTAATCAAATCACCCCTCAATATCTTTTCATTTAAAATATTTGGCTCACCGAAGTAATTTTCCGACAAATACACTTTAAAACTTATCTTTTTCCCGTACTGGATTTACATATTATTTTTTTAATTTTCTAATCATAGAGAATTGTGCGTCGGTTGCATAGAGGTTAGGACGCGCGCCGACCATGCACATGGTGCGGGGTTCGACCCCCTCCTTTACATCACTAAGCCAGGAATAATGCTAGTGAAGAGGAAAGGTTGGGCATGAGGCTGGCAACCCCATCCTGTAAAATAAGTACTGCTACAGAAACTTCAAGCCACTAGCTTGGAGCCCTATGTTCCACTGGGAACGTGAAGGAAAAAAAATCATAGAGTTAGATTTCTACGAATTGGATGAGTGAAAACCTGCCGGTCATGCAGTTTGAAGAATGCACATTCCACTTGCGCTCCAAGGATGTGTACTGACTTAAAGTCTCAAGCTGGTAGGAAAAAACCTCGCCTAC
Source organism: Trichobilharzia szidati (assembly GCA_944472155.2). Lineage (NCBI taxonomy): Eukaryota > Metazoa > Platyhelminthes > Trematoda > Strigeidida > Schistosomatidae > Trichobilharzia > Trichobilharzia szidati. The sequence continues at coordinate 128,214,135 of OX235279.1, read as the reverse complement.
TTTACTAGACCGCTAATTTTCTAGCAGGTCCCAAGATCGAAAAAAGATGGAGGGGCTAGCGCATCACCCCGGAAAATCAGTCCAGTCGATATAAAAACTTCAAAGAACGATGGAAATATTGAAAAGCTAATTCTTTGCTGTAATCGGAGAGGCGAAATCACATAGGCTGGTCAAAGACTTCATGGAGCCAGTCAGCCGATGTGTCTTCGTTTGATCAAGGTAGGGATTCATATGACCCGTGATCAAGATTTGACCGAATAGTTCCAAAATAATTGGGCGCCGAGTGAGAAGTAGACATTTGTATGAAAAATTATATTTGTGAAATCTCAGCGAAATTGAAATGATTAATTCGAATGTTTCGTTCGCTGAGATTTTACAAATATAATTTTTTACAAATGTTCGCAAAATGTTCGAAACTGGCTAGAAAGGCTGTCCAGCTTGCCAAAGAAATGACAAGATGTGGCATGGAAGTGTAAAGAATCTGTGGGAGCAGGTGGAATGGAAGTGCACTCTCCAAATTATCAACTGGAGAGTCAACAACCTACTCCATCAACCCAGACGACAATCGACGAGCACACTGAGGCAGTCAATGGCTATCATGATGTCATCAACATCAGCAAAAGGTCTTATCCAGTGGGAATCAACCTCAATCTCGACTAAAAAGGAAAGAAAGGTACAATCATCCAATGCTAGGCCGGGATTTGACCTGACAGACCTACCAATAATCAGATAGAATTCATCTTGATTTCAAGAAAGTGGAAACGCAAACTGCTGGTAATAAAGTCAAGGAGGAGGGAGGACAGATGTAGGCTCAGATCATTATCTAGTTCCAGGAAACTCCAGGGTCAGCGCTGAAAGAAAACAAAGTAACTAGCAATGGTCAAACTTCAAGGTTGAGATGAAAGCCTTCAAAACAACTGCAGAAAAAGTACAACTTAACTACCACATTCAGAAAGACAAAACTACAAAAGATAAGTCCACGGCAGCCTTCACAGCAAAGCTGGAGACAATACGTAACATCAGTGAGGAAACCTGGGTGCAGCAAAACAGGGACTTTCTGAAAGTAATGTTCACGGAAATATGTACAACTGTTCTAGGAAGAAAGAAAATTCAAGATAAGGAATGGCTCTCATTCGACCCCTGGAGAGTAACAGAAGAGAGGAGGATGGTGAAACAGAAGATAGACCGGTGCGAAGATGGACAAAGGATGGAGAAACTGAGTTCACTGCACATTGCACTGAATGAAGGAGTAAAGAAGGGTGCTGGGAAATACAAAAGACAGTTTAGCGACACACTGGTAACTGAAGCAGAACAGGCCACTGATAAAAAAGACCTCGGAAAATCATATCAGATAACCAGGTCTATTCGGGGATATGAAACCAATAAGTAACAGAGGAAGCAAACTAATTTCGGGGGAGGCGAATCAAACAATACAATGGGCTGATCAATTTAAAGGACTCTTGAATCAACCATCATCACCTGCAACTCCTCGAGAAATACCACCAACTGCACGCATAGAACTGACAGTGGACAACAATTCTTCAACAAAGAAGTCTTGAATGCAATCAAGCTACTGAAAGCCAGCCGTGTATACAGTGAGACTGGAGGGAATCCGCCTGGAAGCACTAAAAACGGATCCAGAGACCGCAGAATATATGCTAAAGCCCCTACTGCAAAATGTTTGAAAGTAAGGAAAAGACCCCTGGTGGTTAGAGGAAAGTTTTCTCACTCGGGTGTTCCTGATGAGAACAAACGATGCACTACATGTGGAACTCGATTCGCACTAAGTTGAAATCAAGAAAAGCAAGTCAGTGTGCGGATCAAATTGCAACTCTGCGCATCTTCAACGAACAAAGTATAGAATAGCAGTCAAATCTCTACCTCAATAACATCGAATTTGAAAAGGCCTTCAACATTGCTGACTGTGGATTAATTTAGAAATTAATTCAGCAGTATGGAGTGATCGAAATCTTTATCAACCTCATTCAGCAGCCATATGACAATACCACATGTCCGCTGATTCACAACGGAAAGCTCAGAGAAGACTTTTAAGTGCATACAAGAGTAAGACAAGAATGCCTACTATAACTGATGATATTCTGAATTGTAGTCGAATGAATGATGTGCCACACCGTGTGCGGGGATCAAGAACACAGAAATACACTTCACTGATAAGAAGACTCTGGTGGATCTGGGTTTCGTGGTTGACTATGTCTAATTTTACATCAGTTCGAAGGCTTATAGGTGAAGACCAACAAGTTGGAAAAAGAAGTTGGCGGCAAAGGCAGGATTTCAAGTGAACATATAGAAGATGGAAGTTATAAAGATAACCACCACCACGAACAGCAACAACAACAAGCACCAATCACTAACAACCGAAGAAATTTACGATAGGTTACTTCCTTCACTTATCTAGGAAGCGTCATTTCAACTGCAGGCAGTTGAAGTCACAGTTTTATACAGTAATATTTACTGATGACTTTTCGAGCAGAAATTACTGCTCATGATCAGATCAAAGTACTCTGAAAACTTTCGTATTTTTCTGTAGTCACTTCTTCTATATGCTTCAGAGTCTTGGACCGTCAAGGAAAGCATCTCCAATGACCTGCTGCAGACCTTTAAATGTATTTATCTGACAATAATTAAGTTTACGATACTCTATACAGGAAAATTAAGCTAGTTTAAAATGAATAATTCTGACTTTGATAAACATCGAAAATTAGTGGCCCAAGTCGACGTCTGAAAAGTCAGCGGAAAGAATTTAGGCTGTGATGTCTAGATGACAATTTTATTTATTTATTTATTCTGATTACAGCTTGATGCCACACCGTATTTTCAATACTAGTATGGAATTTTCAGGTTGGATATCGGTAGCCCAAATTTTGCAGGCCGACCACACATATCGGGTGGGCGTCGGCGGGGGATCGAACCCCGGATCATGTGCATGGTCGCCGAGAGTCATAACCGCTGTGCCGCCGACGCACAATGCATTTTATTACATATTAAATATTGATTTTGAAGGTTATTTGAAAACCTCACATGTCAAACAGTATTGTTTGCTGGCTAGACAACAGTGATCTGAACACAAGACAGTCATTTCGCTTGTTTGATTCATCATTGGCGTGTGTCCGTTTTGACTCATCTCAGACAGCAGAAATAATTGAGATAAAACGAATTAACGCCAGTCAGTCAGCAGTACGTTTTCACACTAATTCGTCTGCTTTCTTAACTGTTGTTCATTGTATCAGTGACATCTTACATTGTGACTTCGAAAAGAAAGCTGTGGTGATTTTTCACCTTGTACCGTGGAATCCATAAATGACGAATTTCATTCACTGAACCTGATACATTTACTCTGAGAAGGATTAAATAATTCAGCTAAATGGTAATACTGATAGTTAGAAATAGTAGCTGAACATAAGCTGATTTCATCATATACTCCGAATACCAGAAATATTCTGTTTACTATACTTAGTAAAATGATAATATAGTACAGTTACCGGTTTCATCAGGTTACTGACTGGGTTATGAAAATGACCTTTTAACTTGGTGACAGTCTTGTTCCATTTAATTATAAGCATTATATTCATATATAAAACTGATACACTGTTAAAATCATATTTATTTGACAAAAATAAGATATCAGCCCATGATGAAATCCTCCATGCAATCAAACAAAATCCCTACAAAATCAATACTTGAAAATTATTCTGATGCTCACTAGCGACTCACCGTATTCAGGCAATTAACCTGGGGTTCTAGTAAGAAGCCGTGACCAATAGGGTACAGCAAATTGAAGGTGAGGCAGTAACTAATCGAAGAAATGCTCACGCTATGTCATGAATTGGTAGAAGTTAAAATTCATAGGCTACTGGATCGGGTCATAGTGGCGTAATGGTCTACAAGCTAGCTCGCCTTGTAACCAGAAGGCACTGGGTTCGAACTCCGGTGGATTCGAACTGCTGAAGTGTCCCAAACTAGGCTGATGAAACAGCTGTCCAGTACTCCCTGGCAGGTTTTCCAATGGTTCTCCAACCAATGTCAACTCATAATGAAATCCGCCAACCAATCAAACAAAAATTCCTACAAAAAACCAATTATTGAAGATAAGATGACTTCATTATTAGAAGTAATAGCAGCTAAGTGTCAAAACATTTTTCTCACACAAAATGAGCATGGCTCATTCAAGCAATGTTCACTAGGATAATGGACTGATTTTACAGTAGCACACACATAAAGTCATTATAAAAACCCTGGAAGTGTTTAAGTACGTGGCAAAGAGAGGATACTCAATGCATCTATGAACAGTTTGAATTAAGCTCAACCTGTTCTGTGTGATTCTACATTCTTGGATATTTGTTTGATTTGTGTAGGGAATTTTAAGGTCACTTGATATCACGAACTATATTTCGGCATACAAACTAACAGTTAAGAATACACAATCAGGAAGTTTTATTTCCTAGTTTTGTAATCAATCACTATACAATACAATTGAATTTTCTGCTGTTCATTAGGTGAAATCAAGTTTTGGTGACAACAGTCTATACATAAATATCATTACAAGAAGACATTTGTTAAAGAGTCAATGGATATCACTGAGTACTCAATGGGTGTTTTGCACTAGCCTGGGACGATTCAAAAGTGCGCTTCCAAGACCTCACCAGGCATTAGACGGCAAATCATCAGGTTACGAGGAGAGCATTTGGACACTGGCTTGACAGGTAATTTGAAACCCTGCTAGTTAGAAAAAAAGACACCTATATTTAATGCTTCCGATAAAGAATTCCATTGAGAGGAGTCGACTATAAGGATGGAAACGCACTGATGATGTTATTTTGGTATGACTCTGTGTTGAGAAACAAAAAAGACTAAAATTCATGTGCCAAATGACCTAAACAGTAAATTATCAGATCCATCAATGGGTGCTTCTGGAGTCATTGTTATCATATCATTTGAATTTAAAGATGAATCCTTACCTTCCAGTGACGTAGCGCATATCCAACGGAACTCGAAACTTTTAACTGGTATACGAAGACATCCGTATTTTGTGGGGAATCACGAATACCAAGTGATGTTCTGACACTATAGGTTGACAGACCAAGGCATAAAAAAAATCTATTCACTTTTATTCAACTTTCAATTTTACGACCAGAAAACATATTTCTGACTTATTGAGTCTTCAAACTTGTCTAGTCTAAGGGTTTCAAATCACTGTTTTGGATCAGCTGTCAAAAAATCAAACAAGTTTTCAGTCAAAACATTTTTTGCAATAAGGGATGAAGCGTTAAACTCTACTGTCTAGTGCTAAAACTCCAATATTTATGCCTACTGTGAGTTCAGCATGCCAATTTAGTTAAACATTAATTATCATTAAAAATATAAAGTAATTAATAAAACGTTAGAGTTCTCTGATTGGTCAGTTGCAGTCAAGGTTATATACTGCTTGTCAGCCAATAATATTTACTTCTACTAGAAACATAAAATAATTATAAATCATATTTGTTAATGAAATATGCAAGTTACGAAAGTAAATTTACATTATTAAAAAAAAAGGTTATACAAATAAAAGCGGAATTTACTTTATTTCCAGAGTTGGAAAGATCTCTGAATACTCGATTACTGAATACAACAAATACACCGTAAATAAATCCGTTGGATATATACAATTTGTTCTTGTGTAAAATGAACTTGAAACTACCAAATACTAATGAAGACGAAAGCAACTTTCAAATTATTTAAATATGGAACTCAGAAACTGTTTTCAGGTAATATCAATTTTTCTGTGTTTCTTAAAGTAAAGTAGAAATATAAACTTTAAAACAATTTCATTCACTGAAATACTAGCATTAGATTTTTTACTATATATCTGTCAGTTGGAATGTGCGTATCCTTTTTTGGTCAATTAAAAGGGGAATAAACTCGGTATATAAAGGGCTTTAATGTCATCTATTCACACGCTGCCTTAAAAGAATGATCACTCTAACTAAGAGGCCTAACTAGGGATATTTCAGTATAAATTGCTAGTTCCACATGTCCAAGACGTAGTGTTTAGCATACCGCTGGCTTCTTCATAATGTTTTAAATGTGCACAGAACAAGAAAGCTATTACACTAAGATATAGTGAACTGTATTCGATTCTATGCTAGGTAAGTTTGTTTGATATATAACACACAGTGACACAGTATTAACAACTGGATGACATTTCGAGCACAGTTTATTGCACATAATCATATCATCCAGTTATTGTTTCTGTACTATTATGTGTTATATAAAGTAGACTTGTTTAATATGGAATTATATTCCACCACAGTAGCCAAATTCTAGCTAACAAAAGTCGTATTTGAGGTAATTGTATATTTATAATATGTATTCATTAAATTGTGTACGTATAATATTAATGTCTACATTGTATGATTACTAAGACAATATTTATACTGCTGAAAGACATGATTATTTGTGAAGGATTTTCACCAATAATCAGTAGAAGGCGGTCTTTATACAAATAAATTCAAGAGTGGATACAGAATTCTAAGTAGATATCCATTACAAGTTAGATCACGAGCAGATGTAGGTGGCAAAACTACTGAAAACCAAGGCGTACTGAACAGTTGATGAGTCCTAGTTTTGAACTTTTCAGCGCCCTGCAGCCGTTGGGATGGGAGCCAGAACCTTGAGCCCACTGATCATTCAGCCATCGAGATGGGATGCAATGTTAAGTGAACTTTAATTTACACCGATCTGTTACGGAACAGCTAGCTTATCCCGCTTCAAGCAGTTTTTATCAAATAAATCAATCGTCCCACGTTCAAATGATGGTGATCAGATTTGAAATTTAACAGTTATTCACTTTATTTACCCCTCCACATTAAAGAATTTACTGTGGTTTATGTTATCGTTTGTTTGTTTCTACCTAGTTTCATCAGACTCACCTTCTAAGGTCTACTTTCTGAAGGGTGTTTAACTTATAAGTAGTAGTAGTATCTTTATATTAGAGATAAATTTTAATGTATCCTATTACTTTACAGATCAATAATAAATCGCATACATAATAGGTGGAATGCTATTTTCTTGTTTCTGTAATTTTTAGTCCAACACTTCTGAGTGAATATAAAGGGTGACTTTTAGTTTATTTATTTTTGTTGAACACTTTTATGAATCACTTTGATACTGGTTAATGTTATTGGCAGTGTGTTGTTTATCTTGTAAACGAGTGATTTACTGTTTCTTGTTTACTTCTCTTGTATTTATCAGTAAAATATGTTAGAGGGAAGTAATGTATTCAGAGGAAAACATCTCAGTATATGAACACGCAAGAAAAACATGTCAAACATAATTCGTAAACTTCTTAATTCTTAGCCTATAATTGTATCATGAAAAACAAACAGGTGAAGGAAGGATGAAATAATGATTAACTCTACCATTTCCTGTATAGTAAACTTATCATCACAGTAGTAAACTAAACAAAACCAAAGGTCAAGTTTTATCGACGAAACTGACTGTTTGTACCTACAGTGTGGGTGGCTTCATTAGATCATCTTATTTGGATTTATTAATTGATGAGATTTTTTTATTTTGACACCATTTTTCAGCATTACAAATTCCTCTTCATGATGTCCTTCAAATATCTTATAATGTGAAGGATTTCTGCTCCTGTGGTTCAGTGGTTGAATGGGCACCAGTCAAATAGGAGGTTTAGGTTCGATTCACAGCCGGTTTACACCCAGAAATCTCCTAGTTTATCAGCCGATGGTAAACCTAAGAAAAGCAGAAAGGTTTGGAGTGCGACTGGGAATCCTCCACCCTCCGGTAAATGCAACAAAACTACTTCCACTGAAACCTGAAAGCTTAAAGCTTGAAGTCCATTATGGATAAGATTTTATTTTGATAAATCACATAGTGTTGTACAGTAATATTAACTATACTGTACAACACTATGTGATTTATCAAAATAAAATCTTATCCATAATGGAGTTATCCTCTACCACAGTGCCTAAGTTTTATACGTATATCAATAAAGCTTGAAGTCTCGTGTTCCACTCTGAACTCAAGGAATTCGAAAAAATATCAGGATTTGCAGTAATTTTGTCAATGTGGTCTTAGATTATTACTCCACGTAATGCTTGAAATATCCATTTGCAAAAGCAATGTTTTGATAGGAAGGATCATGGGTTCAGATTTGTTAAAATATGAAGTTCTCTTACCCGAAAAAGAAACCACGCAAACATGCACCATGCAACCAATACCACACATAACCTGTGAATCGTCAGAAATCCTTAATCAATGCATATCTCCTAGGTAGTCGGTAAATGGATTTGTTTGTTACTTTTGAAAATACTTTTACCAGATGGGAGCTTAATGCGTGTAAACAAATAGCAGTGAAAGTGACATCGCGTTAAAGGTTTTCAACACAATCATAAGGTAGTTAGTTTGGCCATGTGATGAAATTTCACTGGAAATATTACTAGCCTATTGGCCATAGATACCCCTTGCTGTCTAGTGCAGAAAAAGTTGAGAAACTTCGGAATTATAGCCTCCTGTTGCTCATCTCCACAGGACCTAGTACTTAAACAACAATGCACTAATTAGCAGATATACTGTTTGGCATCCATATTCTATACGTCTTTTGAATAGTACCAAAGCGTCACTATACAACTAATAATGGATAAAGTCTAAAATGCTTTAAAATATCTAAATATTCTTTAGTTTCAGAAGACTTACTAATGATTCCTGATAGTGAAAATTACTCGCTTTAATTTTTTTTAATGTGTGTAAACCGTCTACTGTTTGCCTGTAATTTAGATATTTCGTAAAAGAATTACACACACGTACATAAATGTTTCACGTTGTACATTTTTTTTTACTAAAACCTTACACATACAAGACAGACAAGAAGGTAATATTACGAGAATAAAGGTGGTTTTTTCTAAATCAACAATAATAATTATCACCTGTATTATTGATTAGTACATTCACCTTGTCTAGTCCACCAGTTGGTGCTAAGCCGAGAAAAAAAGGGAAGATAGGTTGTTGTAATAATGACCCCACTTCTTAAAAAGTGACTGAAACTTCAGATCACAAAAAATAATGATTTTATTTTTGATAAAATTCACACAGTGTTACCGTAACTTCTACTGATGACTTTTCAAGCACAATCAGTTGCTCATATCATATCGTATCATATAGTCTTGATTTATGTATGTCCAAATCAAGTTCATTTCTAACAGTTTGAAAACATTTGGGCATTGGGTATATGATATTCATGATAATAAAGGTGTTTTGTATTTCCCAATGAATGAAAAACAAAACGACATTGTTTTCACTGACGTTTCTCTACCCAGTGCTAACAGCTTTACCAAATTATTATGAAACCAGAATTTACAAAATATCAGTTTATATATAACAACTTAATCATCGTTCCTCAGTATGGGGGCAATTTTGCGTCGTCAAATTGGCCAATTGCTAAAGGTAACAAAACCAGGTGTAGATTGTTGGATTTGATAAGTGTGTAGAATTATAAAAGCAGCGTGTGTTTGCATAGTGAAATTGCTTATCACATTCGTGTTGATTTTGTCAGTTCATGGGAGAGGGAGGTGTTGTAACCAGGTCAAATTCTGTTTTAGTTCATCATTCCTATTCAGACAATTTGGATTCCACTTGATATGAAGTGCTTCTGATATTAAACGTTCTTTGTGATTTCTGAAGTTTTTCTGGATTATTTCACTATTGTCACAGTGAGTTTTGTGACCTGATTCTATAGTGTGCAGACCTATGGCTGATGACTTTTCAAGCTTTTCTAGTTCAACTGAATTTCTCAGTAGTAGAAGAGTTGTTATATAAAAGCTGAGCTTTTGTGAATCCTGTTTTAATAATACTTTGATAAAGCTATTAGCATCAAATAGCGAAACGTCAGTGAAAACAATATCGTATTGTTTTCCATTCACTGGGAAATACAAAAAACCTTTATTATAATGCATATCGTGTTGACATGATTCATTGTGCATAGCAACATTTAATCAGTTACTGATACTCTATAGTTCACAGACAATGTGATGATGAAAAGGTAGATATCCAGAACATGGATATCGATTCAGTGAACAGTATACATTAACTGTTAGATGAGTTAGAGGTCTAAAGTCTGTTGACTGAAATTTTAGAGACAACCAGATCATCATTATATGTTTTGAGAAACAAGTATAAGAGTGACAAACGTGCATTGTGACTACCTTCACTATAAACTGTTCTGGATTCTACTATCTCTGGAGTCTTCTACACGAAAAGTTTATTTTTAACAATACTAGGCTTTTTCGAACACAGTTAATGGCGGTAAACTCTCACTTCAGTCAGCTGTTTAGATAAACAAACACAAATTTCCTATTAACTTAAACTGAGAATGTGGGAATTCAAATCTTTTTGAACGAAAAGTCTGCTGAAGTGAAGAATTGTACTTAGCAGTTAGTAGAATATATTAGAATCTTAATATCATTTTAAATTGTCATATAACCCTGAATTCACTAGTGCTCGGAAGAAGGTTAACTACTTCGCCATCTGCATTCTTTGGATCAGTTCAATTTTTATATTTATTGGTCATTTCAGCTTCTGACAAGAACATATCTTACCGTCTCTTTTTATCACCGGCCCTTTTCTTCCTGAGTGAACGAAGCATTTACCTTAGGAATGACGTCATTACCATATGTCTGAAAATACTTGTATAAGGTACCACTGTGAAATTAGCAACCTTCAAATCAGATGTCATGTGTTTGGATAGGTTAGAATTCGCCATTAGGCAAAGTCAACTTCAGTGTCTCAGATGCGTGCGTGTCGAATTTCATTCCAGAGACTGTTGCTGGCATAAGAACTTGTTGGAAAAAGCTGAGATATGGACGTTCCATGAAATGGCACCATGAAATGAAGGACAGGTCAGTTATTAAGCATATGTTAGTGCAACGAAACTCTCCGAATGAGAGTTCGAAATCAGCGTTAAACATGCTGTGACTCCCTACTTTTTTCCTTTTTTGAAACTAATATAAATTCTTTATAAGTTTCCAGACTGTAGATGTTACGAATTTCCTGGAATAATTTGAGTGCCGAGTTTGATTGAATCATTTTAAATTATTTAAAATAATCCCAGCGTATTTAACAAAAATTCAAAACATGATTTTTCTGAACGTTTCACTGTGTAAGTCACAGCTTCTTCAGTAGGAAAATTACTCGAATTTTATTAATCATCAAAATATATAGTCAAGAGTTATATCAACTGAAGTGAGTTGTTTTGAAGGTCACTTGTCAGTAGATATTTGTATCAATTGAACAATGTAAACTGTCATCACATATTTGTAATGACTGGTGTCAAATCGGCTCATATGCATATTTGTCTGTGTGAGTGTATGTTGTTTGTTGTATGGGAAACACGTCAAAGCATGATAAAATTTCACAGTGGTCAAAATACAGGATTCAGTCTTTTTCTCTCATCTGTTTTGCTTCATTGGAGTCTGCCATTTAGGTGAAAAGTCTCTTCTCCCTTCTCTCTTATTTACTGCATCCGATGTGGTCAAAATATACAATGCTTCATAGGTCAGCCTTTCCTTATGTGAATGAAAGCCTCTTCCTAGAATTCCGATATTGTCAAAATCAATCTCATGTCCGGTGTCTGTAGCATGCATCGCTACAGGTGATCCTTATTCTAAACTTTTAATTTTACTTCATTTCTAGGTGGATGTTTCGTTCACAGCCTATGTTCATTCACTCTGACCTTCACCTGTCTACTGCTCTCCCCTGTATAGCATGCTTCACATTCTGAACACTTTATCTTGTAGACACAGTGGTTTTTATCGTTTTGGAAACCATATCTATGATATTCAGCAACGCTTCCTCTACGAAATTAGAGGGCTTGAAATAGACTTTAATATTATACGAAGTAGGTGCTCTTTGAAGTTGTTAACCTGACTCCTTTTGATATGGAATGGCCATCATTGGTAGGCAAGATTTTTCAATTTTCTGTTTTCTCTTCTGGTCCTGTTTATTGGTAATATTATTTGGCAGCTTTTTCGGATAATCATTTCCAATCAAAATTTGTTTTATATTGGACATCTCATTCTCCGTGTCATGTCTATCTGTTATAATGTTTCTAGCTCTGTTAATCAGATTTAAAGCTACTGAAACTTTTATTCTTATTGGATGATCTGATTGGAAATGGAAATATTTGTTTGAATGTGTCGGTTTCCAGTATCTCATTAACTTATGTTTTCGTCAGTTTGTCTTTTTACAAGGCAATTGAGAAAGTGTAGATAGAGTTCCCTCGTCCGATTCTACTTCATTAGTAAACTTTGTATATTTTGAGATTAAGTTAAGTCTTCTTTTCCAGCTTTCTTAATAATGATAAATGTGTTGTCCACATATCCATACCATATTCTAGGATGACAGCAAAAATTGTCAGTTTTTTTCTTTCTAGAGCTTCCATATAAAGATTTGCTACATCTGGAGATGCTGGTGATCCTTATTTGTCTGACAGTGTTGTTCGTCTTTAAAGGTAAAATAGATGGATTTTAAACAAAGTTTTAAGCGTCTTATAATGTCTTCTATTGATAATGAACATTTAGCCAATATTTCCTGATTGTCATGAAGTTCATATTTCATAATATTAAGTGAATCACATGTAGGAATACTACTAAATAGAGAAACTACAGCAAAACTTGCTATGATTTCGTCTTCTTCAACAGTTATATCCATTACTTTTCTTTTAAACCCGTCATTATATTTAATGTTTGAAGGAATATTGCGTCGGTAGCACAGTGGTTAGGACTCTCGCCGACCATGCACATGGTCCGGGGTTCGATCCCCTGCCGGCGCACACCCGATATCTATGGTCGGCCTGAATTTGGGCTACCGATATCCATGCTGAGAATTCCATACTTGTACTGAAAATACGGTGTGGGATCAAGCTGTAAATCAAAATAAATAAAAAAAAATAAAAAATATTGTATTGGAGCGGTTCTAGGATTCTTGATATGTGTTTTGATAAAGTGTATGTTGCTGAATTGATGAAATCAACTATTGGTCTTAAACGAACCTCTATTTTGTGGATCTCTTTGGCCTTCCATAAAATCTTGTGGCCGAGTTTGTTTTGGGAGCTGTTGAAAACCAAACTGAATTCCCAGGTGGATTACATCCTCATGCTCCTACTTAGTTCACAGTAAAAGACATTTTGTTTATTGGTACTAGTGCGTATGGACTTGCTTCGATATATTTCAAAGCTTTCTTGTTATAGTCATCTTTTTTAAGAATCACAGTGATATTGCCTTTGTCAGCTTTAGTTATAACAATGGATTTGTCTGATCTTAATGTTTGTAATGCATGACATGATTACCTGCTTTTGATTCAACAGGATACATCCAAGCTTCTGATTCAGTTCATTTGCTTCATCATCAGGTAAAAGGGTTAATACACGTCCAATAAAATGAGCTTCTTCTATCACTTTCAATGGTTATCTAGTTATGTTAAAGTTTAATCCTTCCTCAAGTAATACCACTTCATATACATTGAGTTTTCTGTCTGATAAGTTGCATACTGCTCTTGCGTTAGTCTGTATATTTGACTTACTTGCTCTGCGGTGTGCTGCGTTCGGATTCATAAGTTTTGCAAATTTCCTAATTCAATTTACGCTATTTTTGACTACATATTTTGATGGTTAATAAAATCTGAAGCATTCTGCTAAAGAAGCTGTGGCTTACACAGCGAAACGTTTAGAATGATCTAGTTTTGAATTTTAGTCAAACACACTAGGTTTATTTTGAATAATTTATAATAACATGAATTCACTTTGAACCCCGTTGTTAAGGACACCTGCCAGTTTCACGAAGTGACTGATCGTTCACAAATTCACTCTTATCTTGCTCATCCTGTCATCTCAAATTTAATCATTAGTTGATTCTAAAAGTAATAATATTAGTAGCTTTATTCTGAACAGTGTTTATATAATGTAAAGAATTTTCAGCAGAGTTTATTGCATGATATTTTCCCTTCATCCAGGATCTACAAACAAAAAAGATTAACTGACAGTAGGTTGTGTGACACAGTTGTGTCCAATCTGAAACGCGAACCAATCCATTATGATATCCCTTGTTTGTCTCCTTCGAGAAATGTACAACATTTGGTTGAATGCCAATTATAAGAAGTTCAGGAGTGAGTCCACTCGGGAACGGTAATCTCAAGTATTGAGATAAGCTGCCAACCAGCCGGGTAATGTTTCTCTTCATGTTTAGTACGAACTTGCGAAACCTAAGGTTTTAAATTGTCCTAAATACTCACCAGAGTAAATAAACCATTTTTTTCCCTTCACGTTCCCCAGTGGAACATATAGCTTCAAGCTAGTGGCTTGAAGTTTCTGTAGCAGTGTTTATTTTACAGGATGTGGTTACTAGCCTAATGCCCACCAGCATTATTTCTGGCTTAGCCAAGTAGAGGAGTGCGTCGGTGGCCGGGGATCGAACCCCGGACCATGTGCATGGTCGGCGAGCTTCCTAACCGCTATTCCACCGACGCACAAATAATACTATTGGAGGTCATATTTTACTAGATTTAAACAAACTGAATATGAGAAACTATATGCAGTATGCTGATGGAGGTTTTCAGTAGCCCAAGTTTTAAGCAGGCTGCAAAAGAATGTCGTACACGCCTGAGATAGCATTCAGGTTATCATCTTATCCTACAGTCACTGAATTAACACCTGTAAATTAACTTGTTGAATGAATTATTACTCCGAAACGTCTTGATACATTTTAGAGCTTAGTTGATTAGTTGGTTATAAAATTTTGACTGGTTTCAAGTGGTCATTTTATTTACATACCCACATTACCAAAATTATTATAAGATTTAGTTAATGGGCTGTAAAGATGTTGCCCAACTTCGAACTTTATAGAACTGTGTATCATTTTCAAACCATATTCCTAAAACTATATACATTCTTAACAGTATACTTACGCATGCAAAACTAAACATATATATATCACTTTTCTCTCAAGTGGTATATGATTAAGGTAATAACTAATATGTGTATATCAATCCGAGTGAAAAAGCGTCGGTGGCTTAGCGGCAGAATGCTCACCAACCACGCATGTGATTCGGGGTTCGATCTCAGACCGACGCACTCCTTTACCTCGCTAAGCCAGTAATAAGACTGGTAAAGAGGGACGGTTGGTCATGAGGCTAGCAACGCCATCCGGCAAAAGTTATAAACATCACTGCTACCGAAACTTCAAAACTCAACCTTAAAGCCCTATCTTCCACTGGGAATGTAAAGGGGTAGAAAAAAAAAGCAATACAGTTCAGGGAACTGTTATTTCATGATGACGAGTTAGTATTTTTATCAGTGATAGGTTCAGTTGTGTATTTCATTTGATTTAATAATTATGAATGCTCATATTATAAACATTACATTATTGCCAACTGCAATTTGTCTCTGAAACACTTTCCTGTACTTTACACGTCAAATTAATAAGGTGTAAGATTATTTTAATGATACGTTTAAGTAAACAGATGTAGATACTCACATCAAAGAAGAGATTTCTTTAGGCACCAGCCTAGTACATCAATTTTGGTGTTTATAACTACAGGAAACAAATAGTTTTAATTATTGAAACTCTGGACAAACTTGGAGGTTAATCCGAAATAAGATTTTACTACCTTATTAAAGTTCTTTAATCAGCAATGAAGCCAGGTTTAATAAAGAATTTCTTAATCAAGCTACTGTTATAGGTTCCAGGAGACTGAATTTTAGGAGACCCAGGCATAATTTGTCACCAAAGGATGAATCTTTAAACAATACGATGTAGTGACTAGATGTTTTCTCAAACTTTAGATAGATTCAGTGTTTAGAAGTGATGATAAGTTACATAAGGCGATGCAGAAGCACATTTTATCAGATGTCTCATACTGCTCAGAGTGTTTTTATTCCTTCCTGTCCGAGTGGAGCATAGGACTTCAAATCTTAAACTTACTTTAACTATGGCGCTTTATTCACGTGATAATATTGCTGACCTCACACACAACCTTCTTTTTTTTCTAAATTTACTGCTAGCCAGTATACTAGGCAAGATTTCGGATTGAATCAGGCAAGAATGGAACTCAGACGTCCCAAGTGACCTAGAAGCATTCTGCTATTGAATCGAAAGCTCAGTCATAGTTATGAGTCTCCTATTTGTGCTCTTATTAAAACAAAACTGACCACTTGGGAAGTAAGGTCACCGTCAATAACTATATTTTTATTTCACATGAAATCATAATCTAAGCACTTTCTTTTTTGGTATTAGATGGTTGGAAGCAATCGACAGGAAGCCTTAGACCAAAGCTTCGGGCTAGTTGGCGCTCACCAGTCAGCAAGGCATATCTGCTACCTTGGAGCAAATCATGTCTCCGCTGAGATTCGAACCCGCGTCACCCAGTGCTGCAATCAGAGACGTTACCACTGAGTTATTCTGACTGGCGACTGACCTCCATCCTTTAGGACTGTATGGAATATTTTTGATTGAGCACTAGTCAGTAACTAGTGTAATGTGTGTGTAGTCCTGTGTTTGGTGCAGACTGAATTCTATCAGTGAGGTATGCAATGTGGCCACCATGCCGCTAGGTGGCTCGACATCATGAGGCACTGTGAATAGCTGGTATTAGATAGTTGGAGGCAGTCGGCAGGAAGCCTTGGATCTTAACCTAAAATTTCTGCATGATTCAAAGACTTGGTATGAACCTCCTCAAAAACCTATCCATCAGGCTAAAATTCAGACTTTCATCAACAATTACCATCAATTCGATATTAAAGACAAAACGATCAGAATGGATAAGTAGCAATTACATCTGGCAACGAATCAGTCAGGAATCTACCAGCCAACAAATATGTGGAAAGCAACAAAACTAAAATGGATATCTGACTTCAGATTGACCATCAACTGGAACCAGAATGAAAAACGACAGGTTAGTCGTCCGCAAGTGATATGGGGGAGGTTATCTGAAGAGAAAGTGAAAATTTGCAGGCATTTGTGAAGTCAGTTGAAAGTACATTCGATATGTGCCTCTGAAGCAGTATGCTCCACTCACAACTCAAGGAACGAATAACAGTAATAATAATAATAATAAAATCTGTACACATTATAAACTTTTTACAGCATCCTGTTACTATTTTTTTTTCTCAAATTTTCTGCCTAATTTAAGTATCTATCTAAAAACGTGAACTCCCTAGCTGTATATTTAATGCAAACAGATTTATGGTCGTCGGTAAAATTTTCATGAACAAATGTTAACTTTCTAATGATTGACAGAATATTAGCTTTAAAGTAAAATGCGATTAATAGGGTTTTTTTAAGGTTAAGTAAGAAGTACTTACCATCTGTTTTGTGACACATTTGCGTTTCATAACAGTATGACGAGTGTGTGTGTAAGTGTGCTTGTGTCTGTGTAATTAACTGCTTATGTGTTTGCTATGGGAATTGTTTACAATTACTCTTAAAGTGTTAACAAACTAACCAGGATTAGAAAAAGACAACTGTTTACCGTTCACACTAAATTTTGATAATGTTTTTTTAAACTCATGAGTGACTTATTCTTTTACTACAGAGAAGACGTAGTTTAAATGGCCGTGTGTGGTCATAGTTTCATGCACAAAGATGTTTCTAAATATTTATCAGACTGACGTTTGAGTAACTTGAGAAAATGTTTGCTGAAGAACAACGGAAGTTAAGTTGATGTAGTTGTGTTCTCTGAACCGGATGGTTTAATTACGAGGTTTTCATTGTCTCCGCAGACAACATCTTCAGGGCAGATTGCAACATGATACTATAATGGAGTTAAAAAAGACAATGGAAGTTGTGCAACTGAACTGTGTAGCTCAGAGAAAACAACTACATCAACGGAATCTATTGGGACTTCAGATCTTCTTGCAGACAAGCATTGAAAGAAGATATATTCGTAGCTATAAATATAAATGTAAAGTTTCACCGTCGTATCATGATTATTGTATTATTATTATTCCCCTGAGTTCTGAGTGGAATATAGGGCTCCAACAACATATCTCCACTTTATTCTGTTTTCTGCTGTCCTCTTGATCTGGATCCACGACTGCCCATAATCTCTCATCTCCTCCATGTCAACTTCAGACGACCCACTCTTCGTTTCCCATTGGGATTCCACTCGAGCACTGGCCTGGTGCGCAATGTCATTCGAAGACCTCCTCAATGTATGCCCAATCCATCTCCATTTTCTCCTAGACATTTTTTGAGCAACAGACTCTTGACTGGTTTGTTTCAAGCCAGAGTTTCTTGTAGCTTATTCTTTCTGGTCATTTCATCTTCAGTATGAAGCCAGCGAAGACAGCTGTTGATAAAAGTCTGCAGTTGCCTGTTGGAAATCATTTTCATGACATGCAGTGCAAGTTTCTGACCCGTATAGAAGAACTGACTGGCTTCACGTTTGTGTTGAAAATCCGAAACTTGTTCCGTATACTGTGAAGTGCAGAAGATTTTCAAACTGGTTTCAGGTTGATGAAGGCGTATCTCGCTTTTCAGATTCTGACTTTGACAGCTTCATCCGTTCTGTTGCCTGTGGCTGAAACGAATGTAAATTCACTGACTGTTCACCAGTTAATGTTTCCACTTCAGTGCTACATACAGTAAGCCAGTTAGTTAGAAGCTCGAATAGCTCAATGGTAACGTCTCTGACTGCAGCACGAGGTGATGGGGATTTGAATCGCTTAGGAGGCATTAGTTTCTTCTACGCCTTTCTGGTAAGTGTCAACAAGCATGTAGCCGGCGTCTAGGACTTTCTGTAGATTTTATGCAACTAACTGTTACCCAAAAGAATATTTCCAACAGGTTGCAGACCTTTATCAACAGCTGTCTTCGTTCTATACTGAAGATCAGATGGCCGGAAAGAATCACCAACAAGCAGCTATGGGAACAAACAAAGCAAGAACCAATCGCTCAACAAATATGCAGGAGAAAGTGGAGATGGATTGGACACTCGCTGAGGAGGCCATTGGGTGACATCGCGCGTCAGGCCATAGGTCGAGTGGAACCCGAAAGGGAAGCGGCGAGTGGGACGTCCAAGGGCGACATGGAGGAGATCGTGTGAAGAGGAACTGAAACAGTATGGATTAACATGGATTCAAGTGAAAAGTGCAACAAAAGACAGAAGCAATTGGAGACATGTAGTTGAAGCCCTATGTTCCACTAGGAACCCAAGGGAACAATAATGATAACTGTTACCCAACTTAAATACACAAAGACATAGGTACTGGTTTAAATTAGTGCAGATGACTTGTTAGCGACTTCATTTAATATTTAGCTTTATTCCCTAAGCTTGACGGCATAATTATCAAGCTCACATTAATACCTTAAACTTTGAAATGAAATTCAACAAAAGTAAACGATCTACTCGCATTTCCTATTTGATATGACACAGTGATACAGTATTAGCTAATTATACTCTTACATAAAATCATACTTATGGCATTCCTTTTCGAAGACTCCTGAATGAACTCAGGCACCTATCATATGCAGAAACACAAACTAAAAAACATTCTTTGCTTAAAAAATATAGCAATTCCTCTAAAACTTCGTATGCATATTTAAATAACATGAGGACAATAGTATCAATAGATTACAGTTCAACAGCATCTGTAAGTGATAACATGCATCCAAATAACACTAAACTAAATATTAGATAAATTAAGAGAAGTAATGCGGAATCTGCGAGTTTATAAGTTTCACAGCAGGCTAGGGTAGTAACAGTGTCTGCACTCATTCCAACTGTTTTAAGCGCATCACAGTAGTTTGTGCTATTTTGAGTATTCGATATCTAGGACCATTTGATACCTAAAATGGTACACGAAGGATGAAAAGAAAAGATTCTTTGATACTTTTTCATACCCTGTTTGAACAAGTTCATCCAATACCCAGTTGTTTATGGTTTTCACTCCACCTTTACTTAATATCTTCAACCTGAAAGGATTTTAAAATCAAAATATACACAAAACCGACCAATTGAACAGAAAATATCCAACCCTAGAGAGCCGTTTACATTTGTTGAAAACGAATTATATGTAGGAAACCGAGTCATTAATAAGAATATCTGTTATGAGTTCATGTTGAACATTTTAGTAAAGAACACACCAATGTTCATTCCCTTTCTATCTACACAACACACAAAAACATTAGCACTTAATGGATACTTTTAAAAGAACCGTTTTTTTTTGGTGAACGGTGACATATTTACGCTTTAGTGAATACACTGAAAACATAGAGAGAGATAAGTGTTCACCTCCAGTGATTATAGGCTAGGCCAAAAGAAATACATAACTGTAATGTCCAGAAGTTATCCGTCTTCTTTTAATGCAAATTATGTAAAAGATGACAAATGCAGTAATAATGTCCGGAGGTCGAATAAGGTTATTACTGATTGAGTGAACACAGACTTTCTGTGTTTCGTTCTAGAAATTACAAAACTACATTACCTAATTAATAAGTAACAGTTTTCAGTCTTTCCGGAAATATGGTGATTCTAGTTCCATGTTTTTTAAACACCAACGACAATCGTTTATTTCTGTTTTCAGCTGTATTTAGGCTTTAAGACATATATGTTGTCAAAACCTCTAATTATTACATTTTCCTGGCATAAGTTTTCCCAATGCAAAAGGAGTATTGTCTTACCTGGCAGTTGTTTCTTAGTCTAACTGAGTATGGATGACTTTTTGTCTCTGTTTAACCTTCAATTTGTTTGGTGTTGTTTGGTTGGTGGTGGCCAGCAGTGGAATCCAGGACGCGCATTTCCTCCTACTTAGTATTCGTTAGCTGGGTACACTTGCAACCCTCAACAGGTGATAGTGTCCTCACTGAGTGACACAACATTTCGGTCCAGCATAATCAACCAAAGGATGAATGCAAATTATCTGCACAAGAGGTATCTCTCGTCACCCACTGGATAACACTTTGGCATTTTTGACGATAGATTCAGGCTCTAAGTCTCACTGAGGGCACCATAGCATTTTGGGGATGCAATTACATCCAACTGACAAGCCCTAAATAGAATGAAAACAGCATCTTCTTTCAGCGTTCAAAAGAAATGGAGTAATTTGTAAAATTATGAAACAAAATGCTGCGTGACAAACAAGTACACACATAAGTCAACAACTATGTGGTGTTGAATCTTGCCAAGTAGTTTATTACGAGGTGCTCAGTGAAGCACTAGAATTGAAGAAAGAAGTAAGAAAAGAACATCTACTCTCATCTAAGATCTTCCTGAATGTGGTGAAATGGATCATGTAACAGACTATGGAGAGCGAGAAGGCGGGCACACACTGGACCATTTAAAAGACACTAAAAGATCTGAGAAGTTGGAGATTTACATGCAAAACTCAAACCTTTGATGGAAAAGGCAGCAGATCCTAAGTAAGGCTCATCGGTCAATAGAATTTAAAAATGGAGCTGAATTAGATGGCAAATTACCTGTCATAAATGTCTAGCTTTCAAGGCAAACGGATGGAATCCTAAAAAGATGAATTTATCACAAGCCGAAAAATCTCACGGTTTTATTTTATTGAGCAGAAAAATAAATACCATCATCTCAACTGAGAGGTGTATCTGTCACAGATGCACTGAAGATGCATTGCCTAAGTAGCTGGAATCCTTCAGAAACATTGTAATCAGGAATGAATACCCAACCTCCTTCATCGACAAACATTTAAAGAGGGAGAAAAAATTCTCCACAGAACCTGGATGCATCAAAGAAATAAGTAATTGGAAGTCTGAAATTCAAGGGAGATACAATTACTGAGTTTCTTCAAAAGCGTATATCGGGGGAAGTTCGAGAAATATGCTTTGCTAAACCCCTACTCCACCTTTCCGCAATGATTATTATTATATTATGCTCTTTCTCAAAGACAAAATCCGTCTCTTTGTCACTTCAGTGTGTATTTACCAGTTCACTTATTCTTGTTGAGTTAAGGAGACATGCAGTACCGGTAGGAAATTGTCTAGGAGCTCATGAATACCTATAGGCATGGATGTCGAAAAAAGAACACACATCAGTCACAAGTACGATTCTAGAGCACATTGTTACTTCATCTCACGAAGCACCAGGAGAGACCTTAGTCAGATACATTTATAGAGGAAGATCAAGCTGTTCTAAGGATGTCGCCTACATCTTCTTTATGTAGCCGAACCTCTTACAATTCACAAAACTGCAACTTTGTGTTGAGAAACGTTTTATCCAGCCTCTATTTTCTATCATGGCCTCAGTGTCATTTTTATTTTCTTCCGCAGTAAACTCTGTGTGATATTTTATTCATTTTTTTCGCAGCCCATTTTTAATTCTTTCTTCTTTTGTTTAAAACTATCAGTTATTTCCGAAGAATTGTTCATCACTTGATGAGTTGTTTGTTAGTTCTCTTGATCATCAAGTATTGGTCTGTAGGGATTTGATTGATTGATTACAGGATTTCATCAAGAGCTGACATCGGCTAGAGAAGCATTGGTAAACCTGGGAATACTGGATAGCTGTTTCGCCCTAGTTTGGGACTCTTCAGTAGTACGCACCCAACGAAACTGTTCGAATTCAGGACCCTCTTGTTACAGGTGACCAGTAGGGTGCAGCAAGTCGGGTGTGAGGATAAATACTCGCCGAATACATTGGCTAGCGGTCGCGCTATGTCGTGAATTGGCAGAAGTTAGAATTCATGGCCACAGGAACTGGTCCTAGTAGCTGAATGGTCTACGAGCTCGCCTTGTAGCCAGGAGGTCCTGGGTTCGAACACTGGCGTTGCGTGCTTACTGATGAAGAGCTTAAAACTGGGACGAAACAGCTGTCCGGCAGCCCGGGTTTTCCAGTGATTCTGTAATCGATGTCAGCTCATGATAAAATTCTGTAACCAATCTCTTGATTACGTTGGATAATTCATTCGTAATTTCTCATACACTCTGAATTATTTTGTTACTAACTAAAAGTAACCTCTTGCCTTCTTTGTCAGTTAACATTGTATCTGTGCTCCCTTAAATAACTGTACAACTTTGAAGTTAATTTGCCAACTTACGTGAAATACTGTCAATGAATAAACTCTTAAAAATGCATAAGTTTTGGTTCTCCATGATTTATCAGTGCACAAACATGACATTTTGTCAGATGCAGCTAAGAATACAAATAGAACTCTGAAGTGTGACTTGGATCTTATCAATGAAAGTCTACGACTATTTATTCTTCACATAATGCAACATGTCCTCCTGTATTCATCTGTAAGAATTAATGAGCTGTTAGCATATTTTGAATCGAACTATACTTAGGATAGGACATCAACACAGCCAAAAAGACTAATTCTGTTAAGCAGCTGACATAACAGATTTTGAAGAACCTTTAAGTTAATGGTACTTTTTTCAGTCCATTAAATAAACAGAGGAAAATAGTCGGCTTCATATTTGATTTATTTCTTATTATGTAAAGTTTCTTCATACATTTATTTCCCTTGATGAATTTGAATAAAGCAAGAACAACAGTGTGGTTTGTGCAGAATAATGTGGTGCCATCATATATTTCGTCGGCTCCTCATCAGCCGCTTACAGCTTGCAAATTTCACACTATGTCAGTTGACAGGAGGTTCCGGAATCGGTGAACAGTGCTCGGAAAATTACGCTCATATAGTTTTTACACAGGCAGTTCAAGTTTAAACAAAGTAAATGCATGCATACACTATATCAACGGGGTCCTTTTTTTAAGGCAAAGATTACGTAATCAAGTGAAAGAGTGAATAAAGACATCCAGTCACCAGGACAAGTAAAGACTGCTTCTTTCTGAACATATGTTTCGGGTTTCAAGCGTTTGATAGAAATTACTTCGGCAAACTTGAGGTGAATCGAGCTCTTTTATCTATTGATAATTTTGAAGGATTTCACGATTTCCACCTCATGAACCGTATCAAGGAGACGCCAGGCATTAGTACTATTATAAGAGTTTGTTCGTTCAAGACATAGGCTTTTCGGTACATGTTCACAAAATCAGAGGTGTGCCACTCTTTCTGCTCCCCCAATGTAACTGTAACTACGTAAAGTTTATGCCTAGAATGTTCATCAACACATGTCAAACGGCACAGTCGCTAAATCACTTAAAGTCAAAGTTTTACAAATTATAGCCGGATGATTTCCCTGAGCCTTTCTTTATAAAAGATGAAGATCTTGGTAATTTAGAGGTCAGATAGGAAACAGGAAGTATGACTTCATTGTAAATACTATCATTTAAACCTCATCCATCTTGTTTCATGTTCTCTTCAATTGATATTCCGACTCAAAGCTAGAGTTCCTTGGGCTCAATATCTTCCAAGATATTAAGAGACCTACTTTCGAAGTGTTAATTATTTGACACAGACTTAGTTGGGGTAATCTGATAACCAGATTTTTGAATTGTCTTATCATTACACATTTAACTGCTTGCATTAAAAAATTAACTAAACAATTCATACTCTTTAATCGTTCTGTTCGTCATTATACTCTGAATTTCTCTTCTTTTATTCCTTTACATTTCCAGTGGAACATAGTGTCTCAGGCTAGAGCTTTGCAGTTTCTGTAGTAATTATATTATATGAGGTGGAGTTGCTAGCCACACGCCTAACCTTCGCTCTTTACCGGACCTACTACCGACTAGGCGAGGTAAAGGAGTGCATCAGCCAAGGATCGAACCCCTGACCTTATACGTGTTTAGCAAGCATCCACTGCACCACCGACGCACCCAAATTTTTTACCTTTTTTTATAACATCATTCAATGGCGTCCTAAATAATTTACTGAAACCCACTTATAAAAAGTGCCCACTGTTTTTCTGATACATAATCAGATTTATTGGGCAGTATAAATTTGAACTTATCTGATTTCGGAATAACTTTGATTGCGCCGCTACTGGAACATTTCACACAATTAATTTACGGCATTATTATGAGTTTTCATTCTTTTCTCTGCTTCCATTGCAAATACAAACTACTTTCTCAATTCTTTTGAAGTTATCTAATCATCTATTACTATCTTATGAATGGGATCTTCATATTTTGGTCAATCCTATTAAGATGGAGGTAATTTTAACCGCTTTTCTTGCAGACGTTAAGTGAGTTTTTAGATATAGACAGCATAGATTACTTCACCCATTTCTGTAACATCTCAGTGCCTATATAATTAGTTTTAAATAATTTCCTTCATTTTCTAAGATCTTGATACATATGGAAAACAGACAATCTGGCCTCAATTAGTTTCCATTAGTAGTTTTGTTGTTGTTGTTGAAGTTTCTCATTGGTTCATATATTATTTGCTGGATATTCACATCTACTGTGTATATTTTATTCTTTGACTGAAATGCTCCCCCATTATTATTTATTAAGGACGGGTTGAGGATATTCTGAAAGTCTAATATAAAATCTGTCTGTCTGTTTTCGACATAGAACTTTGCACATACGTGCGGTAGTTCAAGTCGCCACACTCCATGTAGCACACAAAGCAAGAGAAGAAAGTAGGAGAAATGCATATTAGAGACAGTAAACAGAAGAATAGTAATAACGAAGAACAAAATAGTTTAATTGGAAATCATAAGTCACAAGGAGTGGATGCATCTGCACCAGCCACTGAGAACGATTTTGAGCCATGTCACCAATTGTTTCCAACCATTGGTTTTTACCGTCCCGAGGACCCCAACCAGTCAGGAAGTCTACACCTTCCTACGTGACTTAGACTAACTGTTGTGGATTTCATTGACTGGTGCCATGTTTTCGTTTGACCACCACTAGCTCTTTTTCAGCCTGACCCTATATCAGCTAACATTGCCCATTGTCGAGGAAGGTGATGACTAGGCATACGTAACACATGTCCTAACCATCTCAGTCGATGTAATTTCACAGCCTCGTCGATTGATTTCTCCTCCTTCCCTAGCACTCGACGCCTTACCTCAGTATTGCTCACCTTATTATACCACTTCACCCGGGAGATAGAACGCACACACCTATGATCGAAGACAGCTAATATTTTCATGTCTTCTGCTCTCAATGGCCAGATCTCACAGCCATAAAGGAGGACGGAGCGGACTGCTGAGCAGTACACCCGCCCTTTGGTCGATAGTCAGCCGGATATCACATCTACTAAGCCAGAGACGGCGTAAACTGGCATATGCGAACCTAGCCCTCTGTATTCGTGCTGAGATTTCGTCGGAGATCAACCCATTGGGGCTGATGGTACTTCTCAAGTAAGTGAAGCAGTCAACGTGCTCTACCACTTCACTCCCTATTTCTAAACTAAGAGTCAGTGCAGTCCAGTCCTGTAACATCATCTTACATTCGGCGGGAGCGAATTGCATGCCAAACACTCGTAGATTGTTGCTCAGGGTGTTCAGAAGACTCTGCATTTTGACAGCGTCCTCGCCCAGAAGGACTATATCGTCTGCATATTCAAAGTCAACGAGATTATTCCCTGGTAGCAAGTCAATACCTGAGTCACTGAAGTGAGTTAGAGCTAAGTCAATTAGTACATCTACGATGAAGTTGAATAGAAATGGGGATAATGGGCATCCTTGATGGACGCCACTAGTATAATATAGAATAATAATATAAATATACCTAATATATATTATATATATGATATAATAATATAAAATACTCGCCGATTAAACTGGCTAGTGGTCGCCCCACATCCTGAATTGACAGAAGTTGGAATTTATGGACAAATGGATCGGGTCCCAGTTACCCAATGGTTTACGAGCTCGCCTTGCACCTGGGAGGCCTTGGATTCGAACTCCGGTGGATGCGTACCGATGAAGAGTTCGAGACTAGGGCGAAACTTGAGTTGTTAACAAAAGCTACCAGCTGAAATGTTTTCTTCACCAGGAGTTACTGCCATTAATATATGTTGTGCGATATATCTTTGTTTCTTCTCCTCAGCCTAACAGAATTGTTTCATTGGTTTTCCTGTTTTGTTGTGTTACTTTTTTTGCAGAAAAGTGTATCGTCAAAATAAGTGCACAAAGCTGTCAAGTCTTTCCTGTTTCATCAGTTGATATTTAAAAGAAAGATTCAGTAAAATTTAAAACAAATAAACATGAGAATTAGAGAAAGACTGCCGGCTGATACATTTAAACCAAATTATAATTCAAAAACAATCAGCTTCACTAATTCTCAGTGGTTACAGCAATTACTGTCAATAGCGGTACGTTTAAACAACGCCACAACTAGTCATGAATATTCATCATTATCCACACCAAACGGTACTACCACTAATAGTATAGAAAATAATAATAATGATAATAATACCAAAATTAATTTGAATGCATCCGCCACGACAACAACGACTTCAAGTCTTGGAACAACTGGTTGTATAATCTTACAGTTGTATGATAAGAATCCTGATTTTCTTTACAATCAAGAAGAATATCAGGATATTGACTATTCTGTATTAAAAATGCAGATTATTATATGGACACAGAAATACCTAAAACCGGATGATTTATTCATGGATTGGTTTGAAACAGTCAATCGACACATCCATCATAATAGTAATACGTATCATCAAAGTAATTATGACAATAATAATAATAACAATATAAATAATGAGCATAATGAACTATCTGTTACAAATATTACATTCTGTACAGAGAATTTAAGAAGTTTAATGATTGAAGGTGATAAGCAAATGTTAGAAAAGTATAATGGATATACTTTAAATGGGGATATATATGGAATGAAAAATGAGACAAAAATAGGTAAGTTGTGGAAAGGTTATCTTGAATTTGTTTTTGTTTTCTGATTATACTTGTACTAATTAATTTCTAGTGCGTTGGTGTCATAGCGGATAGGACGCTTGCCGACCATGCACATGATCCGGGGTTCGATACCCGGCCACCGACGCACTCCTTTACCTCGCTAAACCAGAAATAATGCTGGTGAAGAGGAAAGGTTGGGCAAGAGGCTAGCAACCCCATCCTGTTAAAGTTAAACAATGCTACAGAAACTTCAAGCCTCTAGCTTAACGCCCTATGTTCCACTGGGAACGTGAAGGAAAACAAAAAATTAATTTCTAGCTGTCATTACTAAATTCCATTATTAGTAAGTGAAACATTTAAAGAAGTAGTCACATTTTTGTCACATAAAACCATCAATATACACATGTTAGCACGAACTCGTCCTTCAGATGTCTTGTTAGCATTCACAGTAAGCGAACTTGATTAGCTGTAGCCTTACTCTTCCTCGAAAAAGTGGAACCAGTACTGCGCAGAATTTCTGTTCGAGGCGTTTATACTGAATCACTCACTCAGTATGGCAAATCAGTCTGCATTGTGATATGTATCGCATTATTTCTTGAACTAGTCCGTATGAATGTCGGTTCTTCCTGGTAGAAATTATTGTGCTTAAATGGATTCATATCAGAAATCTGAAGTTAACTGAAAGTGCATAAGAGTGACAAGTTTACACCTAAACATTTAGCAGTACTTAGCGATACACCTGCTTACTAGAGTGAACTGGACACATTCATCCTAGCCTTTGGAAGATCAAAACTGTGTGCAGTATCCTCCGGCGGCACAACCACTCAGGTGTCCTCCATCCCGCCCCAGAGGGAAGAGACTCTTTTCAGTGAACTGATTATCAAGCCATCCATTCGCATATATACCGTTTTTTTAAGAAATTGTATCCCATCGGGAAATCTAAACAAAGATGTGAATACTTAAAATAATAATAGTAGTATAAGATGCACTTAAAATGTTTGTGATTATAAACATAGTTCAGTATCAAGTGTCAAGCGGAAAAATAAATAATGTTGTATGTAGAATAGTTCACAGGATGTGTAGATGGTGATATAAAATCATAAGATAAGTAAGCAAATAAGAAACGTTACATAACATGGTGTGAAATTCGGTAAGGTAGAATTCAACATTGCAGCAAAACATCTTCACTTAGAATGACAAGTTGGACAAGTGAAGTAACACCGGAATCAGTTCAAAGTGAGAGTAGCAGTAGCAACAATAATAACAATTGTAGTAATGAAGGAAGTAGAGGTACGCAGATTAACTAAATAAACAGGATAAGGATAAATATATAGTTATCTTTCTACTGTCAAGACAGAAATATGGATTGCACATACTTCTTTTTGACACAAATGTCTGGCTTGAATTCATGAAAGACGAAGGCTTTCAGAAGTCTAGAACGAAAAAAGTGCGGCTAGTTAGCATAAATTCGAAATATGATCTTAAAATCATGGTTAGCGTTGGAAGACTGACATAAGTCGATCAAGTGTTCTAGAATAGAGTTTCTCATACCCTTTTTCCCCTTCATAAAATCATTCTGGGATATGTTAGCGTATCTGTGTGAAGAGCGTTCTCTGGATTCGGCCAATGTATCTTACTCTGCAAGAAAAAAGTTGTCAAACTATATTAATACTGATAATCTCGAACTTGATTTGCGATTAAAAAAACACTGAAAAGTTTGACGTCTCACTTCTCTTTCCTCTTGATTTGAATCTCTTTAGACGATGATACTGGCAACTATAAAAATAACTGAATCAATAAACTATAAGTACCATCCAGTGTCACTGACGGCTAACTGTGTACATTTTATGGAGGATGAGGAAAAAACTGTGAATCAACCAATGTGAATAAACTTCACTGTTCACTTTCTTCCTTCTAACATTCAGTTTCCGATATTTTTTTGAAGCAGACTTTGTCGTTTCTGTTTATCTTTATTCATCTGCAAAGTTTCCCACCATTTATTTCACAATTGAAGATTTATTGAAGTTCTTAACAAGATATTTATTTGTCTTAGATATGAGGGCGACCACCATTCTTTAACTATTCCAATAGACTGAACGCTTTATTTTCTCTGACAAAAGCTTTTACTAAACACTTAAGGTACCACATATGCAATAATAAGCAGTCGTAAGTATTCGGCATGGGAAGTTTGGTTATTAAATGCCTAGAATAGATCATATAACAACGGATAAATAACACTATGAAATAATAAAGATTTATAGCTCAGAATGAGGAATAACACTATGCTTGTCAAGTAATATGTGTTCCAGTCTTATTTGTTTCTTAAATCTGGTCTCATCAGTTAGATCGTTTTCTACGACTGTGCTGTAATATGCATAACATTTTTAGTACAATACAAAAAATTTATCAATCTAGTGGTGACAAGGTGGTTAACAATAGTGATAATGCCATGTTAATTATCCAAGAAAGGGTAAATATGCCTCGGTGGCACAGTGGTTAGGACCCTCGCCGACTATGCACATGGTTCGGGGTTCGATCCCCTGCCGACGCACACCCGATATCTATGGTCGGCCTTCAAAATTTGGGCTACCGATATCCATGCTGAAAATTCCATACTTGTTCTGAAAATACGGTGTGGCATCAAGCTTTAATCAAAAACAAAATTTTTAAAAATAAAATATAATTGCAAAACTCAAACAATTGGATTATATAATACATAATTTTAGGAGAAACAAGGAGTAATTGCGAATCAAATGGGTATCCAAATCGACTACGTAATAAGCAGTTAAAGTTAAAGTAGTCGGAATAATAAAATAATAATTAGGACAATCATAACTTGAAAAGAGGCTTAGAGTAGAGGAGGAAATTGTCATCTTTTTACACTAATGTAATAATAGCCAAGGTAAGGGAAGAAGTTTTTTTAATTTTTTTTAATTTTTGGTTACAGCTTGATGCCACACCGTATTTTTAGTACAAGTATGGAATTTTCAGCTTTGATATCGGTAGCCCAAATTTTGCAGGCCGACCATAGATATCAGGTGTGCGTCGGCAGGGGAAGTTGTATGAATTTCTTCCAAACACAAAAATTTGCATTCTTCAGGTGGATTCCGATGACTTCAGCTGTATGTAGAAGACGAACTCGTCAGGCAAAATTACTATTTGACGGGAAACGATAAATGACTTCAAATTCTGCATTAACAGGAACTATATGTCCATTGTCAATAAGGTGCTCCAAAATAGAGCCACCAATAAATCTTGTTTGTCCCTTTCTTAACCGCACAGAATAATAATATATGTATAAAACGTGGGCATTGTGGGAGTAAGTAATTCCATATTAGTTTGTTTATTTGATATATCACATAGTGAAACTGTATTATTTACTGGATAACGTTTCGGACAAAATTTATTGTTCATAATCATATCAATTATAATCACACGATTTCGAAACTTGAGTTTTAAAGTTTTCTTTGTTCCCTCCTATTCGTCGTCATTGGGTCTAGTAGATTTTTCCAGATATCTGAGACAGGTGTTGAATCATTCCTATTACACGTGTTTGCAGTTGATTCGACAAACATAACTACCGTTACCGATCTCTCCCTCCATCCTGTTGCATTAGATTTTAAAAGTGTCATCTTATCCCACCCTATTGTATGGTTGTGTGTAATTACATGTAGTGAGTGCTACAGCTGATGAACTATTCTCTAGATTTCTTATCTTCTTCGGGTCAACTAATCTAGATTTCGCAAAATCTAGATTACTTCATGCAATTACACACAACCATACAATAGGATGGGATAAGATGACACTTTTAAAATCTAATGTAACAAGGTGGAAAGGGAGTTGGATAACGGGAGCTTTGTTTATCGAATCAACTGCAAACACGTGAAGTTGCAATGATTCAACACCTGTCCCAGACATCTGGAAAATTCTACGGTGACATTATGATGTTTACGAAAATTTCAAATGAGCTAATTACGTGAAATTTCTAACGAATTCAACAGAAAACGAATAATTCTGAGGTAGATTATGTCTTATATCCTGGTGTTACCACCGCACCTAAATGGGACAGTTTATCTGGCGTCTAAAGATTTATGTGCTAAAAACTGTTTTTAATGAGAATAGAAATAATGTTTGTTTGCTGTAAAACATCAACCTAGTACCACTTTCATTCAATGTTTTTAATTTCTCATTAATTTCCCTGAAGAAGTTCGGACCAGGTTGCCGAACAGAAAGTTGGAATTATTCAATTTCAATTTCGCTGAGCTTTTACAAGTATAATTTTCGCATATATGTCTACTTCTCACTAGGCGCCCAATTATTTTGGAACTATTCGGTCAAATCTTGATCACAGTTCACATGAATTTATTTAATGTTTTGTTTCCTAGAAAACTATGGTGTTAGTGAAGTACAAATTCTGATTGTGATTACACTTTCCTGTGTACTGATTGTTTGCTTCTTCATGGCCGTTATTTTACGTATTCGGTAAGTGGTAGAGTAAAAATATGTAATTAAAAGTAAATGGTATATTTATTATTTTGACTAAGATTTAATCATTTCAAATTATCAGCCTTATGGTGCTCATGACGAAGTTATTAAAATGATACGTTTAAACACTCGGTTTTTACCAATAAATCGGAGATTTGAAACCCATTCAACTTACTCCATTCAGCCTAAGTATCTGAAAGATAATAAAAGTCACTCAGTATCAAATGTGGTTTGTAGTCTAGTAACTGAGACTTTTTAATCAGGGAACAATTTGAATGGCTATTGTTAGCATCAATGTTTTGAAATTAACTAATCGAGTTTATTGGCAAGCGAGGATGCGTGTTCAACCGATGATCTCAGTATTCTTTTAATGATGTTTAGTGGTGTCCCTATTCAGTTGAGCTGTTTCTGTATCCCTGCTAATCCCAGTGTTTTTAATGAGATAGAATTTCGTATTTCATTATCTCAAACAGTAATGCTTTTTCTAGTTCGGTTATCCCCAATTTATAAAAAACCTTATAGCTGATCAGAAAATGTAATCAAGGCCAAAGATGTACTTCTTTCAAATCAACGAAGAATTAAAATATGATCATATCGCGAACTTGGGAAGTAAGAATTCATGGCTCATTCAGTTCTGTCCCAGTAGCTAAATGGTAACTTAGTAATCTCGTTACTTGATGGTCCTACGTTTGATACCAGGTGGAGTGACGGTTGTTCACTGGGGAAGAGTCTTGAAATATGATGAAACTGTTTCCAGCGGTTCTGCAACTAATCTCCTACCATGGTAAAGTGTAGCCTCAAAATCTGTCAAACACCAACTGAGCGATTGTTTGTAAAATATAACTATTTGACAAAATAATGTTAGTAAAAATACCATTCTCAGTCTGGCTATCAATCAGGGACTGGATTTAACACTCTTCATTGGACTACACATCCTATGAGATATCAGGCAGTCATTCTTTCTCCTCCCAGCTGAAGAAAACTAAGTGTCCCACTATCACACTTATATACTTTCCGGACTAATATCTCCTGAATCATTGAACGATCAATAAATATGGTTTAAGAAGGCCTATTTCGAGATGACATCGTTTCACAGTTTCTTTACTTTTGCTTTACAAGTAGCTTGGTTAAAAATAATAAAATAAAGAGATTGACAACTAATCAGTTATCTAGAATGAAAGTGCTTACTAAACACCAATCATATTGTACTAAGTTAAGTGGTCCATGGTGGGCAAATGTTGAAGTCCAACGCTTTCTCTACATAATTTGGAATGCATCTGATTAATCCAAAGTGCTTCCATCACTTTTAATAAACTTCATTTGGAGTTGTGTGAAATAACTGAGAAGTAGTCATTAAAATATTGATTTGTCAACTGACATTAATAAGTGATGATGGATTTCTACTCGGATTAAGTATATTTAAATTTTCCGTGTGAATTAATAACCATTTTCGAATGTGGTCGTTCCTGCTACATTGGAACATTCTGTTAATTTTGCCTATATGTGTCGTCACAACTGCAGATGAACTTGTAGATGCACTGTGAAATAGGGTCCACAGAATTTCATACTTTACTGGAGGTGAAAGTGTTTGAGATTTTTAAAAAATGGAGTTGGCGTAGAGAGTGCGCTTAGTGGCTGACCAAAGCCTTTGGACTGTTAATCGCATGACTTGATCATCCTTGAATGGTGATTTAATAATGGTAGCTTTCTGTATTACGGAAGATGTATTTTCAAGCAGAAATCTCCCTTCACTACAACGTCCTATAAAGTTTTCAAGATGTCGATTAGCCAACAAAACTGAATGCATGCACTGCAGTTCATCCAATTGTCAAGCACTTATTGCGTTTTTTCCTACATGCGTCAAAAATGTAATGACAGTACACTTTTGTTTGTTGTAAAACCAGTGTGGCTGTATTGTTATCCGCTTCATTTTACTTATTTGTAGAAGTTTCTGTAGACGTCAGTCAGAATCAAGAAAACAAACACGTAATGATCGTGATTCTGCATTACAAGTGAATTTTGCTTATGATGTGAATGAAACACAGATAGCTGAGAAATCACCGATACCAAGTACAACATTTGGCAGTAATGCATATCCACGACCAATGAACAGAAAGGCTGGTGTATGCAGATATAATCGTATACCGCCAGTATATAGTAATTCAAATCAAAAGTTTTGTAAAAAATTAAACAGTCATATGTATAGAACACCAACTGTATTCATGATTGAAAATCAAGCTGGTGACAGGCATAATAATAAGCTTCATGAAGATTATTCAACGTTGAATCAAGTAAGTTAAATACTCTACGGGTTTCTTTTAAATAATTCTTGGTATTTGGCATCTTGTAGGGTACTTTGCCATTCAAAGTTAAATATTTTACTGAAAGAATTCTGTTATAATTTGTATAGTTTAAACATCAGCCTCATCCAAACACATTGCGAATATAAGCGACAGTCATAGTGAATCAAGAGGAGCACATTCATTTACCAGTTAATTCGTGGACGCATCAAAACAAAGATCATGTGTTCAACCAAAACGTAAAATGAAAGAGGCTTTATCTCTCGTAGAAAGTAAGCACGTCTTTTTCACATTCAACAACATCTTAGATTTCGTATAATCAATAAAATGAAGGCAAGGAAAGGCTGATCTTATCTAGCCGATTACTGAAAATGAAATAATACTGAAAACGTTTTCTGTCGTAACTCAATAATCCTTGAAGGTTTATTAGTAATTTATATCTTAATCCTGCATGAATTTCGAGTCTTTTCGTTTCCTAGCAACTGTGAAACAAAAGCATAATACCAGTCTATTGCTTTTATAGTTCTTTAGTAGGCGCCGACTTACGGTTAAATCGTCTTATCAGAATAATGTGGTAACTAACAGTCACTCAGATCTGTTCGGGAACACAACGATATATCACATTGAATAATGCGAATGGAACTGAGAACACTATTAGAATTCTATTTAGATATGCTTTGCCTTGTGTGAGACCAATAGCAACTAAGTGAATATTTTACAGCCACAGAACATGGAGCATCCAGCTTATCGTCCATGAACACAGCTGAAGAGCCCAGAAAAGCAGTGCAAAACAGGCTACTCAGTGCTTTTTGGTTCAGCCACTTCCTACAGCTGACACTGTTCTGTAACAAAGTGAATCTTAGAATCAGTCAGTTTCTCATAGACCGCATAAACTACAGTATTAACTCTAAACATAAAAATTAACTATACAATAAGATTACAAAGTAGAAATGCGTTCCTGTTCTACTCGTAGCCCAAAGGAACAGTAATAATAATACACAATAATTAACAATACGGTGGGAGTGAGGGTTAATAATTTAACACAGTAAAGGTTGTTATTGCAACTGAAGCAAGAACACTCATCTGCCCTGATTCTCATCTAAAGACAACCTCTAACTTATCTAGTTTTAAACTTTTACTTCAATTTTGTTCACTATTATTATGTAATTTCTCACTTTCTTTATAAAACACTTCTAAGTAACTGCATCAATTATGTCATACCTCTGTAATACTCAATAGCATACTGCTAAAATATTATGTGTTATATAAATCAGTTGAAGTTTAACAGTGATGAATGCAACAAAGTCAGTTATTTTGAGTAGCTCACCGTAATTGCTCCATTACTCTTGTTTTTTGTTTCTTTGTTTGTTCGTTTGTATATTATTATAGCTGAAAGAGATTAAACGTCGACATCTCCTCTATTCACGACAACCTGAAAATGTGATCTATCAACTCCCACCAATAGTATCAACGTGTAGAAACTCAAATAAATTACTGAAAACTATTAATAATAACAACAGTAACAACAACAATCATTGTGAAAAAAGTAAAAATATCCATTCAAACAAGTCAATTCATAGAACAAATAGTTTTTAAATATGAATGTTTCTTACTATATTACTTGTGTGTGTGTGTGTGGAATGGACTAATTTTTGTAAACTTTGTGTGTACTAAATAAACTTTTTTGCAGTACAGCATCACATTTCAAAGAACCAGGGAACTTATCAGTCTTTTAGTGGACTAGTTATCCTTCACACGATATGCATTTAGTACACATATATTCCTATAATACACACATGTATCTAGAGCTCTATTAGTTTGGTTAATCTACAAAAATAATTTTTCAAATGTATCACTTTCCGACGTATATATATACATTACAACCGAATTTTAAAAATTCATTTACTATGTATGCTGTATGAAAACCATTCTCTATGTATTTATCTAACAGAACTTATAATAAATAGAGTTTATTCAAAAGACAGTGTACATCAATACTGTTATTTATCCACAGTGCATATTTTCGTTCGACCTGTATGCAAAATCACGCCGGCCGACAGCAAATGAAACAGTAATAACTGATAAAACGGTTACTGCTTAATGCACGAATGCATTATTTGTCTAAGAAATGAAGATCCTGAAGACTGAATCAGACTGACCCACTGCACAAGGTGACTATTTCGTGTTGCTGTCTTCTAGAACACCATGTGCTTTTACGGCTTCAAGAGAAGTTGCGAATGGAATCTTCTTTTAAGACCTATGTAACATGAAGGTGTTTGCTGATTTCAGTTTCTCTCTGGATATACCACTTATTTCCGCCATTTTTCAAAATTATTTATTCAAATAGCGATTCATGGTACCACAGAAACGAGGTAGGATGCACAATGAGGTTGCAAAACATACAGGCATGTAATTAACAAACTAATTTCTGAGCAAAAACGAAAGGACCACCAGTGTACTTTTATTAAGACATTTTGAGTGAATAACGTAAAAGTCATTTTCCAGAAGACATGCTATAAATGATATCTTGACACCAGCACAGAAACAAACATAAACTTTACAAAATGTAATGATATCGTTATAATTGCTACCCGACAGGAATATTTGAAAAACGTGAATCGCTTTTATGGAAGAAATATAGATATTGTGATAGAGATTCGCTTGAACAAGGACATTAAGCCAGAAGATGGGTGTCATTCGCCACTACGCATTCCAACATTCGTCATTCTTCGGTTTAACAACCAATCAACGTTGACTTATTGGTTGTGTTTGGTGCAGCAAAATACATATCCACTATTAATTTCCATGCGAAGCATTTGACACTTAGAATAATGTGCAAGACTCGAATTTTTAACACCAATATGAAGTCAGTGGGTGCTTCTTAATGGCTCAGAGACTTAGCGTGTGAGTCACCGAAAGCATTTGCAGAAGGCTGCTTCTGGCATTCATCAACAGATACTTTCGATGGCTCGTTAGTGAGAATCAGATGGCTGGCCGGAAGAAAAATGAACAGATACGAAGGAGACATTCAAGTTACATTACGCATCAGATAGAGAGTTCATTAGAACTTGACTGGGAATTGATTAGCTAGACGCTGTAGTGTCACATAGACGAGACGATTTTAGAAGGAAATGAAAGCTCTGGGACAATTGTTGAGCGAGTTAAAGGAGAAAGCAGAGAGCAAAGTGGAATTGGGGAACTGATGACAATAATAATTAAAATCTTTCAAGACTTGGAGATATACTTCGACGATAAAATGAATGAATAATTACACCAGACTAGGTAAACTGCAATGGGACGAAGACGTTCGATTGTTTTCCCAAAACCAGTACGAAAAAAATTGAGACACCGAAATAGACTATGATCATGCTTTTAACCTAAAAATACTAGCTGATATGAATCAATTGTCAGGGGTTCGTTTTCCCTAAACAGTATACTCCACTTATTAGTATGAAGTTACACGAACTCTAAGATGATTCATATTCTTCCCAAAGCATCACTTATTATTATTGTTTCCTTTAATTCCTAGAGGAACATAGGGCTTCAGCCGTGCGTCTCCATTGCGTTCGATTCTCTGCTAGAGTCTTAACCTAGCTCCAAGTTTGCCCAGACGTTTTCATCTCCTCTTCACATGACCTCCAAGTCACCATTGGACGACCAACTCGCCGCTTCCCTTTCGGGTTCCACTCGAGCAATGGCTTGTCTAGTGATGTCACTTGATGGTTCCCTCAGAGTACGGCCAATCCATCTCCATTTCTTCCTGCTTATTTGTTTCACAATCGGTTCTTGGTTGATTCGCTCATTGCCAGAGATCCCTGTTGCTGATCTTCTCTGGCCGGCCATCTGATCCTGAGTGGTATTGAGCGAAGACAACTGTTAATGGAAGTCTGTAGTTCATTCGAAATACTCTTCGTGATGCTCCAAGTCTCTGATCCGTGTAGTAGCACTGACTTCACATTGGAGTTGAAAATCCGGATCTTATTTTCATTTTGATGCTGAGAGCTGTTGACCTCCACACAGACTTGAGAGTAGTGAAATCTTGTCTTGCTTTCCCGATTCTTGCTTTTATATCCTCGTCAGTTCTGTCCACCTGTAGTTGAGACGATGCTTCCCAGGTAGGTAAAGGAGGTTGTTTCTTTCAGGTTCCTCCCATTTATGCTGAATGTTGTCTGTTGTTCTTGTTCTTGTCCAGGAATCTTCATTACCTCTGTTTTCTCTATGTTCACCTGAAGTCCTATCTTTGATGCTTCTTCTGCCAACTTGTTGCTTTTCGTTGCATATCTTCCAGTTTGTGGGAAATCAGACATATATCATCGGCGAAGTCCGGATCCTCCAAGTTTTTTGTGTGTGTCCATTTTTTACCTGTTTCCTCATTGCCCGCTGTTTGTCGCATTATCCAGTCTACTGCAATCAGGAAAATCATTGGCGATAGTAGGCAGCCAGCTTGTCTTACTCCTATCCTCACTTCGAAGGATTCCGTAAGTTTCCCATTGTGGATTACTTGGCATGCAGCATTGTCGTACAGCTGTTGGATGAGATGTATAATTGTCGGTGGCACCCAGTAGTAGCGAAGTAGTTGCCAAAGCACCTCCCTACTGACGCTTCCGAAGGCCTTTTTAAGGCATCACTTACTGGTCGGGTAATACAATTATACCTTTGATTCATGAAATGAGATCCCCACTAGGGTACTAAAAACTACACTGTGAAGCATCCAAAAATTTACATAAACATGAAATATTATGCCTATATATATGTATATATATATATATTTGTCCAGACAATACTGGGAAAGTAATTAATTTTTTTAAAATATGAATTCTTCTGAGTAATTTTTGTGAATACCATAAAAATGTTTATTTTATTGTTGTTTTTTTTTTACTAAGCTTACTGTTATGTTCACATTAAAATATGATGTATTTAGCAGACCACATGATTCGGATTGTGGTAAGAATCTGAAATTACAATTAAATGTTCTTCTTGATTTTTCCACATTAATCAGAACACTTTTTTTATTATGCATCCCACAAAATTGCATACATCACAGGTAAAATACAAACACCTTCTAATATGACGGCGATGAAGATAAATGAAAAATTCGCGATACATTTTATAGCATTAATACGGGAAAATAATACGCTCGACATACAAGTCACAAAAACTCTAAGTACCTGAGAGTAATATTCGAATGTTTGCACAATGCTGTTATTGAAAAAAAACTAGTCCCTTTAATACATTGAATGGAGTCATTAGAATTGGTTACGGGACTTCATCATGAGCTGACATCGGTCAGAGAAACATCGGAAAACCTGCAATCACTGCACAGCCGTCTCCTCTCAGTTTGAGACTCATGTGGTTACAGGATTTCACCAGTACTTGAACTTAATATGGTGCTCACGAGCGATGCCCTATTCAGTTAGGTGGTTACTTGGGTTCTAGTTGTGACTAGTGGGGGTACAGCACGTCGCGTCAGTGATGACATCGGCTGGTGGTCGTGCTATATCGTGAAAAGTTAGAATTCATCGACCATCGCATTTGATCCCAGTGGCTGAGTGATCTACGAGCTCGCCTTGTGACTGGAAGGTGCTGAGTTGGAACCGTGGTGATTGCGCACTGCTGAGGAGTCCCAAACTAGGGGGAGATGGCTGTCCAGTGATTGCAGGTTTTTCGATGTTTCTCTCACCGATGTCAGCTCATGATGAAATCCTGTAGCCAATCAAATCTCTGCAAAATAACACTTGAAAATTATATCATTCACGGAGAATTCAAATAAGTTAACTTTATTTTAAAACCTGCGCTGAAGATGTTGTCTAGAAGGACAACGAAAGCACCGCATTTAAATCATCGAGTGCAGAGAACACAACTAAAATCTTCTCTATTGCTAATAGGTCCAATGAGTAATCATAATAACATAACAAGTTATATGGTATTTACAAGGATAAATGAAATGTCGTTGGTAAGACTATTTACATATTATGAAGGCAGTCACATCAAAGGAAGCGGCTCTACGAACTTCTTTCAAGCACACAGATCTGATTCATTCAAATGAATTTCGATAGCCTCTTCTGTATGTATAAGTCAAACCATTAGAGCATTCAGAAGATTGGGTGAGATTTGAGAAATAGTTTGCCGACTTGACCTCATTTATCGACGAGATGGTCTAGTACTGATCTTTATTACGTTGTGAGAACATATGAGTCTTCGAACAATAACTACCGTTTCTTTACTCCCACTTTTTAAGAATTATTTCATCATCACTGTGATCATTATTATTTAAAAAATATGTTGTACATATAGTTGCCCCACTTATATATATATATATATATATCGACTTGGCCTCATTCTTTAGTAGCATTTATTTGCCGTTGAATTTTTCGAAGTTATCACTTATGTGCTTAAACTAAACATCATAAGAGAGGCGGTGTGAATATAAAAGTATTTTCTTGGTAAACGACAAGAGATCATGAGTCAAAATATCAGTCATAAAATAACTGGATAGAGTTGCGTAATGAAATAATGTATCTAGCTGAACATGTGGTTACATATATATATATATATATATATATGTACATAACTAAAGGTATGCATTTACTAGGGAAATGAAGTGCTTTTTATTTGAATGTCGCTAGTTAACAGTGGAATCCAAGACTAGCGTTTAATGTCGGAAGTAAAGCCGTAATCTAGTCAAGAGAAGACGCCTGGTATGAGTTGCTGCTGGAAAGCCAAGACTCATGTACCTCTGAGTTAAAAGTCACAAATAGAACCGGAAAAGAAATGCAGTGAATAAAGGTAGAATTCTCTGTAGGTATCGTGATAAATTATATGGTTTTGCGAGGATCAGAATCCCTGCCATCTTCAGTAAATGTCAGAAATGGTCAATGTTGCTCATTACATTCAATTTACACCTTCAAATCAAAAGTTATGTATTACTGAAGAACACTGGAGACGTTTACACAGGCTATAAAAAGATAACATCGTTGTCAGTTTACATTCTGACAAAGAATAATATGTAACACTGATGAACAAGGGAGACAACATGGAAAAGATGCGTAGAATACTTTCTGATGAATATAAGTTTAAAGTTGATATCAGTGCCAAAGTTCAAGCCTCGTTCCCATGGAAAGGAAAATTATGCAGCAGCTGAGGAACCTATTCCAAAAGAAATGTACTGATGATGACTGGGCCAAAAATACCAAAATTACTTGCGCGAACGAGGACACCTCTAATAACCATACTGTGAATGGCAAATCCATAATACTACAGATTAGTACAGAGGCTGTGTGATTTACTGCAGACCCCACAGAAGTTCTCATTCACTTCAAGACTATTGAAGATCTCAGTGAAACTGATAATGATCTTATCTGTTTTGATGTCACTTTTCTATTCACAAATGTCGCAGTCACTGAGACTATTGACTTTACATATATATAGACATTTGTTTACTAAAAATACTCAGTTTCAATTCGATGGCCGATTGTTCCACCAAGTTGATAGTGTTGTAATGGGAAGCCCTTTAAGACCACTGTCGCAGACTTTTCTCGTCAGGCCTAGAAGCTGGTATTTTGCAACAGCATACATAACAAACGGAATTATATCTAATATATAATGGGTGATATTTCATTGTCTGTGAAACTTAATCAGAGAAGGAAATTTATTGGTAAAATTCAACACATGCGTTCATAATCTTAAATTCACAGTAGAACACGGGGAAAATTGTGCCATTGCATCCCTGCAAGTTCTTCTAGTGTAAAGGACTGACAGCATATTGAGAAGGTCTTCACAGTCAAGACAGTATACACACAAAACGCTTTGCTCCCATCCAGCATAAGAGGAACCTGGTCAGAATATTATTAAATACAGCACATAAGATTCGTTTTAACAGCACAATCGAGCATGAAATACAGACTTTGAAGGATATTTTATCTAAGAATGAATGTCATAAGAGGTTTGTTAATAAATATTCTAAAGAAATAAGACCCAGTAAAACTGGCCAAACCGTTTAAAAGAAAGCCGTATATGTCACTTTGCCATTTAAAGAGGATAATATACGAGAAGTACTTAGACAAGGACTTGATAAAGTTATCAGAGCTTATTATGCTACAAAACTCGTGCCCCTTAACACCACTAAGTGGGTGCTTTAATAATCTTGGAGAGACCGGTCGTCAGTCCTCGATACTTCAAACCGCGTATATTAATTTGAGTGTGTTTATGGAAGTAAATACATAATGCCACACAGAAAGACGATTGTCTACTCACACAATGGAACATTTGCCCAAGTTGTTAAAAATGCTGAAGTCAGGGTACCAAAAAGTTAAATAATAAAACACCTTACAGACAATGGTTATGATAGTGACGCCCTTAAGTCATTCGTTATTGTCAGCAGACGAACAAACAGAAGGACACGCATTTGATGAGGCTTTGGTAATCAGAGTTTATAAACCCATTGTCTCTGTACTGAAGGGAATGGTGATCACTTTGAATCTACTTTGGTAAGATCTTTTACCATTACTATTTTATTCCACCTCTTAACATTATTTTGGTTTCATTTAAAACTACCTTTTATCAGTACCAGCAAGCTGACTTGTTTCATTATTATTAGTAGTATTGTCGACATTACTGTTTTTATCGGTTTTGCAATTCCTAACATTTTCAAGTTCTTTCTTTACAAACTAATTGTTTATTACAGTGATGTAAATGAACCATTTTTAGTCTCTCATATATGTGAAATTTAATTTTAAGACGTTCATACCTGCACTTTCGCATGACTGATTCACTGTAGTTTCTTTGTTAACTTCCGTAAGTATTTCTCATAGTATATATTACTGTATGAAGAGTATTCAGCCAAGCAGTCAGACCAAATTCGATGAATTCATCATATACTACTTAATTAGCTTATGTTGCTAGTTTTAGATGTCTTTTTATTGCGTAAATAATTTCGAGTTGTGTGGTGTACTTCCTGATGAAGCCAATTATATTGACGAGTAAGACTTTACAGAAAAAGCATCAAAGATAGGACTCCAAGTAAACATAGAGAGAACAGAGGTGACGAAGATTCCTGGGTAACACCACCAACAGCAACAACAACAACTGACAACAATCAGCATAAATGGAAGGGACCTGAAAGAAACAAGCTCCTTTACCTACCCACCTACCTGCGAAGCATCGTTTCAACTACAGGCCAGCGGAACTGACGAGGATATAAAAGCAAGAATCGGAAAAGCAAGACAAGCTTTCATTACTCTGAAGTCTGTGTGGAGGTCAACAGCACTCAGCATCAAAATGAAAATAAGATCCGGATTTTCAACTCCAATGTGAAGTCAGTGCTACTCACTATACGGATCATAGACTTGGAGCGTCATAAAGAGTACATCAAACAAACTACAGACCTTCATCAACAGTTGTCTTCGCTCAATACCTCGCTCAAGATCAGAAGGCCGGCCAGAAAAGATCAGCAACAGTGAGGTATCTCTGGGAGCGAACAAACCAGGAACCGATTGTGAAACAAATAGTCCGGAAGAAATGGAGATGGATTGGCTGGCCATACTGTGAGGAAACCATCAAGTAACATTACTAGACAAGCCATTGCTCGAGTGAAACCAGAAAAAGAAGCGGCGAGTTGGTCGTCAGTGCGAAGGTGGGGTGACATGAAGGAGGTCATGTGAAGAGGAAGTGAAAGCATGTGGGCAGACGTGGAGCCAGGTGAAAACTTTAGCAGACAACCGAGCACAGTGGAGACGTGCAGTTGAAGCCCTGTGTTCCTCTAGGGATTAAAGGAAATAATAATAATAACCATGCAAACACTTTTCATTTCAAGCAAAATCAACTTGAGGATAACCAGCCTTCAAACAGTACTGTTCAAAAAATCTTGTAAATTAGGCATCGGCTCATCAAGCATCCTTATTTAAGGTGACAACATTTTATCACCAGCATTGTTTATTTCAGCAACAAAGAGAACGAGATGACTTTTAGCCGACAGTGTCAGCTGCATAGTGATCTTGTTTCCTTGCGAAAATCCTAAAACCACGTGAAACGACCAATGTAACAATCGGTGATAAAAATAAATTACTTAGTTTCACTGTCCTAATAAAAGTCTTCATATCTGAAATAAATGTAAATGACTGTGTTATATTAAT
Source organism: Trichobilharzia szidati (assembly GCA_944472155.2). Taxonomy (NCBI): domain Eukaryota; kingdom Metazoa; phylum Platyhelminthes; class Trematoda; order Strigeidida; family Schistosomatidae; genus Trichobilharzia; species Trichobilharzia szidati. The sequence continues at coordinate 128,169,468 of OX235279.1, read as the reverse complement.
GGAAATTGAAAATAGCGCCTGCTGATTCAAACACAATAACACTACCACGATAAGGCATAGCGTCATAAGAGCTAATGCCTACGCAGAGGATTTCAACTGTTATTTATTTCACCTAACTCATTCATTTTGTCTTAGAAAGTAAAGAGGACAAATGCATTCAAGATAAATGGGAAAATAGGTAAATTTAAATTCAGCTATTTTATTTCAATGTTTCAATGTCCATTATCTCAATCAAGTTAAATTACCCTCACTAACAGGTGGTGCATTAATTAACCTCCCCACATCTTAAAAGCATATATATATACATTGCAATCAAAATTTCTCCATTGTGTAGATCGATGTTTTTTTGTTTTATTACTTTCTTTGCTATAAACTTTCTCTTCACATCTAAGCTTTTATCAAAAGTTTATGCTATTTTAAGTTGTGAAACACCAAATGGTTGTTGCCATTGTTCTTCTTTCTGTTGTTGTCCAGTACTCACGCATGCACGCACCTATATATATTTATCTTTAAATAAACAAAAGTGACACTCGTTAGTTTTTCTTTTAAACATTCACTAATTGCATTTTCATGTTCACTTGTGTAAACTCATAAAAGTGTGCAATAAAAGTCAATAACCAGAGATATCTAAATCATTCTGGCGAATTTGTATAATTTAATAGCAGCCTTTTGATCAAAATCAAGTTGATATCGCATAGTGCTTTTTATAAATGAAAAATTTAGTGGTTTTAAAATGCTCTGGTATTTAAACACATTGTTTTCCTTTAATAATTTCACAGATATTTCGTGGTGACCTGTTTTCTGTAAACGTTTAGTTCCCTGAATGTATTGTGCGCGGAAATGAAGGAGTATTTAGGATTCCACAGCTCATGGTACTATGAATGAAACTACTGGGGTTTAATTTATCAACAGCCACAATAAAGTTTAACGCTTCCTCAAGTGCTTTCATTTCATCTGAGTTTAATATTCTCCTTGAGAGGTTAATCACCAAGGTCGTTCAATTGATCGTTGACGGTGCCTCATTGTTAACTTCGCTTATCTTGCTAAGATGTTGTTTTTACTTCGGTTAATTTGTACAACAATCTAATTTGAGTATCTCTTAAATTTTTGAAGGTGACTGACCTTGCCTTGATAGGTGTTTCAAGTATGATCTCATTACAGTTGCTTTTTACAATATTTTTTAAAGTTTGGATGTGAGTTGTTCAGTATCATGTCTCATGGCGGTTAGTTTTTGGATAACTCTTAAAAGTTCTTCTCTTGAACAGAGTTTACTGACTTCTTCTGAATAACCTTATTAAATGTTGCTGTCATGTTACAAAGTTTTATTTTAAATTGTCCACTAATTGATCAGATATTATCTTTTTTAACAAAGGTATTTTTCGTTGGGATCAAAATGCCACAGAACCTGTTGACTGTAGCCTTATGCATGAGTTTCAGAAAAAGTAATGTGAATTGTTGTAATAGATAAATAATCACTTATGTAGAAGCGGTACTCTAATTCACTGTATGAAACCACTTTTAAGCTATATTCAAATAATGACTAGTCCTTAAGTAGTAAATAGTATCATATTGTTTAATCCTCAACGCCGGCCGAATGTTGTCAGTCAATTCGGGGAGATAGTCACCAAGTTAGAAGCCTTGCTATCTGTATTTTATTTCCTTCACGTTCCCCAGTGGAACATAGGGCTTTCAATGGCTTGAAGTTTCCGTAGCAGTGTTTATTTTACAGGATGGGGTTTCTAGCCTCATGCCAAACCTTTCCTCTTTACCAGTCTTATTTCTGGCTTAGCGAGGTAAAGGAGTGCATCGGTGGCTGGGGATCGAATCCCGGGCCAAGTGCATGATCGGCGAGCGTCCTAACCACTATGCCACCGACGCACATTTCGAAATTATGCTGGGTAACTCAAGGTAACCGGTGGGAATCCCCACACCCATAATGGCACCTGTCAATAAGACATATCTGCAACACAGATGAAAATAATGACCCCTTAGAAACTGAACTGACTTTTCCAGGCCAACAGACTAATAGGAATCTAGTAACAAGCAGTGTGCCTCAGCTAGAAATAAAGATGACTAACACTGTATTGCATTGCCTAAGCTTTCTAATCACACTAGTGAGTTGCTAAAAGTGCTGTCATAGATTGCTCCTTAAAATATAATTTATATTCACGTACCTTGTGGAACTAAATGGCTGTTGAGTACTCGAAAAAGCAACATCATTCTACGTATTCTGAAACATTCTTAGAGTGATATCCAGAGTTTAAAACACAGTGCAATTATTTATCTGTAAAAACGTTATCGACACATAAAATCACAGAAGAAAACTAGTTACTTTTCATGTATATTTTAAAAAAGTCACTTTGCAGTTTACGCTGTAATCAAGGTATTTTCCCAATAAATGTAAACTCCAATGGTTGTCCTCTGTTATCAGTCAATCCACCTAGAAACTTACTCAAAACATTTCAGACTTAAAATAAGAAATAATTAAGAATTACACAGAAAGTCACTGAAATTCATCTGTATTTGCATTTCGATATTGCCCAGAAAACACAATCTCAGATACGAAGTAATTTTTCTTTACGTCATAACTGTTTTAAAAATGTTATGAATAATCAAATTCTTACTAGAGGAGGGGGTGAAGATTGGTAAGTATTGACAAGGGTTGCACGATATGGCTGCAAAGAGGCAACAGTGGCTATTTAATGAGTGCGATAATCGAACATCTCGTCAACACTGGTCATTCCATCTCAACATTCCATCTCCTCCTTCAGATTGATCTACAATGTGAAGAACATCGCTTTCATCTCCTTTGTATCGCTTAGCCATTCAGTTGGAAAAACCAGAGCTATGTATACAAAAGAAAAATCATCCAAACACTTCTGCTATCATGGTAACAACTTTGTTGACTTCAGCTGACTTGATGTTTGTATGCTTGTTTTCTTCAACTCCTTATAACATTTGTAACTTTCATAACTCTTACATTATTCCATATTTGTATCTCTGTGCCTCCTAATCACAACTCACATATAAAAAACTATTCATCTCATTACGTAACTGTAGTGGGCTTATTTAACTTCTATTATGTGCTAATAAATATGTTTTTTGACAACAAATCAGTACTACCCCCTTACCAATCTTCACCCCGCCCACTAGTTACACTTTGATTATAAGAACAAATTAGTTCAGCGAAGAGTCTCTTTTCGGCGAATTCATTCACTTAGCTGTACAGTCGCAAATATATATACAATTATTTTGTATGTGTGTGTATACATTAAGTTTGTCAAAATCAAAATAACAGTTAGTGTGGGTTGTTGATTATATCATCAAAATAATAAAGAAATTAAAATGTGTGATTAATAATCAAAGTTGTAACTAAGTGGGGTGAAGATTGGTAAGATCTGAGTAGGGTTACGTAATATGGACATGTTTAGAAAGATTAGATGCTTTTCTCTTCTTCATTATCTTGATGATATAATCAACAACCCACACTAACTGTTATTTTGATTTTGACAAACCTAATGTACACACACACACACACAAAATAATTGTATATATATTTGCGACTGTACAGCTAAGTGAATGAATTCGCCGAAAAGAGGCTCTTCGCTGAACAGTTTGATTACTCATCACATTTTTGAAATGTCTTGACAACAATAACCTTAACTTATTTTTATTCTTGCCGGACAAACCTAATGTACACACACATACAAAAATAAGTAGATATAATTGCGATTGTACGGCTCAGTGAATGAATTCTACAAAAAGAGGCTCTTAGCTGAACTACATGTTTTGTTTTTATCAATATTAAAGACACCCAGAAAAATAGGATGTCAATGAAAGAGCATTAGGACACGTGTCCAAAATAAATTATGTATTGGTTTCTAGGGATTTGATTGATTGGCTACAGGATTTCATCGTGAGCTGACATTGGTTACAGAACCACTGCTAAACCTGAGAGTACTACACATTTGTTTCGTCCTGGTTCGGGACTCTTCACAGTACGCACCCAACGAGATAGAAAGAGTAAATAAAGGGTTGTTTAAGAAAAAGATGCTGCTAATAAGTAATACAAGTATTCAAAAAGGCCTTATTAAGAAAGTAATTTACCAACTTATGGTAAACATGATGAAATCCAGACCTGTGGTAACTTCTGAAATGTGATGACCATCAAGAAATTGTAAGATAGAGGAATTAGTTCATGTGGAGCTTTGTTTAAGTTTCTATTGAAGAAGAATAACAAATGAAATTGTTGGAGAGCAACCCTTATTGTCTTATTTCGAAGTACTCCTTGCTAACAAGAAAAATGGCAATCCATATTAACCACTTTTTCCACTAATTGACCATTTAAATCTTTCCTCCAGATCTATTTCGGCTGAATTAATAGGAGGTTCTGAGTTTGACCCCGGTGGGTGCGTACTGATGATGAGTCCCAAACTAGGACAAAACAGTTATCCAGTACTCTCAGGTTTTCCAGTGATTCTGTAACCTATGTCAGCTCATGATAAAATCCCGTAACCAGTTAATCGAATCCCTACAAACCAATACTTGATAACAGTATTTTAATTTGATATAAGAATAGAACTTGTGCACTGTGGTAGAGTAAAATTTATTTTCATAAAGTCTCACAGTGTTATACAGTAATATTTATTGATGACGTCTCGAGCACAATTTATTGCTCATAATCATATCAAAGTACTCACACAACTTTCTAACTTTGTTTATACAATTCCATTATTTTTCATCGCTTGATTTGATTGGTAGTAGTATTTTCCAGAGGTTCCTTCCTTCACTTATCTAGACGGCCAGCATCGTTTCAGCTACACGTAGGGGGGATGAATATGTCAAGCCAGGCAGAATAGGAAAGACGAGATACTCCTACATCAACCTAAAACCTGTTTGAAAATCTTCTGCACTCCAAAGCATTAGGATTTTCAACACCAATGTGAAGTCAGTCGGTCAGTCAGTTTTTCTATAGGGGTCAGAAATTTGCGCTGCGCGTTGCAAAAAGATTCCCAGCATGTTACGAACTTTTATCAACAGCTGCCCGCTGCTCTGACTACATACTAAAGATCCGTTGGCCGGTCCGGAAGAATTAGTAACAAGAAACTCTGACCAGGAAGGAACCAAGAGCCGTAGGCTCAACAAGTATGTAGGAGAAAATGGAGATGGATCAGGCATACATTGAAGAGGCCGTCAAATTACATCGCGCGCAATGCAGGCCATCACTCGAGTGGAATCCAAATGGGAAGCGAAGAGTGGGTCGTTGATGCGAAGGTGACACGGAGGAGATCTTGTGTGGAGGAGATCAAAGAGTATGGTCACCCGTGGGCCCAGCTGAAGAGGATGCCAGAAAATAGAAGAAAGTGGAGGTGTGTTGTTAAAGCCCTATGTTCCACTCAGAAGCCAAGGGAATAATAATAAAATAATACACTCTATGTCAAAATCATTTAAGATCATATCTCGAGGATGATTAGTTTACAACTAATGTCAGCGAGTTAATGTCCTTGCAACCAAATCAAACACTTTTGATTCCACTGAACTTATAGTCGTGGCCCAAAGTGTCACAGTGAACGCAAAATACAAAATTAGGAAATAAAGGTAAAAAAAACCTTGAAACATGAAGTTTTATAATAATGAAAACGGTGGCTTTATAAGATATTATTCGGATCTTGATTACCGTGTGTATAAGCAGAAGACGTGAATAAGCGATTTAGTGCATAATGACTAATGAAAGTCTATTGAACATCATTACAGTTTTGACTATAAAGCACAACAGTACGATCCCTCAGTGGATCTAATGCGCCTGAATCTTCAGGCTTTCCTTAAGAGGTAAGACAGACCAAATACAATGTGAACACATTAGCAGGGAATTCATGCTGAAACATATGAGAAGTATTGGAACTCACTGAACCAGTAGGCTGTAGAAAATATGTTTTTCTTCATGTGTTTAAATAAAGGGGTCGCACTAATAACGATAGTTTTTATGCTACTGGAGACATAAATAAAAATCTAAATAGTAAGACTGTGAAAAGACAAAAATACTATATGAGTAGTCAAGATAAGCAAAGAGGCTTCAGTACAGAAGATTTTCTTAGTCGTCGAAATCATCTTCAAGGAATGAACAACTACATTTTTATTCATATATATTTATATTTGCATATTATCTGAGTAATGGGAGGGTGACATCTAACAGATAAAGTTACTCAAAAATGGTTTCTAATGTTGGAAATTATTTAGTGATTACCAGGAGTTTGATATTTGATATGGCGAAAATTCCTACTAGATAAGAAGCATGGTGGTTAAGTGTCGACTAGGTAATTGTAAACACGATGAGAAAACAGCTAGTACACTATAAAAAATAGATATGTAAGATTGATAGGAAAGTACCCAATATAAATACAATGATAGAAGTAGAAGTTAGTCTAAGATTATGGTAGAATCAGATATTGAACAAACCTTTCCTGAGCACCATTAGCGCATCCACCAAGCATAAATGTCAAAACATTATATAACATCCCCAAGAGATAAGTTACACGTATCTTTTATGAAAATTTTCCATTCGATTGTTATTTGGTTTGGGATGAATGTAACCGTTTATCGATAATTGCAACTGAATTTGGCGGCAATAAGATGCTTGATGCTACTTCAGGAGTACACGCTTCCTATCTCTTAAATTCGTCAGGTCGAAAATAGCGTTGAATGATCATCATACTCGAAAAACGCCCTATTGTGGTGGAAAGCTGTCGCAGTACGTACTAAGACTTTGACTTCTTTTAATTAGTCCATCTCGCAAAATTATTAGATAATAAGAATAACATCTTTATTCTGGATAGTATTTATATAGTGTACAGAATTTTCAGAGGAGTTTATTGTAAGATATTTTCCCTTCGTACAATTTCTTCAAGTAAAATATTAATTGACAGTATATCCTGTGACAAAGTGGTCTCTAAGCTGAAGCACAAACCATTCCATAATGATATATCTGCTTTGTCTCCTTCAAGAAATCCACGATGTCTTATTGGAAGCCAATTGTAAGGACGTACAGAAATACATTTTGAGACCGAAAGACATAACTGAAGGACTGTTATCTCATGTATTGGAACACGTTCCCACCTACAATCAGGCCTTTCCTCAAGTTTAGTGGGCATTCGCAAAAGTGAAGCTTTTAAACATTTTAAATACACACAAAAGTAGATAATACCATTAGAGGTCATATCTTAATCAAGTAAAACTAACCGAACCAGAGAAAATGTATACAACAGAGAGATGGAAGTTTTTAGTAGCAGAAGTTTTAAGCAAGCCGCCTGAAGATGAATTTAATTAATTATCGTCGTGTTGTTACGCCTCAAAAATACAATTTTGGTTGAAATACAACGAAAAACAATGCACCAGACTAAGTGAGGCGTCTTCTTTTATGCCGAATGTTACTAAATAAATGGAAAACCTCTATTTGGAAAAATAATAATAAATGGATCGGGTCCCAGTGGCTCAATGATCTACGAGCTCGCCTTGTAACCAGAAGGTCCTGAGTTCGAATCCCGGTGGGCGCGTACTGATGAAGAGTCCCAAACTAGGACGAAACAGCTGTCCAGTACTCCCAGGTTTTCCAGTGGTTCTCTAACTGATGTCAGCTCATGATGAAATCCTCCATGCAAAGTCAAGAAAGACTGCTACAAATATTCTGTTCAGATGTTTTTATGCATCATAAACTAAATTCAGATATTATTTAGTCAGTAATTTTGATCATTTCAATAAAGTCACTCAATATCGTCAGTTAATTTATTCACATAATAAAAATTTAGGCTAGAAAACAATTTTCTGGAATGTGATTTATAACTGCCTTATAAGCATCAAATTCAAAACACAATACAAACAAAAACATTTTCTTCTGTTAATAAAATTTGTATTTCGATAGAGAAAGAAAGACCAGATTTGCAGTGTAAAATGATATCATTCTATTTCACAGGTTCTCATCAGCTGCAAACTACTTCACTGTTTGAAAGGTGATAGAAAACATTATAAGATGAACTCATCTGGAATATAAGTATTACAACTTTTAGTTTAAGTTACCATCAGTTTATATGCTATCAAACTATCAAAAAAAGGGGGGGGGGGGTAAGAGAAGACAGAAAAAGAAACATCTAATAAACAGTGTTAGCTTGTACGTCAACATGGCAAATCAAGAAGGTTAAAGTTCATCAAATTGAAAACTTGGTTAGTGAGCTGAGCTCACTAGTGTGTATGACTAATCAGTGTAATGAAAGTAATACGGTTACCGAGGGAGTGAGAAATCGACTACACTCTCTATTACCTTTCAAACATTGAAGTAGTTTGCAGCTGATGAGAACCTGTGAAATAGAATGATATCATTATATACTGCAGATATGGTCTTCCTTTCTCTATCGAAATTTATCAAGGGAACCAAATGTATTAAAATTTTTATTCGTAAATTTATTAGCTGATCATTGGTGGTTCAACAGGGGAATTTTCGCAGTGCAAACGGAAGCTCCGAGGTCGATTAACCGTCGGCACATTCCTTAACCTCGCCTAAATGATTAGCTATTTTTTTATTCCTTCACGTTCCCAGTGGAACATAGGGCTTCAAGCTAGAGGCTTGAAGTTTCTGTAGCAGTGTTTATTTTTACAGGATGCAGTTGCTAGCCTCATGCCCAACCTTCCCTCTTTACCAGTCTTATTTCTGGCTTAGCGAGGTAAAGAAGTGCGTCGGTGGCTGGGGATCGAACCCCGGACCATGTGCATGGTCGGCGAGCGTCCTAACCGCTATGCCACCGACGCATACGATTAGCCATTAGTAAGCCCAAAAAGAAGGAAGAGGTTAACAGCACCACTTAGTTAGCACCACGCCACTACTCAAGCTACTGAAACTTTATTTCCAATGTTCCACTTGCAAAGCAAAGGAAGGAAAAATGAGATGTTTATTATTCGGTAGATATTCTCGTGCATTTTAAATTTTCCTTGAGATTTTATGATTTTGTAATGTGCTTAACGCTTGTTATCTGTGATTAATTTTGAACACCTAGTAAAAATTAATTTGGTTGGAGAGTAAGTAAACACCCTAGTTTGATGCCTGTTTTCTTGATTGTTTGTTTTCCTACTCTGCATTGCACTATCATTTAAACAAGTAAGCTGGATGCGGGTCACTGCTCGCACAATAACATCAAATCACAGTTCTGTATCAACTGTAATATCACCCCAACAGTTGCAGTGCAGCATCCATCAACATTTCACATAAGAATATCTTTTTTTCATGAAATCTGACATTTTACTTTCATTCTCTTCCTACTTCTCCGTACTTCACGTTTTCCTGCTATCTTAACATGACGGTTATCAGTCATTAGCAATTGCTGTACTTACAATGTTAGTTCCCTATGTGTCCGCGTATAACTCCTGAATGGGTGTGTGAACCAGTCAACTGTAAGTATGTTTGTCCTTTTCAGCTAAAGTAGATCTTTTCCAACCCAATGGTCATCTTTTGAAATGGGCTGGGTGAATTGTTCAGATAGCGTAATTTTTCATTTCAACTTCTTGGTGTTGCATCACATCATGTTTTACAGATCGACGTAGAACTTTGCACAGAAGTTCAACAATTCAAGTTGTTACATTGTGCGTAGCAAGCTGAGGTGGAGATTAATTTGATGGTTCTAGGACATTAGAAGTCAATATATACCCAAAGTCTGCAAAAAATCCATCAGTATCCTACAGTAAGCATTCGTATATCTCGCCAGTACGTGTCAATGGATCAGTGGTAAAAAATTCGTCAACCACGCAGCTGGTCTGAGGTTGGTCCCCAGTTGATATACTCCTAAGCACTACTGTCTTTTCAGCCAGTGTTTAACACCAAGATGAGGAAAAGTCAGGTGTGAAGCTACAAACTCACCCTGTAAAACTTAACACTACTCCCATTAACTGAAATCTCAAAGATTCAGGCTGTTTATTTCACTAGGGGTGCAAGAATTGAAAGAAACATTTTGTCACTACTACAAGTGACTTGCTAGTCTATATTTGCCATGTTCTCGGCACTCAGTAATCTAGATATCTCCCTCTATTATTATTATTCCCTTAGGTTTCCAGAGTGCGTCAGTAGAATGCTCGCCAACCGTGCATGTGGTTCGGAGTTTCATCCCTGGCCGATACACTCCCTTACCTCGCTAAGCCAGTAATAAGACTGATAAAGAGAGAAGGTTGGGCATGAGGCTAGCAAACCCATCCCGTAGAAATAAACATCACTGCTACTGAAACTTCAAGCCTCTATCTTGAAGTCCTATGTTCCACTGGGAACGTAAAGGAATAAATAAATAGTAATAATAAATTCTGGTTTTAAGTACTTTGATAGCGCTGCAAAGTTCGCTTACATTTTAAAAATTCATTACGATTCACCGAATATTTAAAAAAATAAGTTAAAACATTCGAAGAATCACGACAGTTTACCATAAATTAGAATAGATTGAGGCTTCTGACTACCTATTTATGGGATGTTTTATCCAGGTAAAACCTTCTACGAAGAGTCAGATATGTTACACCCAACATATAAGAACGTCTGAAGAGTTATTTAAAGTCTTCAGCAGCAGCTAAAATTCATTAAAATATTACAGAGGCTACTTCTAGAAAAACCTCTGGCTAGTATTACTTAAGTAATTTAGAAAAAAGCACTCTGCAATCGCACTGCATGCATTAACACACAACCACTCAATGGGGTTGGTGGGACAAAGTCGAAATTTCAAAAGGTAATACAGGTAGGTGGAGAGAGATTGATTACTGAGTCCTGGTTCATCGATGAACTACACCCAACACATGCAACAGATATGACTCGACGCAAATACCAGAGATATGGAAGATATTGTTAGCGCCGGTCAAATCAGAAGAGGATAATAAATAATCTTAAATTGTATTCTATTTCAACTCACGTACATTATAACATTCTAACAAGTTACTTATTTTGACTATAAAACATCTTATTTCCCATCTAATTGTATTTGATCCATAACGCTCATATTATTATTTCTGAATGTACATTATCCTATAGTGATTTTTATTCAAGTGTCTAATCAATTCCACTCATGTATATCAATGAAGTAAAAAGTTGTGTGAGTGACTTGATATGATTATGAGCAATAGTTTATGCTCGAAATGTCATCGGTTAATATTACTGTATAACAGTGTGATTTTATCAAAATAAAATCTTATCCAGAACGGAGTTGTACTCTGCCCAAGTTTTATACTTATATCAATAGTAATTAAATGTTTACCAATCCCAAAGTAAAGTTGCAATGAATGCAGATAGTAACCATGTGTAGTGTTGCAGCCACAGATCTATTAGGCTCTGAATTAAGTAGGTGACTGAAGGTGACTAAGTAATTTAGCTCAGCCATAAACTATTTAGATCACATGGCCGGAAAGAATCACCAACAAGAAACTATGGGAACAAACAAAGTAAGAACCAATCGCTCAACAAATATGCAGGAGAAAGTGGAGATGGATTGGACACTCGCTGAGGAGGCCGTTGGGTGACATCGCGCGTCAGGCCAGTGCTCGAGTGGAACCCGAAAGAGAAGTGGCGAGTGGGACGTCCAAGGGTGACATGGAGGAGATCGTGTGAAGAGGAGCTGAAACGGTTTGGATTAACATGGATGCAGGTGAAAAGTACAGTAGAGGACAGAAGCAAGTGGAGACGTGTAGTTGAAGCCCTATGTTCCACTAGGAACCCAAGGGAACAATAATAATAATAAACTATTCACATAGTTCAGCTTATTACTACTTACTTACCATATATGACTAATAAAACTCAACGTATTTCGTCCTCATTATTTTCTAATTAAATAAAATGGGTACAGAATTACGCAGAAGTCTTAAAAATATCGTCTTCTGAGACTGAGAATATTCATCGCTTAGAAATAAGTCTAGGAATTTTTGTTTCCAACTGAATCATCTATGACTGCGCTTTTGATTAAATCTATGCGGCTGTTGACAGACCTACTCTGACAGAAGTCACCATCATCATAAATCTGGCATATTTTGGTGTTTACAACAAATTGAAAGAAAGAAATTTAATTAATTCATCTTGTATTTTGTTCATTCACACTAGAATGAAAAAGGAGAATATCTGTGGGATAATATAATTTTATTGTTATGAGTATAACATATAAAGCAAAGCAATTATTACGATGATTATGATTATTATTCTGTCCTACAACACACTGTGATTGTGAGTGTGTTGAACAAAACAAACATTATTATTCTAATATTTATTATTGTCTCCTTTAGTTTCTAGAGGAACATACAGCTTCAGCCGCTCGTCTGCATTGCTTCCGGTTCTCTGCCAACGTTTTCACCTGGCTCCAAGTCTGCCCACATGCTTTCATCTCCTCTTCACATGACCTCCTCTTCCACGTCACCCTCGCACTGACTACTGAATCGCCATTTTCCATTCGGGTCCCACTCGAGCAATGGCCTGGCATGTGATGTCACTCACTTGATGGTTTTCTCAGAGTATGGCCAATCCAACTAACCTCCATTTTTTCCTGCATATTCGTTGCACAATTGGCTCCTGCTGGGTTGGTTCGCTCATTGCCAGAGATCCCTGTTGCTGATCTTTAATGGCCGGCCATCCGATCTTGAGCGAAGGTCTGTATTTTGTTCGAAGTGCCTTTCGTGACACGGCGCCAAGTCTCTGACCCGTATAGTAGCACTGACTTCACATTGGAGTTGAAAGTTCGGATCTTGTTTTTCATTCTGAGTGCTGTTGATCTCTACACAGACTTGAGAGAAATGAAGGAGGATTGCTTTGCTTTCCTGATCCTCGCTTTGATAGCCTCGTCAGTTTCGTCCACGTGTAGTTGGAACGATATTTCGTAGGTAGGCAGGTAAAGGAGGTTGCTTCTTTTAGATTTCTCCCATTTATGTTGATTGTTGTTGTTTTTGTTGCTGTTGCTGTTGACCTGTTGAACAGAACAGGCAAACTGGAATACGAAATGTTAGAATTAAAAAAAATGACATGGGCGAAAACAATCTTGTTTTACTACTCACAAATGAAAATAAAAGCAGTTTTTTTGCGATATCCTGGATATATTTGTATTCAGCATGAAAGTTCATATCAGATCTAGAAGTTACAAGAAAATGAAATAAAACGATGCTGCATCTCTGGATAATATTTATTCACTGTGAATACCATATATAAAGGACATCTCAGAAATCACTGCAAGACTCTTCAAACCTTTAGGAATGGACGTCGTACACAAACCAACAAAATCACTTCACTCAGTTCTGTGTCAACCGAAAGACTCAACAATGAAAGAAGATAAAGACAATATCATCTACAAAATGAATTGTAACAACTGCGAAAAACACTACATTGACCAAAGTGGATGTCCCCTTCGTCTTCGTATCCATGATCATAAGCTAGCCATCAAAAGACATGACATCCACTCCCTCATATCGCCTCACTGCATACAGACAACCACGGACATCAATTCGACTGGGACAACGTTCATACATCAGACAGAGGAAACACCAAGAATGCTAGAGAATTTTTAGAAGCTCGGCATTCCAGTGAATCATCAATCAATAGACAAATCGAGATAGACAAAATTTACCAACCGGTAAGAAAGAAACGTCACACACAAATTGTCAAAGTTCAAGTCAAAGAAACAATTAGTTCCAATACAAGTAGCCTAAAAAGTGTGAAAACACACAAAACAACCAATCATGCCCAAGGTCACCAGGAGGGATGACTAATAAACTCGTGGAGAAATCTAAAAGCTCACTTCAAATTGAAGTATATGCTGAAGATGTTGCCTAGTAGGGCGATGAAAGCTTCGCAAATTAACTATCCAGCTCAGAGAACACAACCACATCAAAAACTGTGAATGGATGTTTAGCATGAGTGTAGCAGCGTTCATAGTTGCCTTGGGGGAAAGCATGCTTATACCTATTTACCTGTATTCATGCTTGTTGGTTTGTTTCTACTGTTCATAATTGGTTCCATTCATTTTGATAGTTTTTTTGTATGCTCACATTCCTTAAAGTCTTACTGTCTGGTAGAGCTTTTAATTCTTTGACTTTTAAAGCCTGTAATTCATCTGTATTGCAATCAGACTTGAATGGTCATCATGGCACTGTATTTCCGGCAGATATAACTGACTTCTGAGTATTGTTGAATTCTTTAAACCTCATTTATTGTAGTGACATTTGTATGGTTTTGAAATATTATTACAATCACCAAACAAGTACCTTCCCTTTGAATTATTTCTGCCCAGAACACTTTGGAAAACAGATTAATTTAAAATCACACTATTGTCTCTTTTTCTTTTTGTACCCCTTTCGTATCTGTCGTGCGATGTCACCCAACGGTCTCCTCAGAGTGTGTTCAGTCCAGCTATATTTCCTTTGACATATTTGTTAAACGATTGGTTCTTGATTGTTTCCTTCCCAGAGTTGCTTTGTTTCTTATCCTCTATGGCCATGTGGTCTTCAGTATGGAGCCAGCGAAGGCAGCTGTTAATAAAAGTCTCCAGCCACCTACTGGAAATGCTTTCGGTGATATGCTAAAATCTGTTTACCACATAGAAGCGCTGAAGTGACTTTACTCCTTAGACTCCGAATCATGTTCTTTATGTTTATTGTAGCCGATTTCCACTGTGATTTCAGAGTGATGAGCGTCTGTCTTACCTTTCCGATGCTGGTTTTAACATCACTGTTGCCGCTTGTCTAATACTTCCTTTTCCCAAATAATTAAATATAATAATATCGTTATGTTTTACTGGTATTATTTTTGCCACCACCATATTAAAATTAAACCTTTGCACCCGTTGTTTCCCAACTAGGAAACTGTATGCTTTTACTTTATTACAAATGTGCATGTTCATACTTCTAGAAAGCTCTGTAAACCAAAAATGCGCTTTTTATCTTCTTCCTGTTTTTTCTAACAAAAGCGAATTACTATGATACGTTTCACAAAGGATGACTTTTGCTTTAATTATGATTTATTGGCAATAACTGTCACTGATTTAGTATAGAATTTGGAGATTTCGGTAGAACCGTCACTTTCAAAAAACCAAGCCATAGCGAAACAAATATACATTTAAGGGGACATTTATCACTCAAACAAATGATAAGGCGCACGAGTAATTCAGGAAACGAGTTGTAGTGCGCTTTGAAGAAATAATTGTTTAAATCAGGTGCATATGTTTATCCATAAGCTGGCTCTTTTCACCGCCATTCATGAACAGTTTAAGACATTAATTTGATTTATACTTATTTTTTGTATTCTCATATGATTGGAAACACATTAAGGAAATTCACTGGAAGGTGAAATCATAATTAGACCGCTGAATAAGCAGAGTAACTGAATAGCCTTCAGTTACTTGAATTCAGATCACTTAGTAGAATTGGAAATATAATTCAACTGTGAACCAGAAGATTTTTTATCTTATCCTGATATGTATGTATAGGTCGTACCCAAAGGAATTTATCTTTATTCAGTCGTGAACATATTCCTGTTTGGCTTGGGAAAAGAGCAACCAAATCATTAAATAGTGCAATTCTGTCTCATCTAGTGGATAGCGAACACTGCATCAAAGTAGATGAGTCATTTACAAGTGTGTATCGAGTACCGAACAATCTCCCCAAACGCACACGATTACGCCTCCTAGCCATAGCTGAGCCTATAGTGATTAATAGAGAAAGATAAGACTTATGTGTACAGAAGAAACTTATTCGCTCTCTCTGTCTACCCTAGCCCACTGTAAGGTCACCAGGATCATAATTTTTCGTATTATTATCATTTTATGATATCATGTCTTTATTATCCATTTCTCCACCCAGTTTATTTCACCCCATCGTTACCCTTTATTTTGTCAACCTTTGTGATTTTATACTAAGCCTACCAATTCTGTGACATCTTATTACAATTTACAATTTAGCCTCTTTATTTTATCATTAGACATTATTGGTCAGCCCTCACATTCAGTGTCCCCTTTGTTAATGTGTGTTTGTGTGTATTTTGTGGCTATCGCATTTCTCTCACCCCAATGACAATTGTATTCTGTTGACTATAAAACAGCACTATATCATCCAATTGTTCATTCACACTTTATCACATTTTTTCTGACTACACACCCTATATAAATTTGATTGATTATGTTAAATAATGTATTATCATCTCAACTTACACATGCACCCCAATACAGTTTCTGATATTAAAAGTCAATCTGAACGAAGAATATTCTTTTCAATAATTTCCCTGAAGAAGTTCGGACCAGACTGCCGAACGAAACGTTGGAATTAATCATTTCAATTTCGCTGAGATATTACAAATATAAATTTATAAATGTCTACTTCTCACTCAGCGCTCAATTATTTTGCAACTATCCGGTCAAATCTTCATCACAGTTCATATGAATTTCTCTTCAGGTTCATACAATTATAAAATATAATATTGGTTGTCGTTACAACAATAACGGTCAGTTATGCGGCGGATACATTTTTTACATAGAATAACAGATTAGTTATGGGGTGACAAAATAAACAGTCGTATAGTTACAAACCAAACTATAGAAAAGTATAGTTATGTGACAAATGTGCTATGCTGAAATCGATTACAAAATATTGTAAAATGAGGGACAATGGTGGTGTTTAGTCATATAGATGTGTAAACAGTGGGGTAGGAAAATTGACAAGTCAGTTCAAGATTATAAAAGGTGTCAGGTGAGTGGCTAGTGCAAAGTGGTGTGTATTCAAAGGGGAAATAGTAAGACTGCGATGAGAGGATCATAGTGAAATGACGAATATGTGAAATGAAACAGGTGGGGGCATATATTGAGAAAAGAGATAATATCACTAATAATAAGTCCGGATAGTATAAACGAAAAATTCGATAGTGTTGAGAGAATGTTTGCATGAAGGGCATAAATTATGACGAATAATGATAATATTAATAATAATAATCGTAATAATAAGCAAAGGAAAAAAAGGCAAGAGGGTTAAGGGGAAGGAGCACTCTTGGTGAGAGGAAGAATCATTAATCCAAATTTGGCCACGGTAGGAACAGCGTCTGGACGTGTTCATTTTGTATACAAAGTTCCGGTTTAGCCAATCTTATTGCAACATCTTCAGGTATGTGTAGCAGACGTAAACAAACTGCATGTGATAACGACTTCGGAATTCAGTATATAACCCTGAAAGCTGCGTTGACTTCGATGAGACGTCCAGTATTGATCAAGTGTGATAGGATCGAGCTTTTTATGTACTTAATTTCCCCCCTGTTGAACCAAGCTGGTAAATGCTCTCGAGCCGGTAGACGAACCTGCCTAATTGTGAGCCCTATATAACTTGAACCACAGGAACAGTTGAAATGGTGTATATATATTATTTTCATTTGCCTTTATTGGCTCTATTATTCATGGATTTATAACTGTAGAGCCTAAAGAAGTTATCGAAAACAATTGTTCGCTCAAAATCTTGTTTTGATTTCAATATGGGGATATTTCATTTACCGATATTTGTTTGTTGGAGGTGTCCGGAGAGTGCTGTGGGGTTTAATTCGGATACGTTTTAAATACATTAATCATTTCTTGGCAAGGACTGGCTTATGGTAAACCAGTTACCTTCGGTTACACTGAAGAATATGACTAAATGACTGACAGTGACAAAAGTAACACATTTTAGGACAACTCTCTACTTTTCAACAACATTTATTTCCCTACTACTCAGATATTCGTGTTTTCAGTATTAATTTAAAAAAGGAATACCACTTTATTCGAAAATTTAAGAGTTCAAAGGTTCGAAACTGGCATTTCGATTCTGAGTTTATATCGGCGACACCTTTCAAACATTTATTATTAAATAATTATTATTGTTCCCTTCAGTTCCAAATGAAACATAGGACTTCAAACGGCACATCTCCACCTTGTGCTATTCTCTAAGGTACTCAAGCTGACCCCATGACCGCCCACAAGCTTTCGTCTCCTCCATGTCACCATCAGGCTTCCAACTCTAGGTTACCCATTCGAGCTCCACCCAAAGGCCAGGCACGCGATGCCACTCAGCGGTCTTCATTTATAATAGCGTAAAAATTATGATCAAGTGTTGGTTTGTGGGGATTCGAGTGGTTACAGGCTTGATCACCAGCTGACATCAGTTTCACGAACTAGCGGGAACTGGAATTTACAGGCCATTGGATCGGTTCCCAGTGGCTAAATGTTGTACTGCTTGTAATCGGAGGTGTGGGTTCAGGTGCGTACTACTGAAGAGCTCCGAACCAGGGAGAAACAGCTGTCATGTATTCCCTGAGTTTCCAATGGTTCTCCAACTGATATCAGGTCGTAATCAAACCAACAAAATTGTTATTAATATTAGAAAAACGACAAGAATTATTCATCCAGTATTTTGATTGGATACTAGTAACTAGTGTTATGCGTCTAGTCCTTTCTTTTGTGCAGACTGAATTCTATCAGTCAGGTTTGCAATGTGGCCACCATTATAGGTAGCTCGCTATCATGGTGCACATTGATTTGATGGTGTTGGATGGTTGGAGGCAATCGGCAGGAAGCCGTAAACCTAGGTTTCGTGCTAGTTGGCACTCGTCAGCCAGGCGTATCTGCAACCTTGGAGGAACTCATGTCCCTTCTGAGATTCGATCCAGTATCATAAAATCAATGTGCACCATGATGGCGAGCTACCTATAATGGTGGCCACATTGCAAACCTGACTGATAGAATTCAGTCTGCACAAAAGAAAGGACTAGACGCATAACACTAGTTACTAGTGTCCAATCAAAGTATCCAATACAGTCCTACAGGGGGTCAATCGCGAGCCCAAATAGCCCAGTGGTAACGTCTCTGACTGCAGCACTGGGTGACGCAGGTTCGAATCTCAGAAAGGGCATGAGTTCCTTCAATGTTGCAGATACGCCTGGCTGACGAGTGCCAACTAGCACAAAACCTAGGTTTAAGGCTTCCTGCCGATTGCCTCTAACCATCCAATATCATCCCGTATTTTATTGATCATCTATCGTCTAGAAATGCATTGCACAGATTATCCTTTATGGGAGAGTAGAAAAACTGCCTATAAATTCTCTATAATTCTGCAGACATAAAACATATGACGGGGAATCTAAAAAACATCAGTATAATTTTTATTCCAAAATATTTCCTTATTGTTTGACATTTACTAAAGTATTATGTATTATCGGTGAATATTAAATTTGAAAAAACCCCGTCCTGATAGTTAGCAGAACACATTCAGCAATGTTATCAGGAAAAAATATTTCCCCTTCAGCTTAGTAATCGAGGAATGGATAACGTCAGTCAGTGAAATCGGATTGTCTCGTTCAAGATAAATGCCAAATGCTGTCTAGCATCCTCTTCATCATCGTGGGAAATTAATCATGAGTTAATAAACTTTGTTATCGAATGGTGTTTTACATAATTCACTGAATACGAACAAGAGTAATGAGATATAATGATGGCCGAGAGTAAAATATGCACAACAAACATGAGACTGATAAAAGTGTACACCTTCTCCATATTATCACAGTTACTGAATAGATATAATTGATAATGGTAGTTGATATTCACCTTTAAACATCTCATCAACCCTCTCTTTATATATATATATATATATATATATATATATATATATATAACCTTGAACAAGCTCACCGAAACAGATCAGATCACAAAACAAGACCAATGGCGAATGAAATCCAGTGGACCAGTCCTATCCCAATTCTACGGCAGACCCAAAATACACAAGCCAAATATTCCATGCTGATTTTGTTGAGTGTGATTTGAATAAAGAGCAGATTTCTTAAAGAATAGCCAACAGGCTGTAGACAGCCGGTGTATCCTTATCATCCAACATGCATAGAGCCATCACCAACACATGGACTATAGCATTTATCCACTCATTCAATTATATTATTATCAAATCAGTTAAGTATATCATGTAATGGTTATATTTTTAAAACATAAGATCTTCAATCTTTAAATTGTGTGTTAAGCTTCATTACAATAATAACAAATTACTACCACTGCCGCTCCTACAACTACAGCTACCACCAAGTGGTATAAATGAAGAATCATTGATAATAAATCGTGACTTACCGGCCAACTTAGTCAATACGAACTGAAAACAATTAGTGTTTTATTTATTAACAACCATTCCAATGACAGTCTACCGCACGTGAAAGTGGTTTCGCCGTTGCGAATCCTCTTGAATTTTCGACACTGACTACAGTATAGTGAAGAATTCTTAATTCACCAGATTCGAATCCTATATATACCCTAATCTGGTGGTAGTTTAGTGCATCACAGGGGCAAACTGCTCCCTAAACTGTCTTCTTAGAAGGAGAAGATAACAAAAGAATGAAACTAAATCACATACATTAACATTAGTAAAACAATTATTCCTTTTGCGTCCATGGTATAACATGGGGTTCCAGGCTAAGAGCCTTGTTGTTTCAGTAGTCACGCTATTTTCATGGGGTCAAGTTGTAGGCCTCACATCTGACAATCTGTCTCTCAGACTATGGGGAGAGATCCAGAAGTGAATCGGCTGCAAATCGAACCCAGGGCCACATGAGCAGTTGGCGAGCACTCCATCACTGAAACGCTGATACACATACTTCAGCATAATATAACACAAAATGAAAACTAATAACTAACAGCCTTAACTATGTGATTTACATTCTTCTAACAAAAAGTTTCAAACACACATTATCTTTAATATTGAATTAAACGCAACAGGAAGCTTTAATTGACAGACAGAAATCAGCAACATCACTAATAATCTTTCCTCTCAACTGATATCAGATGTGTTAGGTGTACTGTGAAGATAATTAACAAGTATGATAACGTTTCGTTATGAATGATAGTTTTCGAGTGAAAAGGTATGAATCGATTTTTTTATTTATCTAAATTGACGGTGTAGTTCTCCAGGAAGGTTTACACCTAACTCTAACCAATCAGTTAACTCTTTTTTACATTCAAGTCACTTCAATGACTGCTTCTATTTGGTTTAAAGACATGGACCTGAAAGAATATAGGACAAAGAGGTTTCACAACGAACTAAACAGGAAATTATTGTCCAAGAAATACGCAGAAGCAAACGGAGATTGATTAGAAAAAGGTTAAAGAGACAATGAAGTGTCATCACATGCCAAGCAGATAGTCGAGTGTAATCTAAATAGAAAGCGGCTGTTTGTGTGTGTGTGTTTTTTGAGGCCAAGTATGACATGTAAGTGATAATATGAAGAGGAAGCAGAAGCTAATTGTCAGAGAGAAGTGAGTGCAGTGGAGATGTTCTTCTGCAGGTGAACGTGACACTGAGAAAGCAAGGAATAAATACTATTATTAGCGTTATTACAGTTAACATTTATTCATTTAAATAAAGTTGCCAAAAAGTTTAAGCATTTCCCAGCGATTACACTGATAGATGGTAAGAAAAGTGCTTTTATCTAAAACTATTCAACAGAGTCACACTTCACCATTTATTAAAGAATGAAATGATAGAATGTTTTAATCACAGCTGGTAATAACTAAATGCCAACAGATTTTTAAAACACGATCTGACTGGTGATTGTTAGTGCTATTGTTTGTACTCAGTTCCATGAAGAGATCTTTTCTATTCCAGGCTATGGGCTACACTTAGGTGTAAGGTCTGATGACACTATCCAGTTGCCAAAGCTGAAGCAGGTGGAACAGAATTCATACCCTGGAATAACTGTCTGATAGCTGAGTGCCTGAGTAAATTATCTCCATCTCCATACCGGTGGCAGTGTTGTTTTTACTGGGTAGGGTTACCAGCCTCACTTAGTGCTATTTCTAAGTGGGATAGACAAAACTACGGCTGATGAAGTACGGGCACAATGTGCACTAACATTAAAACGACAAAAATGTGTAAAGCCTAACCTGACAAAACAAGAGATAGAAGCCCTGAAACACCTAAAGAATAACAAGGATATCGTTATCACAAAGTCAGACAAAGGAAATGCAACAGTGGTATTAGACAAATCAGACTATTTGGACAAGGTAAATACTCACATACAAACAGGACCATATGAGGAAATTAATAAACCAATAGATACAGTTATGAATAAAGTTAGGAAATCCACAGCGGACCTTATACGCCGAATAAAGCAGTTTCTGGGTGAGTCTAAGTGGTTTAATTTAATGCCAAAAACTAATAACCCCAGTAGGATGTATGGTGTTGTTAAAGTTCATAAGTCAGGATACTTTGTTAGGCCTATAGTTGATTTTAGAAATTCACCTACTTATGAATTATCTAAATATTTAGCCATGCTGTTAAATCCCCTAAAAATCCACTCGAAATCTAGACTAACTAATTCTTATGAACTAAAACATAGACTAGATAATTTAAAATTAGATAATGAAGAAAAAATGGTTAGTTTTGACATTGTCAGTTTATACACACGTATACCAATAAATATGGCTATAGAGGCAGTCAGAAACGAACTCATTTCTGACCGAGAACTCGAACTTAGGACAAAAGTGCCACTTGAGAACATAATGCTGGGAGTACAGCTATGCCTGACTTCCACAGTATTTGAATTCCAAGGGAAAACATACAAACAAACTGAAGGAGTTGCCATGTGATCACCAATATCTCCAGTTGTAGCAGATATATTCATGGATAAGTGGGAAAGCATAGCGATTGAGACGTTCAACCCCACCTCAAAAGTATGGTGGAGGTATGTAGATGACACATTCACTGTCCTGAGAAGACAAGATATAGATAGGTTTTTCGAACACATCAACTCGAAGGTTGGAGCAATTCAATTCACTTATGAATTGGAAAATCAGGAAGGGGAGCTCCCAATGTTAGATTGCAACGTAAAAAGGAAAGATGTGAAGTTAAACACTAGTGTTTACAGGAAAGTCACACACTCAAACAGATATTTAGACTTCCGATCATCCCATTCTATGTCAGTAAAAATAGGATTGGTGAAATGTTTTAATGACAGAGCACAAAAACTAAGTAGTACCAAAGAAAATCTAAAACAGGAACTGGTACACATAAAAGAAGCCTTGAAACTTAATAATTACCCGGATAAATTAGTCAGGAAATATGTAAGGAAATGTAAAAATAAAATAAATAATGATAGTAGCGATAGTGATAATAACAATAATAATAATATTGATGACGACACCAACAATAAAGAGTCTAAATCATCAGTAGTAATTCCATACAAGGAAGGAACCTCGGAAGCCTTACGCAGAATTCTCAACAAGGCAGGAATAAAAACGGCATTCAAACCCACAAACTCAATTAGAAACAAGCTTTGTCGGTTAAAGGATCCTATAGAGCCTTTAAAACAAAACAATTTAGTTTATCTAATACCCTACTGGAATGATTGTCAGGTCAAATACATAGGTCAGACTAGTAGAACAGGGGCAGTCAGACTAGCTGAACATAAAAACTTAGCAAAATCTAAATTGGTTGATCCAAATAAGATAAGAAGTCTAGAGAATAGTTCAGCTATAGCACTAAATGCAGTTACACACAACCACACAATATGATGGGATAGGATGACAGTTTTAAAATCTAATGTAACAGGATGGGGCGGGAGAGATTGATAACAGAAGCCCTGTTTATCGAATCAACTGCTAATACATGTAATAGGAATGATTCATTTACCAGCCTCACACTCAACCTTCCCTCTTGTTCAGATTTACTAGTTGCTAGGCAATGCTCAAGGGTGCGTCGACCTCCAGTTGAATTCATACCCGGCTGGAGAACATTGCATCACTGAGCTACCGATGCAATAGTGAGATTTTTGACTATCAAAACAGTCAAAATGTTTGCAGATGTTACCTAAACAAATTATTTTAATCATAAAAGATTAACAGAACTACAGAATACGGTCACTTCTACTAAACATATGTTAGAATTATTTCAGTCAATTCAAATAAAGATTGATTTTAATATTTCACTTATATAAGATATAGAATATTATTGTAGCTCCAAGGATAGATTGTTTCTTTCAACTTTGGATACCTGCTGACTGAAACACTTGAATTTATCAACTTTAATTGTAACGCATATGGTGGTCTATTATCCGATCTGCTTATTACTGAAATATTATTAAAACAGATTAGTGCCATTGTTCATGGGTGCCGGTTATAATCACAAGTGAATTAGCGCTTTAAGCTTATTTCCTTCTCTAATTTCATAAATATATATATATATCGCCATATATGCATGTAGCATTGAATTACAATGCTTATAAAAAATATATAGACTCTACTTCAGTTACCAGATATCTGATTATAATTCAAATGAAGTTATCTATAAAACACAAAATAATTGAGCAAAGAATATCCTTCTCGATAAATTCCTCTTCTGGCTTTACAATTACATATATGTTTATATACATAGAATATTCTAGATTAGTAGTCAATATCAATATTAGTGTTTTTTAAATAATATCCATTTGTAAAGTAAGATCAATGCAATTACAGTTTATTAAAGATGCTTAAATTATAATAATAATAATAAAGATATATTACCAAATAGAATATCAAGTAAAACTACGGAAGTTTCTACAAAAATTGAAGATCATTCGAACTTAGATGGCCAAGGTAAGGATAATGTCTGAACTAGCTTCTTTTTGACACATAAATTAGGCTCGTTAATGTGGATCCCAACAGCCAGCCTCAGCAATATTTAGTAAACGAACTCTTAAGGGAAAGTTAAGATTTGTTGGTATGCGGTAAATGACCTTGACAGCAGCCTCATTGACATCAATCTTGTGTTCTGTATCCACAAGATGAGATAGAATAGCGCTCCGAATAGACTTTTTTTGTCCTTTACTTAACTACACAGGGTGATGTTCGGAGTCAAATTGAAATTAACATGAAAATCTTTACACGCCTAAGACTGATTTACTGAAAACTAATGCATGACAAGAGCAACGTGTGGAACTGGATCGTCAGCTGTAATTCTGAAAATGTAACTGCTAAAAGCTGAGTAACTTGGATTTTTTAAGCATATCAGTGTTGTATTTTATAATAATGTGAAGTCCAGTATTACTAATTTTCACTTCTCCATGTATTTTATTTTTCATCAGACAAATAATTTATTTAGTTTTCAAAGATATTTCTTCTAAAACTATAGTAAATGATTGACATGAACTTGTATGCTTAACTCACAGCCAATTTCTGTAGAAAATCTGAAGGATTTTTGGGATCGGTAAACAGCTGTTTCACTGAAAGTGGAATCACTGAAATTGTTGTTAGGGTCTGATTCATCTTTCCCATTTTAAGTCTGTCTTCACTTCCGCATTTATGCATAGTAAGGGAAATATTTAAACACTGACAGGGTATTTTGGTTTACAGAGCTATACAACTGTTCCCTAAGGCAAAGAAAGTGTGTTACTTCGATTAATAAACAATTGTTAACTGTTATAAATAAATATACGAATATGTCTTGTGTGCAAAATATTTTCCACTTCAATCTTGCAATGCCATTTATGAGAATTAAATGGCCTAAGGGAGCTTCTTTCTGGTGTCTCTGCAGCAAAATGATCGACATCCTATGAAATGCAGGAAGATGTAGTAACGAAGATTAGTCAAAGAGCTCAAATACTGATTTTAAAGGTTTAAAATTTAACTTATCATCTATTTCGCCTAAAAATGAATTAAACATAGTTCTCAAAAATGTATAAACCTCATTCAACAGCTATATGAGAATATCACATGTCCAGGGATTCACAACGGGAAGCTCAGAGAAGCCTCTGAAGTGCACACAGGAGTAAGACAAGAATGCCCACTATCACTGACGATATTCCGAATTGTGGTCGAATGGATGATGTGCCACACTGTGAGTAGGGAGCAAGAACACATAAATTCGAAGACACAGGTGAAAACCAATAAGTCGGAAGAAGAAGGAGTCGGAAAAGGCAGGACTTCAAGTGAACATAGAGAGGACGGAGGTGATGAAGATAACCACCACCACCAACAACAACAATAACAACAACACGAACAACAATAACAAGCACCAGTCACTAACAACCGACGAAATTTACGAGAGGTGATTTCCTTCACTTATCTAGGTAGCGTCATTCAAACTACAGGGGGAACGGATGAAGATGTCAAAACCAGAATCACAAAGGCAAGGTTGGCCTTCAGCATTCTGAAGTTGGTTTGGAAATTTTCTGCATTCAACATAAAGAACGAAATTCGTATTGTTGATATAGGGATAAAACTTGGGCACTGTGGTAGAGTATAATTCCGTTATGGATAGAATTTTATTTTGATAAAGTCTCACAGTCTTATACAGTAATATTTACTTATGACGTTTTGCCAGCTCCGGCCAGGAAGAGTTAGCAACAAGGAACTCTGTCAACGTACCATTCGAGAATTCGTTGTTCAACAAATAAATATAAAAAATAAAATGGTGATGGATTGGATACACGCTGGGGAGACTATCAGGTGACTTCGAGCGCCAGGCTGTCGTGTGGAACACGAATGGGGAATGGGTTGGGTGTGAATCCAAGGATGATATGAACGAAATCGTGTGAGGAGGAGGTAACAGCCTATGGGCAATCGTGAGGCAAGCTGAAGAGCACGGCAAAGAATATGACAACATAAAGATGGGCTGTTGAAGCCCTATGCTCCACTTGGAACCCAAGGGAACAATAATAATAATATTACTATAATAAATTAGGGCGCTGAAACAATCTCTTAACTTGTCGCTGTCAACTTATTTATTTACGCTGGAAAACGTGCTAAAACCAGCCAAACAAAGATTAAAAATTTCATTTACATAAAGAAACTAGTTTTCGAGGCAGATCTCATCACAGACCCGCATCATTTAGAGGAACATAGGAAGCCAGTGAGCACTGCAAAGCTGTTTCATCCTACTCTGGAATTCGCCACTGGGTAGTGTGCACCTACAACACCACCAGGGACTGAAACCAGATAAAGATGACTGTAGAGAAGGGGATGAAATGTAGATGGCCTATTACAACTTATAGGAATAATAATAACAGATAAATCAGCGTAAGAATTCCTAAGTTTATTTAAAAGTAGCTGCCATTTAGCGAAAACAGACCTGCGAAAATAAATTCATATAAGTATAAAACTTGATATGATTATGAGCAATAGTTTGTGCTCGAAACGTCATCAGTTAATATAACTGTACTACACTGTGTGATTTAAAAATAAATTCTTATCCATTATGGAAAATAAATTCAGTCAATACGATAAAAAAGTAAGGCAAATATTGTAGATGTGAACAAAACGATTTGTGCTCACGGCTAACTATAGCCCATTTT
This sequence comes from Trichobilharzia szidati, assembly GCA_944472155.2. Classification (NCBI taxonomy): domain Eukaryota; kingdom Metazoa; phylum Platyhelminthes; class Trematoda; order Strigeidida; family Schistosomatidae; genus Trichobilharzia; species Trichobilharzia szidati. Next base: position 128,142,155 of record OX235279.1, on the reverse strand, counting down.
CGATAAGCAAATAAACAACGAATGTTATAAAAGAAAAGCAAACAAAAAAAATTCTTTTTTAATGAGTCATTAGCAAAACATGTCCATCTGCCGTTCATTACTTTACACAAACTTGAGATATTTTCTTTCTTGATTTCGAGGTTTGATACTATAAATAGTATCAAAATATTTTGGTTAGGTAGAAATCTCAGAATTTAATGTGAACTACAAACCCTTTATTCAGTTTATATTATAACCGAAGATCTATTTTTTTTTGGCCGATGTTTCTGCATCTACTGCAGTTACTCTAGCATATTTTATCATCATCTTACAGATATTCAGTGCTTTCTTCTCAGCGATTGTTGCTGGTGTTAATTCTACCTACGATAATTCGCTGTCTTCATCTATAGTGTTCACTTTCCTATATATATATATATATATATTGGTTTTGTAGGGATTTTGTTTGATTGCATGGAGGATTTCATCATGAGCTGACATCAGTTAGAGAACCACTGGAAAACCTGGGAGAACTGGAAAGCTATTTCGTTCTAGTTTGGGACGCTTCGGCAGTACGCACTCACCGGAGTTCGAACCAAGGACCTTCTGGTTACAAGGCTATCTCATAAACCATTGAGCCACTGGGACCCGATCCAATGGTCCTTGAATTCTAACTTCTGCCAATTCACGACACAGCGCGACCATTTCGCAATGTCTTCTTCGACGAGTTACTACCTCATCTTCAACCTGCTATACCCTACTGGTCATGTACCCTACTGAATGCAGTATTATATATATATCTAATACTGCGTTCACCTTTCTCAAGAAGTTCGATACCAATGTATTTTCGCCATATATCTGGTGCAATAGTAGGTAAATAACACATTCTACGTGCACCTTTCCCTGTAATTTAATCTGAAACATTGAGAATGTTTAAAGATTGGTGCCGGAATCTTGAACTCATTACTTTTGCTTCATCTAGTCTGTGAAAGCCATAGTCGATACCTATTCGACAGAACCAAAGTAAAAAGAGCGACACTCAGTAGCAAAATATACACCGACTGAAATCCAACTGGATAGCCAATGATCACTATCTTTCTTTTTATTCCTTTACGTCCCCAGTGGAACATAGCACTTCAAGCTGGAGGCTTGAAGTTTCGGTAGCAGTGGTGTTTATAATTTTTACGGGATGGGTTTGTTAGCCTCATGCCCAACCTTCCCTCTTTACCAGTCTTATTACTGGCTTAGCAAGGTAAAGAAGTGCGTCGGGTGGGGATCGAATCCCGGAGAACATGCGTGATTGGCGAGCATTCTACTGACGTGCCACCGACTCACACGATCAATGTCATCATCCAGTATTATATTTATAGTCAATCATGATTTTATGATGTACAGATATGAAAATGACATCAGCAGTGGAAAGAGAGCTTTCAATCCGTAAATTTAAGATATAACAATCATTTGCGTTTTCCACACACATGACAATTCACATGTCTTTTCATCGAAAATCTGAACGAAACAAGGACCACAAGATAGATAAGTTGAATAGGTATACTTAACGAAAAAAGCACAGAAATTTCGATTGGTGTCGAAAGCTTTATGCCATAAAATAGAAGAACCCCAACTTTCACTTTAAAGCCTTTACATAAGATAAAAAATTAAGACTCCCGAAGGTGGGGGTTCATAGGTGCTTAATACCGAATAGTCTCATAATTAGACAAAACTGCATTTCAATATTCCCCGGTATGCAGTGGTATTTTTTTACTAATATCACTTTGTTATAATACTAGAAATAAGTCAGATTTGTGTAAACTGACACCTAAATAGAGGGACGACATATACAAAATGAAGCAGTGTATATTGATTCTAAGTTCGAAAAACTGATGAGTAACGCTATCGCTGAATGCTTAAACTAACACTGAACTTTTCTGTACGTATGGTGATACTTCACAAATTTAAATGTGTAAAACTTTTTTAATGTTAGTGTTTCATCCACCGGGAAAATCAAAACAAGTGACTTAGTGGAGGAATTCTTTTCAATGTATTTATTATCAAGCTATACAAAAGTATATAAATTTGTATTTAATTTTTGTTCCTTTAAAAATAATGTGAGTTGCCACAAAAGAAACTGGTTGTGTACTTGATTCACGATTTTTATAAATCTCAGAATGCGGGTCTAGAAATAGTAGGACTAAGAAGCAATTAAAGCATATCGGATGGAGGATTTCATCATGAGCTGACATCAGTTAGAGAACTACTGGAAAATATGGCAGTACTAAACGGCTGTTTCGTCCTAGTTTAGGACTCTTCAGCAGTACGAACCAAGAACCTTCTGGTTGCAAGGCGAGCTCGTAAACCATTAAGCCACTGGGACCCGACCCATGACCCTTAAATTCTAACTTCTGCCAATTCTCGACATAGCGTGATCATTTCGCAGTGTTGAAGATGAGGTAGCAACTCATCGAAGAAGACATTACGAATTGGTCGCGCTATGTCGTGAATTGGCAGAAGTTAGAAATCATGGGCCATTGGGTTGGGTCTCAGTGGCTGAATGGTCAACGAGCTCGCCGAAGGTCCTGGGTTCGAAACCCGGTGAGTGCGTACTGCCGAAGAGTCCGAAACTGGGACGAAACATCTGTCCCGTACTCCCTGGTTTTCAGTGGTTCTCTAATTGATGTCAGCTCATGATGAAATCCTCCATCCAGTCAAACAAAATCCCTACAAAACCAATACTTGAAAATTAAAGCATAACTATGACAAATCAACAATGCAAAAAACTTAAACTGAACGAAGTAAATAAAGGTGACAACTGAGTCAAATGGTGAAAGTGAAAGCATTAGCAACAGTCGGAATAATAGAGGGAGGATATACAAACTGAAAAAACAAAAAGAATATACAGGCACGAGGCAAAAATGAGGATTAGAATAGCTTAAGGCAGACGGGCTGTGAAGACTCTTAAAGATTGAAAGACAGATCTCTGCCATCTCTGTTTCGAAGACGACAGCTTCACCAATACAGATGAGACAAATACGTAATCATTTGAACAAGTTACTTCTCACCCCATAGATGAATATGAAGCGAGAGGCTCTAGTGATAAAGTGAAGAGTATCGATGAAAAATTCAACCATTGTGCTAACTATGGTTCAAATACCACCTATTCGTAAACAAGAAATATAGTAACACTGCACCGTTTTCGACAAAACTCTATCGAATCAACGATATATTTAGCCCCATAGGACAAGGTGAACTGATAAAAGCCCAAATAGTGCAGGATCATATCCTTCACGTTACTGAACAGAAGTAGTCAACTAGAAAACACCATTCTCAAAAACAAGACAGCGAATATCCATTCCACGGACAATCACATAATAAGTTCAAAGACGTCGAAATCTAAGTCGATTATGGATTCAAGGCTCGCATGTAGCACCTGCCCAAATACACACATCAAATCACATCTCATAGGTTCCAACTGCACATTCTTGTCCATAAAGCATGGCAGATATCCTTTTCCACTCACAATTTCTCTTAGAAGACACAACTTGCCCTTCACACCATCACAACTACATGTGCATTGAATGCGAGTGACAGGTGATCGCATCAGATTGCATAACCAGCTGGACAGTTCTGTCAGTTGATCAGTGCACCACGGTCTTCTATATATTCGTACCCTCACACTTCCATCAATCCTCCATGATAATTTCAAATCGAGAAATTGAGTGTTGTTAGACTCCTTCTACATCTGCAGTGTGAGGTTGACCACTGGAGGACAAACAACGAATGAATGTAACATCTTATTCAAATCATAGTCAACACTACAATTGATCAAGTTAGAATCTGGATACTTTTTATACATTTGGAGACGTCGAATTGATCACTGCATTTGACCATTTCCTAGATTGGCCATGAAATGGTCTCATGTCTATACCTTCTTTTTGCCTGTAGAATATTTCTTTGCATGTAAACTGTACATCTGATATGCATCTTAATAATTGCTTGCTGGCTACCACAGTGACGTACCTATTAAAAGTTGAACGTTTATTTATAAAGGTGGATCTTTGTGAAATATTCCTCTCTGATTCATGAATCTGTGAAAAAACAGAGTCAGTGTGATTCATCGTGTGTCGAGACTTTTCATTGGGATACATCATTACTTCTCAGCTCTTTCCAGCATCACTTCGGATATCCATGATGTTTAACCCATTCACATTCACAAACACAAGTCTGACAGGATAACTGAGAAATCCATTAATCTCCTTTACTGTCAAAAGATGTCTTCACTAACCACTCAGCAGCACTCGACAGAGTTAATTCTGCAGCTACAATTTCACATGATTTGATATTATGAAATATATTTAAAGTCTTGGTGGCAGTGCTACTCAAGCTATCATCCCTTCAATTGACCACTACAACATTCTTGCGTTACATTTCTAAACGCGTAAACAATAGCAATATATATATCAGTTTGTGTATGGCACAGTCAAAATGACATATTGGATACCCAAATAAAACTCCAGTTAATATCTAAAGATACACAATCACATCTAAGACGATTTGCTAACAGCTAGAGCAAATTGACAACATCTTGTGCATTGAGTAACCATATTTTGCCAAATATGTAGGTATATAACATTCTGAATATTTCAGTGTAATAGAAAATCACTGAGTTTGCGAATTTCACCGGAACTCATAAGTTTTATTTTTTTCATGTTAAGCTTTCCTTGTTCAATTGTGTTGGTTGTAGCACAACGCAAAGGATCTTACGTCCTATCATCTGAGTTATTTACAGAAAGGCATGTAAAGTAAGTATAAACGGAGAATGAGTTGAACAGCAGAAGACTATCCACTAATCAATCATCACCCCTAGAGTAGTTGACATGCTTACCTTACCTTCTCTGTATATTCCTATTATTATTATATTATTATATTATGATATGATATATGATATATGTCTGATTTCCCACAAACTGGAAGATATGCAAATGAAAAGCAACAAGTTGGCAGAACAAGCATCCAGAGAAGATAGACCTTCAGGTGAACATAGAGAAAACAGAGGTAATGAAGATTCCTGGACAAGAACACCACCAACAGCAACAACAACAACTGACAACAATCAGCATAAATGGGAGGAACCTGAAAGAAACAACCTCCTTCACCTACCTACCTGCGAAGCATCGTTTCAACTACAGGCGGAACTGACGAGGATATCAAAGCAAGAATCGGAAAAGCAAGACAAGCTTTCACTACTCTCAAGTATGTGTGGAGGTCAACAGCACTCAGCATCAAAAATAAGATCCGGATTTTCAACTCCAATGTGAAGTCAGTCAGTGCTACTATACGTATCAGAGACTTGCACTGCGCGTCATAAAGAGCATCTCAAACAAACTACAGACCTTCATTAACAGTTGCCTTCGCTCAATACTCAAGATCAGATGGCCGGCCAGAAAAGATCAGCAACAGGGATCTTTGGGAGCGAACCAACCAGGAACCGATTGTGAAACAAATAGGCAGGAGGAAATGGAGATGGATTGGCCATACTCTTAGGAAACCATCAAGTGACATCACTAGACAAGCCATTGCTCGAGTGGAACCCGAAAGGGAAGCGGCGAGTTGGTCGTCAGTGCGAGGGTGACTTGGAGGAGGTCATGTGAAGAGGAGATGAAAGCGTGTGGGCAGACATGGAGCTAGGTGAAGACTCTAGCAGAGAATCGAACGCAATGGAGACGCACGGCTGGAGCCCTATGTTCCCGTAGGAATTAAAGGATACAATAATAATAATAATATTGCCCAAGTCCTATTCTTATAACATTTCTACTTGTGTCTGCAACTGTTAGACAAATATCAAGTATCTTGAAACTACTGAGATGTAGAGAGATAAGTATTAATACACATATATTCAGAAACTCCTAGTGAAACATTCTACACACTTGTTGAATCAACAAGATTAAAGTAAATTTATAAAACAAGACAGAATAAAACGAATGCGAGAAATATACAATCAATTAACTCACAAAAAAAGTGTTCATTTGACAGGAAATGAAATGGGTTTGCTTTCAATCTAAAAAAAATCAGCTCACTAAATGAAACTAATAGAATCATTATTTCTCTCTCTCTCTATATATATATATACATATATATATATATATGGGGGATACTTTTTGTTAACAGACGCAGATATTTAAATAAAACAGCATTAAATGTAAATCTTTTCTAAGAAAATTTGATAGATGATGGACAATTTCAGTGTTTCATTAGATTTACGATGTCTATGAGTAAAATACACAACAGGAGGAACGGACGAGGATGTCAAATCGAGAATCGGGAAGGCGAGAAACACATTCATCAACCTGAAACCAATCTGGAAATCTTCGTCACTCACCATCAACAACAAAATTCGGATTTTCAATACAAACGTCAAATGATTTCTTCTATACGGATCAGAAACTTGGTGGGTCACAAAGAATATTTCCAACAGCCTGTTGCAGACCTTTATCAACAGCTGCCTTCCTTCTTTACTCAAGATCAGATGGCCGGAAAGAATCACAAACAAGAAGCTATGGGAACAAACAAAACAAGAACCAATCGCTCAACAAATATGCAGGAGAAAGTGGAGATGGATTGGACACTCGCTGAGGAGGTCGCTGGGTGACATCGCGCGTCAGGCCAGTGCTCGAGTGGAACCCGAAAGGGAAGCGGCGAGTGGGACGTCCAAGAGTGACATGGAGGAGATCGTGTGAAGAAGAGTTGAAACAGTATGGATTAACATGGATGCAGGTGAAAAGTACAGCAGAAGGCAGAAGCAAGTGGAGACGTGCAGTTGAAGCCCTATGTTCCACTAGGAACCCAAGGGAACAATAATAATAATAAATTAGCAAAATACGCTAGTTGTAGACTAAACCAGTTCACGAATCATCAGCTGAATCTGTCTACATCAAATAAGACGTCACATTTATAAAACGATCTATGAATAGTTCCTTTTGCATCACCGTTGCTTATCCTGACTGATCAGTCGCATGAATAATGCTTCCTGATATCTAATGCTGTACGTGATGATTTCAAGCAGTAGTAGCTTTTCCTTCTGATATACTCCAGATCAGGTGAATCGTGCATTCTATATTTCACTAGTTACAACCATCAAAATGAAGCGCATATTTTAATCTTTTAAAGTACTATAAATTAATACTAATTAACAGTGAGTTATGTTGGTGGTTCGGTGGTCGAATTCTCCCCAACCACGCACGTGATCAGGGTTCAACTCCCGGCCAACACACTTCCTTGCCTCCAGCAAACTTTAGTAAGCCCGGCAAAAAAAGGAAGCAATGAGGCTAGCAACCTCGCTCTGTGAAAATCACCGCTGTTACTCAAATTCCAAAGCCGAAGCTTGAAGCTCAGTGTTGCAATAGACATAGACTGGAGTGAAAGAAAACACTTAATTAAAACACTACACGATGTTAAAATATTTCCGTTTTAAGTTTCAAAGCAAACAGCTAAGAAATGAAATGGTAAGGGAGAGCGTTTTTACCAGGTCACTCTATCTATGAAGTTAATTAAAACGACACCAGTCCGCAAAGTAACGTTATAATCTACCCAACTTTCGCCCACATTTAGACAGAACAAAGAAACTGAAAGCAGTTAAAACTGAACCATAGTAACCTGAGGTCAGTTGATGAATTCACTAAAAAATAATATCCAGTTCCCATTAACAAAAAACACAAACTATGTTTGGACACTTAGTGAGGGAAAAAAGACAATAAACCGTTCAGTAAAATGCAGTAATGGAGTTCACCTCAATAGTTTCATAAATTACATGAATAGGTATTATAATGTTCCTTTAAATTACAAAACACTGAGACTTTGTTCTCCCACTTTCATTTAAACTATTCATTATCGATAATAGAGATGTGTTTGTCGATAGAACTTTGGTTGAATTAATGCAAATAGATGAAATACTTGTTGGGTGACAAGTGAAGATTAGCCCATTAGTTTTCTTAGTACTGAAGTGGACAAGGCTGGTGAGGCCAGAAGTAACGTGCACTATGATATGGTTACAAGGCCAGCTCGCAGACCATCAGGCATATGGGACCCAACCCAGTGCCTCACCTTCCACCTGCTGTAACCTATTGGTCACGGCTTCTCAACAGAACCCCAGGTAGCTGCCTTAATATAACCGGTGGCTAGTGAGCATCAGATTAATTTTCAGGTACTGGTTTATGGGGATTTTGTTCGATTGTTTGGGGGATTTCATCATGAGCTGGGTCTGAAACCCGATGTTTGTGTGCTGATGAAGAGTCCCAGACTAGGGCGAAACAGCTATCCAGTACACCTAGGTTTTTCAATGGTTCTCTAACTGATGTTAGCTCCTGATAGAATCCTCCAACCAATCAAACAAAATCCATACAGACTAATGCCTAAAAATTCCATATTAATTAAATTACCTCATTGTCATGAGGTAAACAGTATACTTTAAATCCCCTTCTTATTGTAAAAGTTTCCTGTTAGACAATGTAATTTCTTTTAATACAGGAAACTGCTGTGCATTTCTGGAAATTAAACCCTCGGATAAGTTAGTTTTCATCCAATTATTAATGCCTAAAGCATTCAATAAAACTGACTAAATATTCCCCACATCATTATGTGTTGTCACTCTTACCACTGCATAAAGATAGTGAACTATGAGGCCTGATACTTTGCAGGCTCGTCTGAAATCAGTATACATGCTGCTTAGTGCATTTTTCTTAGCGTATTTATTCACAGACCATTACAATAATATTTCTGCTCTTGCATTTTATACAAATTGTTTTGATATTAAAATAGGGAGTGTAATGTGGTGGTCTGATACAGACAGTGTGTTCCAACGGAATATTATTTCACATATTTGAAAATTCTGTATATATATATATATATATCGGTTTGATCACATGTGCGTCGGTGGAACAACGGTTAGGACGCTCGCCGACCATGCACATGATCCGGAGTTCAATCCCCGGCCGACGCACACCCGATATCAATGGTCGGCCAGTTAAATTTGGGCTACCGATATCACATGCTGAAAATTCCATACTTGTATCAAAAATACTGTGTGGAGTCAAGCTATAATAAAATAAAAATTTAAAAAAATATAACTTGGCTTCTGTGTCTTGCCTTTTCTTATCATAGTAAGCCTTTGCTTATTACACTTTGAAGAGAAAGTCTAAGAGGACATGCAGCAGTCAATAAATACCTCAAAATATTAAGTTTCCAAGATTCAGTATGAATACTGGAAGTACCTTATTTGCTGCAAAACAATGTATATATTTTATGTCATAAGTTTTGTTCATCCATAAGTAACTTCAAAAACAAGGAAATCTAGGAACGGACCGACCAAAAACTTATTGCCCAATAAATATGCCCATGAAAATAGAGATGGGAAGGACATATATTAGGTAAACCGTTGAGTGATGTTATCTACCAAGCCGTCGAATGCAACTGTATTGGTGAACGGTGAGTTGGACGTTCGAGGGTGATATGCAGGTGACCGTGTGAGAAAGAGATAATGCTATGTGGACAGTGATAGAACCAGATGAAAGTGATGGTAGAGAATCAAATGCAATCGGAGTATGCTATTAAGGATATGTGTTTCCCTCGGAACAAAAGGGGACGACGGAAATAACTACATAAATTCTAACTTCATTTAATAGACATTGACAGGTTGCTATTTTGTCCTATAGAGTATCTTTCAATTCTTGTGAAATTTATGTGATTGTTTAAAAATAAATCATTTTGAATGAATCAAGAACAACAGTTTGTGCAGCTACCTACAGCCTAAAGACATTATTAAGTTCACGTACAGAAACTGTTTTAACATACTTATACAGAGAGTTCATTTTTAAGCGAAAAATCAATGTATGCATAAAATGGCAGTAACAATAATCAGTTTATCCCAAACAATTAATAATCATACACAATGAGATTTTTTGGCGTTACGTAACCAAGCTAAAGTAAAAATGAAAACATTCAGCTACCAGGGCAAAGAAAGACTGATAACTGCTTCTTTCTGAACATATAAATCGGGTTTCAGGTGCTTGATAGAGATTGCTTCAGCTAACTAGAGGAGAATTAGATTCTTTTACCTGTTGATAATTTTGACCGATCTTGCCACGTCCACCTCATGACCCATGTCACGGAGATGCTTGGCAGTGGTAGTGTGGAAGTCATTTGCTCCCTTGAGACTAGGTTTTTTGGTCTATGTTCAAAAAATTGCAGCTATGCCTTTCTTTATATTCTCTTAATGTAACTGCTCCCGCAGATACACATAAGTTTGTATACACAGCTGGAATTAACATAAGAAGAGTATCTGTCGACTTTTGATTGCACCAAAGAGCATTTTTTCCGATAAACAGGAACCAACTAAGCTGCAGGATAGACTCTGCATAGTGATGTCCTCAATCTTATATTGACAGTTGCTGTAATATTTTCACCTTTAAAATCAAGATGAATGAAGATGAGCTTTTTTCTCACTGTGATTTCCCTGACATTTGAACCTTCACATTTTCCGTACTCGTTAATGAACCTCTGAGGGTAACCGTTGTTTTCAACATCTTTTCGAGAATCAGAAATTCTTTATCTAATTTCTCTAAACAGCATATTCTTCTGACTCTATCGAACCAAGTTTTTACTGGTGCGTGTTTATGGTTATTTGGACAAAACTATTAAAATGCAAGTATTGCCCGTTCCATGTCGTCTTTCAGAAAACTGACGTGTAGAGACTACCATCTTCCAGGCGTTGCAAGGCAATTTCCCATCATTTTCATGTTCCCTAGTAAACTCAATATTATAATGTACCTAGTTGAATAATTCGAGTTGGTTGGGTGCATGACTTCCATTGTTGCACTCTACAAATTATTTATGGCCTAAACTTTTGTAGGCCAACTATAGACACTCCGAAAACCTGAAAATGATTATTTTTTATCTTTATTAATAGATTCCTAAACAGGCAGAAAGGTATAAAGTTTACTCACATCTTCTTATAATTCCTGAATAGTTATTATATGCATAAATGGAAATAATCTGAAAGAAGCAAGCTCCTTTACCTACCTGGAAGCGTCGCTTCCATCACAGACGGAACCGACGAGGATATCAAGGCGAAGATCGGAAAAACAAGGCAAGCCTTCGTTTCTCTCAAGTCTGTGTGGAGGTCAACAACACTCAGCATCAAAAATAAGATCCAGATTTTCAACTCCAATGTGAAGTCAGTCAGTGCTACTATACGGATCAGAGACTTGCACTGCGCGTCATAAGGAGCATCTCAAACAAACTACAGACCTTCATTAACAGTTGTCTTCACTCAATACTCAAGATCAGATGGCCAGAAAAGATCAGCAACAGGGAGGGATGTCTGGGAGCAAACCAAGCAGGAACCGATTATGAAACAAATAGGCAGGAAGAAATGGAGATGGATTGGTCATACTCTGAGGAAACCATCAAGTGACATCACTAGACAAGCTATTGTTCGAGTGGAACCCAAAAGGGAAGCGGCAAGTTGGTCGTCAGTACGAAGGTGGGGTGACTTGGAGGAGATCATGTGAAGAGGAGACAGGGGAAGACTCTAGCAAAGAGCCGAACCCAATGGAGACGCACGGCTGAAGCCCTATGTTCCTCTAGGAATTGAAGGAAACAATAATAATAATATTATATGCAGTGTTTCGTGTTTTACTAGTTCAACAGAGGGAACTGGAAAGTTGGGCGCCCGTTAGAAATTTCAAACTACTGATTACTGAACAAAGAATATTCTTTTCGATAGCTGTTTCATAAGGTTCTACACTTATAGATATCCATAATAATGAAATAATTAAAGTTATTAACAACCTTAATGTTGTTTAAATAACATCGAATCAACAGTATCAATAGATTACCGTTCAGTAGCATCTGTAAGCGTTATAATATTCATCAACATAACATTTTTTTTCAAAATCTTTAGTTCCTTTACTTTCCCAGTGGAATATAGGATTTCAAGCTAGAGGCTTCAATTTTCGGTAGGAGTGGTGTTTATTATTTTTACGGGATGGGGTTGCTAGCCTCATACCCAACCTTCCCTCTTTACCAGTCTTATTACTGGCTAAGCGAGGTAAATGAGTGCGTCGGCCGGAGATCGAACCCCAAACCACATGCATAGTTGGCAAGTATTCTACCACTGTGCAACCGACGCACACTTTGTTTAAAGTGGTGATTAGTATACACTAGAAGGTGTACATCTTTATTATTATTAGTAGTAGTAGTAGTTCTTGTCTAATATTGTGCTCACATAGAAGCTTAAACTTACTCTCTTTGTTCTGCATCCAGTAAAACATTAAATAACTACTGTTAGAAAGCCGCGTTATTATATGCGACAGTAGTGTTCCAATCAAATTCACCAGTAGTCAAAAAAAGCCATATTGTCTCTAAATGTCTTCATATATCACAAAAAACACATGCACATAAAATTACGGGAAAATTTGCATTCACAGCTTGTCAAAAAATTGCTTTAAACATTTTTCACACAAACGATAAAAGGTTATCAGATGGTACGACCAAAAGAATGTATACATTTCTTATTTGAGTGAACGGAAAGACACCTTTATGTAAACAATATCTTAGCAAATATTTGTAGATAGACTGAATAACAGACTGATATTTAAAGGATCACTAAAATTATTTTAAAAAAACAAGTTTGCAATCTAAATTGAAACTATTTATCGGTCTATACACTTGACTGTGGAACCTTGAAAAAATTAGGTTAATTTACCAAACAGTTACCAGGATAGAATCTCTCTCTCCTTTTCTCCAGTATAAACTACTTGTTGACCTGCTTCAGCTGTGACACTGATGTTGTTTTTGCAGTAATTCATCCTACATTTTGTGTTATATGTGTCTCTGAAAAGATGCCATAAAAATAATGATATCATATTTATCCTTTGAATTACCTGGTTCCCGAATCTTTTTCTGTCTTTAAAATATAGAATGGGCTAATTCGATAGTGGATCTGATTGAAGGCATAACATCAACTTGTAATCCACTAGAAGTCAGAGAACACCAAACATTCCTGCCTTTTCGTTTTTTGAGGACAGCTTTTTCATACACACAATCACTGGCATATAAAAAGAAGACAAAAACTAATAGCTTTTCCAGAGAATATGTGCGTTGGTGGCACATTCGTTAAGACTCTCGCCGACCATGCACATGGTCCGGGGTTCGATCCCCTGCCGACGCACACCCAATATCTATGGTCGGCCGATATCCATGCTGAAAATTCCAAACTTGTACTGAAAATACGGTGTGGCATCAAGCTGTAACCAAAAGTAAAAAAAGTAAATATAACTATTCAACCATTGCACCCGAAAGGGAAGCGGCGAGTGGGACGTCCAAGGGTGACATGGAGGAGATCGTGTGAAGAAGAGTTGAAACAGTATGGACTAACATGGATGCAAGTGGAAAGTATAGCAGAAGACAGAAGCAAGTGGAGACGTGCAGTTGAAGCCCTATGTTCCACTAGGAACCTAAGGGAACAATAATAATACAACCATTGCACTGGAGTATAATAGTTTGTGCCTCCCAGCTATTACAAATAAATGAACCACTGCATTTGTTAGCGAATACCACATATGAACATCTGTATTCAATCGCAATATGGTCGATTTATTATTACATTTGTAAACTGGATGGCAGCAAAAACCTTTCTTGTAGGCAGAGTTCAGGCTTCCAAATAGAGTTTAAACAAGAAAAATCAATTTTATTACCAGATATATTTCTCTTTGTGAAATGTGTTGATCATTTACTTGGCCTTTTTTTTAATTATGTGACGCTTCCAAAGAAACTGTTGTACATGAATGTCGAGTTTAAATGCGATACTGCAGCTGAGATTCTGGACAACCGCTTATCCAGATCGCTGAAAAGAGCTTTTTTCAGCTGAACTACTGATTAATTTTTAAAGTCGACGGATGGTCAGCGGTTATGTGAAGGGAAAACTGCAGCTTTGGGCTGCCTAAATGTGTGTTTATAAATTCTGTGGAGCTAGTTATACTGACCGCACAAAGTGCACACCTTCCAAATGCATCTGCGAACATTATCCGACAAAGTTAGAAAGAAAACAATGTAAGGCTATTACTACCTCAGTTTTTTGGCTCCTGGTGAGCTCCGGCCACAGAACTTCACCAGACTCGTCCTTTGAAGCTATCTACAAGGTGAGACCGAGTGGTATAAGAGGTTTTAGGTTTCAGGATTCTGCCATGGTCTTAATCTCTTTTCCAATCGTTCGCTTTTAGTCATTATTTCACTATTATCACTCTTACACACTCAGTATACACACTTCCTTAGCTTCATACCGATGAAATACAAACGTAATCTGATCAGGTTCTTAGGATTCAGAGCGAGGTCCATTTGTTCCGAAGACTGTATAGAGAAAGAACTCCAGGTCATCCGAGACATTCTAAGCGAGAACGGATATCCAGAGAAGTTCATTAAAGCCAATATAGGTTACAATATTCGTAAACATCAACTAGCAACGGTGGAAAAAAAACCTCTGTTTTTACGTCTACAATTCAAGGGAGATACTCCTGCGGAGATTCTATCGCAACGTTGAACCAGGGTGATAAAGAAAACTTTCTGCTTTGCACCTCTGTGTCTATCCTTCAGCAGCCGTCCAGTGTTCACCCAGTAACTCAAAGATATCTTACCCAAACTTAGCTCTTCTTCATGCATATACCCTTTCAGCTGTTTCTGTGGTTCAAGTTATATAGGGCTCACAATTAGGCAGGTTCGTCTACCGGCTCGAGAGCATTTACCAGCTTGGTTCAACAGGGGGGAAATTAAGTACGTAAAAAGCTCGATCCTATCACACTTGATCAAAACTGGACGTCTCATCGAAGTCAACGCAGCTTTCAGGGTTATATACTGAATTCCGAAGTCGTTATCACATGCAGTTTGTTTACGTCTGCTACACATACCTGAAGATGTTGCAATAAGATTGGCTAAACCGGAACTTTGTATACAAAATGAACACGTCCAGACACTGTTCCTACTGTGGTTAAACTTCTTCTCACCAAGAGTGCTTCTTACCCTTAACCCTCTTGGTTTTTTCTCTTTCTTTGCTTATTATCACAATTATTATTATGATTGTTCGTCATAATGTACGCCCTTCATGCAAACATTCTGTCAATACTATCGAATTTTCCATGTGTTCTATCCGGACTTATTATCAGTGATATTATCTTTTTTCTCAATATATGTCCCTACCTGTTACTTTATTTCACACATTCGTCATTTCACTATGATCCTCTCATTGCAGTCTTACTATCTCCTCTCTAACACATACTACTTTGTACTAACCACTCACCTGACACCTTTTATAACCTTGAACTGACTTGTCAATTTTCCTACCCCACACTCTACACATCTATCATGACTAAACACTACCACTGTCAAATGAAGTATAATTATATTTCAATAGTTTACACACAATGATAAGTTTTGTTATTGGTAATATTTCGAGCAAAATTACTGCCCGTGTTCACACCACTGTTGGAATTGTTTTTGACAACCATTGTCCCTCATTTTACAATATTTTGTAATCGATTTCAGCCTAGCACGACGTTTGTCACACAAATACGACTATTTATTTTGTCACCCCATAACTAATCTGTTATTCTACGTTAAAAATGTATCCGCCGCATAACTGGCCATTATTTTAACGACAACAAACAAATACCATATTTTATAATTGTAAGAACCTGAAGAGAAATTACTGAAAAGAATATTCTTCGTTCAGACTGACTTCTAATTCAGAAGATTATTGTATCTAGTAATCTAACTGTAGTTACTGTTTACCTTGTTAGCGTTAACTTCACCTCTCTCTCTCTCTCGGGTGTGAGGACAAATACTCGCCGAAGACATTGGCTAGCGTTTGCGCTATATCGTGAATTGGCAGAAGTTAGAATTCATGGGCCATTGGATCGGGTCCCAGTGGCTTAACGGTATACGAGCTCGCCTTGTAACCAGAAGGTCCTGGGTTCGAACCCCGGTGGGTGCGTACTTCTGAAGGGTCCCAAACTAGGACGAAAGAGCTCTCCAGTACTTCCAGGTTTTCCAATGGTTCTCTAACTGATGTCAGCTCATGATGAAATCCTGTGACCAATCAACCAAATCCCTACAAACCAATACTCGAAAAACCTAATATACACTCAACTACAGGTCAGTATTGTGCTCAGTCCCCTTATAGCATAGTCAAATCTTCAAAATGTGAGTCTTAATAATTGCTCAATATTTAAATGTTTTATTTTTACTTTTCATCCTTATTTTGTTAATTTTTGATGTGAAATAAGTTTAGTAAATCTTGCTAAGGTGTTATTGACATTTATGTACCCTTGAGAACGGTTCACATCAAGTGAATGACAGCTCTGGCTACGTAATTCTCATTAGGTATAGGGGATTTCGACCTTTAGATGAAGTCTTTTAAAGGCGGATTATCTAAACCAATAACCTATGCATCGAAAACTGTTCAGTTACACTTTTTCCCCTCTCGATGAACGCTTGTTTAATACGTTGAAAATTATGAAGATATTACTGCGGTATAACAGAAAACAACTTAAAAACGGGAGAATGCAGACAATTCTGTATTTTGCAAGACGATAAAGGCAATTACGATCACAATAACTCCCTAATTATTAAAAAAAATTATAAATCTTTAACTATTTATTTGCAAATGCTTGAAGTTCTGAAAACTAAGCATTGATGTCAGCTAGCGTTAAAATCACGAATTAGTAGGAGTTGGAATTCATGGACCGATGAATCGGTTCTCAGTAGGTAAGTAGTCTACCAGCCTGTCTTGTAACTGACAGGCCCAGGTTTCGAACCCTGGTTGGTACGTATTGCTGAGGAGTCTCGCTCTAGAATGAAACAACTCTCCAGTGCTCCTTGGTTTCCAGTGGTTCTCTAGCTGACATCAATCCTTAGTCAAACTTGAAAAAATCGCTCCATTTGAAATAGTGATTTTCTACACAGTTGAATTTTAAACGTTTTCATGCCGCAGTAAATTCACAAAATAAAATCGAAATACACGCGAAATCTGCAGTTTTTAGTGACTAATTTAGGAAGACTTATTTGATTTATGTCTATAAGCATCAGCTTTCATTGACATCTACTTCGATATTTACTCGCGATTCATGCGGAACGCAGAAATGTTTTTTACATAAATGCTCGAGTGCAAGCAATATAATTGCAGAATGCCTCTGATTGATCGAAGGAAGCAATATAACTTTGATGGAAGAGAACATTTCGATGAGTAAAGGTGTAGACAGGCAGCCAAATAAATATGAAAACTTCTGCAACTTACTAATGTCAGTATTTTGAAATACAAACCAAAAGATCCATCAGAAAAAGGGGATAAAATTAATACCATTTACCAAATAAATTGTATGAACTGCAACAAACATTACATCGGCCAAAGTGGGCGTCCCCTTCGAATCAGAATCCAAGAACATAAATCAGCCGTGAAAAGACATGATATGTATTCTTTGGTATCAATGCACACAGACAATTATGGTCATAAATTTGATTGGGATCATATCAAAATCTTAAACAGAAGAAACACGAAAAGTGCCAGAGAATTCCTAGAAGCCTGGTACTCAAGCGAAAATGCAATTAACAAACACGTTAATATAGATGAAATATACCAACTAATAAAAAGTAAATCAGGTGACCAAAAAGTTTAAAATCCAAGTCAATAGAAAGTGGTCAATACATATGTAAAGATAGTCACCAGGAGACGCAATTACATCACGTATGAAGAAATTTAAATCATTTCACTTTGTGCTAAATATGGCGCTGAAGATGTTGTCCAGAAGGACGACGAAAGCTTCGCAACTAAACCAACCAGCTCAGAGAACACTGTTAATTGCAATGTCAGTATTATTATATTATTATTCCCTTGGGTTCCGAGTGGAAAATAGGGCTTCAACAACACATCTCCACCTTCTCCTATTTTCCACTCTCCTCTTCAGCTTCAACCATCATTGACCATAATCTCTCATCTCCACCTCACCACACGATCTCCTCCATGTCACCCTCGCACCAACGACTCACTCGTCAGTTCCAACTGAGGTTTCACTCAAGTATTGGCTTGGCGTGCGATTTAATTTGATGGTATCCTCAACGTATGCCCGATTAATCCATCTCCTATATCTTTCTCCTACATATTTGTTGAGCGATTGGTTCTCGTCTTTTGGTTTTTTCCAGTCAGTAAGAGTTTCTCGATGCTAATTCTTTCTCACCAGCCGGCTGGCCATTCGATATTCAGTATGGAGCCAGCCAGCGAAGGTGGCAGCAGTTGATAGAAGTCTGGAGTGGCGTGTTGCAAATCCTATCCGTGACACGCAGTGCAAGTTTCTGACCCATAAAGAAGCACTAACTGACCGACTGACTTCACATTTGTGTTGAACAGAATCCGAATCTTGTTGTCTGCTCTGTCTGAGGCGGAGTATAGTGCAATGCAGAAGATTTCCAAACTGGTTTCAGGTTGATGAAGGCGTGAATATCTAGCCTTTCCGATTCTGACTGACTGGCTGACTGTCTCACTGGCTTTGACATCTTCATCCGTTCCAACTGCCTGTTGTTGAAACGATGCTGGCTTCCTAGATAAGTGGAGTCAGGAAGTAGCCTCTGTTAAATCTCTCCCATTGATGGTAATTGGTGCTGGTTTTAATGCTGTTTCTGCTGTTATCTTCATCACCTCCGTCTTCTCCATGTTCACCTGGAGTCCTGTCTTCGCTGCCTGCCAGCCTCTTGTACCAATTTGTTGGTTTTCGCGTGAAAGTTTTCTAGTTTATGTGGTATTAGACAAATATCATTTGTGAAATCCAGATCCTCTACAGTCTTCTTATTGGTGGTCCAGAGTATTCCTGTCTTCTCACTCCCTGTGCACAGTTTGAGGCATAATCCAGTCCACCACAATTAAGAATACCATCGGTGATAATAGGCAGCTAGCTTGTCTTAGTCTTGTATGCACTTCGAACGCTTCTTGGCTCTTTGAGCTAAAATCATGTGTGTAATGTCGATATGTCAGAGATTATTTTAACTGTTCATTGTGAATAATAGAACACCCTAATTATAATGCCTAACTTGAGTACAGTCAGAAAAATTGCTACTTTTTATCTTTATTTTCAGATTGTAGAACGTTTTAAAAAGCCGCTCTGGGATACAAGTCATTCAAAGGCATGGGTTGATCAGGTCTACGTACTGCTGTCACACACACACACACACAAACAATAAACCAAAAGGAAAGGGATTATAGATGCGTGCTGTGAAGGCTTTCAGACCGGAGAGAGACAGCTGCCGACTGCTGACTGCTTTTCATTAGTTTCCCAAATAACATCATTTTGTAACAAAATCTACCTTGGAATCGATATTTCAGTTTAATTGCAATAGGATAAACAAATATTCACTCATTATCAAATTACTTCTAATATCAACCTATTTGTTCACTTTGCCTACGAAATAATTAAATAGAAAAAATACAATGTAATTCATCTACTTTTCATTGTCAACCTTTTTTTTTCGTTCGACAGTATCATTGGGTCAGTGAGAACATTTTAGAAAAAATTGCCGTCTTCTCCTTATTTCTTGGTTACATTTCAATTGAATTTTAAAAGAAAAACTTTAAAAATATGAAAAAAACAAATGCATCCCGATGATTTGCATGACTTTATTTCTTTTCATTTGTGTTCACCTAACATGACCTTAATGTAAACTCATGTTAATGAGAACAAAAAAAAATGTGTAAGCAAATGTGTAACTCTATGGATGAGAACTTTTAACGATTTTGTTATTAGAAATTTATAGCTGCTCAAATGGAACATCTTAAGGTAAGTTTCAAAATTCCTGTTATACTTCAGCAGGAGCTTTACTCTCAGTACTCGATTTTGTTTAACTTCATACTGAAGTCGTACACGTCTTATCTTCAAAATGATAAAACCTGAGGAACACCGGTTGATTGCATAAATAGCCTATTGTATGCACATCAATACGTAATTATCAAATTTCAAAGCTGAAACAGAAAGTTCTACAATATGATGACTGAAATAAGTAACATTTGGATTATAGTACTGTATTACTTTTGGATAATGTGACAGACAGCGGGCAGCAAGGAAACAGGCATAAAATGGACCCACACAAAAATCTTGGAGGATCTGGACTTCGCCGATGATATATGTCTGATTTCCCACAAACTGGAAGATATGCAAGCGAAAAGCAACAATTTGGCAGAAGAAGCATCAAACATAGGCGTTCAGGTGAAAATAGAGAAAACGGAGGCCAACAGCAACAAATGGAAATAATCTGAAAGAAGCAAGCTCCTTTACCTACCTGGAAGCGTCGCTTCCATTACAGACGGAACTGACGAGGATATCAAGGCGAAGATCGGAAAATCAAGGCAAGCCTTCGCTTCTCTCAAGTCTGTGTGGAGATCAACAGCACTCAGCATCAAAAATAAGATCCGGATTTTCAACTCCAATGTGAAGTCAGTGCTACTATACGCATCAGAGGCTTGGCGCTGAGTCACAAAAGGCACTTCGAACAACCTACAGACCTTCGTCAACAGCTGTCTTCGCTCAATACTTGAGATCAGATGGCCAGCAGGAGGGATCTCTGGGAGTGAACCAACCAGGAACTAATTATGCACTAAATATGCAGGAAGAAATGAAGGTAGATTAGCCATACTCTGAGAAAACCATCAAGTGACATCACACACCAGGCTGTCACTCGAGTGGAACCCGATTGGAAGCAGCGAGTTGGTCGTCAGTGCGAGGGTGACATGGAGGAGGTGATGTGAAGAGGAGACGAAAGCATGTGGGCAGACGTGGAGCCAGATGAAAACGTTCGCAGAGAACCGAACGCAATGCAGACGAGTGGCTGAAGCCCTATGTTCCTCTAGGAATTAAAGGAAACAATAATATAATGAATTACTTTAGAACCAAGTTCTCAGTCTAAAATATATACAGTTCGAGGGATGAAATGTCATCAAAGTTTCCTTCGGAAACTGAAGTTATTCAGGTTACAATATGTGGTCTTCTCGATATTATGAATAGTAATCAAGGAAGCAAGCATATTTGCATAAAAAATGTGTGCTACTAATTGATTCACATGAGCAGTTGCATACCAATCATATTAACCAGTAGTGATCGCCAGTCGGAGTGAGGCGATCTCAACACTGGACAGCCGTCTGACCCGGTTGTACCTGGCCATCTCAACACAAAAGCTCTCATCTAGACAGTGAGCGATAAAGTATATTCCCTTTTTGATTAGTTCCTCATCAACAGTTCTACACTAATATTTAGTTTTAGAAGAGAAGTATGCCAAGCACCTAGTGATGTCAGTGGATAGGAATTATCACTGGAAATCACACTGATTGGAGGTAATCTGTAGGAATTACCAGCAGATTGTTTGCCAACAAGAGATAAAAGTGTTTTGAGATAAAGGAGTGGTGCAAAATAACTACGGAATTCAATACCGGCTGGTTTCAACCGACTCAGCTGTATGTGCTGAGTCAAACCAGGTGCACAGCTGATGATCTTGGCCCCCAAGGCGATCAGAATGACCGTCCCGCACTTAGTTCACTTCAACGTAGCTAGGATGTACTATTGGTTGATGTGAGCGTTATACAACTATGCATATCAATCAGTCAATCAGTAGTGCATAGTTTTATGCAGATATGCTTGGTAAGACAAACAGAAGGCGTAGCAATGGGATCACCAATATTCCCTATCGTAGCAGATATATTTATGGATAGCTGGGAAAATATGGCTCTTAATACGTTTAATCCTACTCCAAAAATATGGTGGAGATATGTGGATGACACTTTCACAGTGTTAAAAACAGAACATATCTCTAGCTTCTTGACACACATATAAACTCACTAGTGAAGGGAATAAAATTCACATTTGAATCGGAACATGAAAAAGGAGAATTAGCTGAGTTAGATTGTAAGATAAAACGAATAGAAGAATGCAAACTACACACTAGTGCTTATAGAAAACCAACGCATTCTAATAGATATTTAGACTTTAATTCATCTCATCCTTTAACTGTTAAGGCAGGCTTAGTTAAGTGTCTGTCTAACAAACCGAGCAATGGCACTAAGTAGCACAAAAGAAGACCTAAATGATGAGATAAAACAGATAGAAGAGGCGTTGGTGTTAAATAACTATCCTATAAAATCCATTAGGAAGATTGAAAAAGGCCAAAAATAAAAAGAATTGTGAAACTAGTAATAATAACATAAATAAGAAAGAATATAAGTCATCCACTGTTATACCATTTAAGGAGGGGACATCTGAGACCCTACGTAGGATTCTTAATAAAGCAGGAATTAGGGTGGCATTCAAACCTACAAACTCACTCAGGGACAAGCTCTGTAGGTTAAAGGACCCTGTTGACCCAACTAGACAAAATAATATAATTTACAAAATACCCTGCAATGACTGTGAGTGAGGTCAACGACATAGGTCAAACTAGTAGATCGGGGGTAGTCAGATTGTCGGAACGTAAGAATTTAGCTAAGGGAAGAATGGTTGACCCCGAGAAGATGAGTAATTTAGAAAAAAGCTCAGCAATTGCACTTCACGCATTAACAAACAACCACACAAAAGGGTGGGAGAGGGTTAAAATTCTAAAGAACAACATGGGTAGGTGGGGAGAAAGGTTGATTACGAAATCCTTGTTCATTGAGTCTACACCCAACACATGCAACAGAGATATGCTTGGTTTCTTGATAATGTATTACTTTTGGTGTTATTCAGGTAAAATAAACAGAATTAACAAGTACTTCGCTAAAATAAGTCAATATTGAGCAGTTAATACTTGCATTTCAAAGTTAACTGATAATTTAATGTGAACGCCATAAGGATTATGGTAAAGCTTATGCTCTCCAAATAGTGGCCTAAATGTGAAATAAACAGAAGTGTTCACACCGACTGGTCACTAGTGAGTATGCAGTGTTCACAGCCTAGTTTTCAGTGTGTTAGTGCTGATTGCATTCTAGCACTCAGACTTATAGTAGGGTCATGTTTAGGGTATTTAAAGGCTAATCAGAATCGTCGTTCATAAGATGTTTTTCCACAGATTTGTATAAGACACATTCCAAATACATATCCCTAAACAGTACTCTGGTCGACTGTATAGATTTTCTTTCTTTTCAAAAAAAAAAATTAAATCGAGTGCAGGTAAAAATCTTGTTTTCAGCTGAAATATAAAGTTTAAGATTTAAAGTTTGAATGAATAATATAATTTCTAGAAGTCAAACTAGGCTTTCTTCCACGATGTCTATACATAATAATCAAATGACTAAATACTTTTCAAACTGACTGACGTCTACCTGCATTCTACCTAGAAAAAAGGCTGGAATACTCATAGTTTAAAGTCGATAGAAAAGTCATTATTTTTATTTACTGAAGACTAATTACTATACCTTCATAATCAAGCAATAACAAGGTGAATAGTATTCAGAAAATAAAATTACCAGCAAAAATGCTCATCATGTAAGCCTTTACTTCCCACATTCGGTTGAATTCGTCAAGAAACACGAATGAAAAGATAATTGTATATATATTCCCTTATTTTTGCTAATATATGTTCGCTCTAGTACAACTATGCAGACTGGCAAATACAACTGTATCCAACAAGAGAGGGAAGATTTTCCACCATCAACTTTCCAAGTCAATAAAAATTAATGCATGCTTGAAAGAAATTAGGACTTTAGGATTCACAGCATTTAAATGGAGTGTTCCCAAGCTACTTAAGTAAGGCTGGATGTTGTATTAATATTCTAGATCTAAGGTGAATATTAGGCCAATTTGAAAACGCTCTTTAAACAAATGGTCGAAGCTGTTACTATTTCACTAGATTGAGCCTAATGGGACAGAATTATAGATCTCACATTATTACTCAATTTTGTTGAAGTAATTTAACGTTTTTTTAGAGTCTAGTCATTTTGTAACATTAAAAGTGATACCTACATTTCCACCGTCTTCAGGTGATGTCTTTAAAGTATTCACTCAGACATTGACATTTTACACATTTAGATTATTCGCGCAAATTTTACAACTAATTCATTGGCTATCGACGTTCAACGCATTCATGTTAACATTCGAAAAGCACTTTAATATATCTAGATGTTGCTCCGTAGCTGATAAGGAAAAGAAATCGAAGTATTTGTTGACAGCATCAAAATATTCACTAAAATTACTAGTACCAACTAGACATTCCAATTTAACAATTTCCCACCAGAAGACATGCACTTCAAACGGATAGCAACTAACGAACCAGTTCGTTATATAATATACATTTCAAAGTTTACAAAAAGCTTTACACAACTAAACCAACGATTTCCAATAACAAGAAGGCAATTACTGAATTATTCAGCTGGATTTTAATCGTGTACATACACTGTAGATCAGTGTAAAACCTAGGAGGAAATAAAGACACAATTTTCTCTATACTCAGTATGAAACGCCAATCAAATCCCTGCAGACCAACACTTTAAAATTAACCTAATGCTCACTAGTAACTGACTACAGAACGAAAATCGCCTGGAGTTTTCGTGAGAAGTAGTGAACAGTAGGATTTGGCGAGTTGGCTGTGGGGATAAATACTCTCTCCGATGACAAATGGCAGGTGGTGGCGCTATGTTTAGCAAACTGACAGAGGTTAGAGTTCATGGACTAGCTATTGAATTCCGTCCCAATGGCTGAGTCGTCAACGAGCTGGCCTGGTCACCTACAAGTCCCACCGTTTGATCTGTGGTGGGGAGGTAGGTGAACACTGTTAGAGAGTGTCAAACTAGACCAAAACAGCTCTCCAGTATTCCCTGGTTTTCAGTGGTTCTCTAAATGAAGTTATTTCGTGGTCTAACGTGAAATCACTTAAATCTCTACAAGCCAACACTTGAAAACTGGGGTAATTTTGGCTACAGTGTGACTTGAAAGAGTAAACACATTTGTCTAACAAATAAAATGTCTGCATGTCTTCATATTCATTCTGAAATAAATTATGGGGATCTATTGAATGAATGTGTAAAATTTAATTTACAAATCCCCTGTATTAATGTTTGCCATCAAAGAATCAGCAAAATAGAATTCATAGGGTTTCTTTCAAACAAGTCAATAATTTCTGGATGTATCGATTCTTCCTACTAATTTACAAAACGGAAAATTCATAAACTGAACAGATATTAGTCAGAAGA
Source organism: Trichobilharzia szidati (assembly GCA_944472155.2). Lineage (NCBI taxonomy): Eukaryota > Metazoa > Platyhelminthes > Trematoda > Strigeidida > Schistosomatidae > Trichobilharzia > Trichobilharzia szidati. Next base: position 128,116,942 of record OX235279.1, on the reverse strand, counting down.
GATGAGTCTTCGTGCATGTATTCACCATTACTGTACACATATTAGGTGATTCGATATGTAGGTCTCAAATACATGAACTGTTGGATACAACAGTATTCAAATATCTGTTTGTGGAAAAGCGCCATGTCAATATAAAATGATATGCATCTGAACATGAGAGCAGGATTAACAGCCGATTGTCGCCAGATATCCAAGATTCACCAGGTTCCCACTAAGTATAAAACACTGACAAATCAGCGTAGACAAAGACCAGATGATTTATCCAGCAAACATTTGATAAAGGCCAGATCACGTGAAAATGATGCTTTTCACCAAAATTAATAACCACAAAGTAACTGCAGTATTTAGGACAAAATCGAAAGTCTTAGACAATAGGAAAAGTGAAAAAACCTAAATAACATCACAAGTGCAAAGCCGACATTTTTGATTTTCCAAATCAACTACTCATGAGTAGATTTCATTGTTAGATGAAATTTCTTCATTAGTCACCACATAAATAAAATATAAGGTATCAAAAAACCTGCAGCAAAACAAAACTAGCAACAACACCACAAATACACATCGCATAATTCCCAGTCAATTCCACCGTAGCAATGATGAGTCTCTGGCCATTCGCATCGCAAACCGGAGCTGTGCATACAAAAGAGAATTACTCAACCACTCCTAAGATCATGACAACAACTGTTTTGATATTTGATGAATTTATATGGTTAGCATCCCTGCATCTATAATTGTTCAAAATTTTCCGATTCATTAACAAACCATGCAGTGAGGAGCCCACACGATAACATCACGCTCCAGGACACAGCTGAAATGCAATAAAAATGAGGAAACACAAGTTGGTGACATGGAGGAGAATCTCTGAGTTGGAGGAAATGACAGCTACCAGGGAGAAAATAGAAGAGAAGAGAGGAGAGGAAGATGGTGAAAGAGAAGATGACTCAATGAAAAGATGGACAAGAGAACAGAAGGAGAAGCTGGGTTCACAGTAATCTACACTACACTGAATCAAGAAAGAAGTGAAGAAGAGTGATACGAAGGACAAAAGACAATTCTACTACACACTGACAACTGAATTAGAAAAGTTCCAAGTTAAAGAGACCTTGGAACACTATATGAGATAATCAGGACTCAATCCAGGAAAAGATCAAATCATATGACGAAACCAACAAAAGATGCTCAAGGGAAACTAATTTCCAAGGAGGAGAAACAAATCAAACAATGGGCTGATCACTTCAAAGGTCTCTTGAATTGACCCTCATCTGAAACTCGTCCAGAAATACACCACCACCAACAGCACGCACAGAACTGCCTGCCAGGACTACCAGTGGACACCCATCCTCCAACTAAAGCAAAAAATCTTTAATGCGATCAAGCTACTGAATGCCTGCAGCGAAGGCAACAGAACTAGACCGAATTCCCCAACCTGAAGCACTGAAAACGGACCGAGAGACTACGGCAGATATGCTGAAGTCATTATTGCAAACGTTTTGGAAGGAAGGAAGGAAGGAAAGGTGTCTACCGATTGAGAGGAAGGCTGGCCACCTTGTCAAGCCACCAAATGGCTAACTAGGGCTCTGTAAGAACTGGCGCGGAATCATGCTCTTGTCCACGCCAAGTAAAATAAAAGTAAGTTACATCATCCTGGAGAGAATAAAGGATGCAGTGGATACAGAAATCCACCAGACCCACCGGAACAAGCTAGATTCTGGAAAGGTGAAGCATTGATTAATCAAATTGCAACTCTACGCATCAAAATTCCCATCTTGGTTTAACAAAGGTCCGAATAAAGCTATAATTAGATGAATAATAGCTCATATCGTCGATACTGACTCGACATCAAATCGACTCTAACAAAGCTTCTAAAGTTATTTATCGCATATCACCCAATCTCTCGCATGGTCTCCGAGTACGACTTTACCATACAGCAGAGGCAATCGGAATTCTTCTGAACAAGTCAAATCTGTTTGTTCAGTGGAAATTTGTACAGCCCGTTTCTTTGCCATGGATGGCCAATTATAATTGTATTATTGTTCCCTTGGGTTCCTAGTGGAACATAGGGCTTCAACTGCACGTCTCCACTTGCTTCTGTCTTCTGCTGTACTTTTCACCTGCATCCATGTTAATCCATACTGTTTCAGTTCCTCTTCACACGATCTCCTCCATGTCACCCTTGGACGTCCCACTCGCCGCTTCTCTTTCGGGTTCCACTCGAGCTATGGCCTGACGCGCGATGTCACCCAATGGCCTCCTCAGCGAGTGTCCAATCCATCTCCACTTTCTCCTGCATATTTGTTGAGCGATTGGTTCCTGTTTTGTTCGTTCCCATAGCTTCTTGTTTGTGATTCTTTCCGGCCATCTAATCTTCAGTATAGAACGAAGACAGTTGTTGATAAAGGTCTGCAACAGGCTGTTGGAAATATTCTTTGTGACCCGCCAAGATTCTGATCCGTATAGAAGAACTGACTGACTTGACGTTTGTATTGAAAATCCGAATTTTGTTGTTGATGGTGAGTGACGAAGATTTCCAGATTGGTTTCAGGTTGATGAATGTGTTTCTCGCCTTCCCGATTCTCGATTTGATATCCTAGTCCGTTCCTCCTGTAGTTGAGACAATGCTCCCTAGATAAGTGAAAGAAGTCACCTCTTTCAAATCCCTCCCGTTGATGGTGATTGGCGCTGGATGTTGCTGCTGCTGCTGTTGTTGTTGTTGGTTGGTTGGTTATTTTCATAACCTCCGTCTTGTCTATGTTCACCTGGAGTCCTGTCTTTGCTGCTTCTTCGACCAGTTTATTGGTTTTCGCTTGCAAGTCTTCGATTTTGTGTGACATCAAACATAAGTCATCCGCGAAATCCAGGTCTTCTAGGTTCTTCACGTCGGTCCAGGATATCCCTGTCTTCTCGTTTCCCACTGTCTGACGCATAATCCAGTCCGCCACAATTAGGAATATCATTGGTGATAATAAGCACCCTTGTCTGACTCCTGTGTTTACTCCAAACGTTTCGCTGAGTTTTCCGTAGTGGATCACTTGACATGTGCCGTTGTCGTACAGCTGTTGAATAAGGTTGATGAATATTTGGGGTACGCCGTAGTACTCGAGTAGTTTACAAATTACTTCGCGGTCAACGCTGTCGAAGGCCTTCTCAAAGTCTATGAAGTTGAGGTAGAGATTTGATTGCCATTCCATGCTTTGTTCGATGATGATGCGTAGAGTTGCGATTTGGTCAGAACATGATTAGCCTTTCCTGAATCCAGCTTGTTCTGGTCGGAGTTCTGTATCCAGTGCGTCCTTTATTCTCTCCAGGATGATGCGACTCAGGATTTTACTTGGCGTCGACAGGAGCATGATTCCTCGCTAGTTCTTGCACAGTCCTAGGTCGCCTTTCTTTGTTAGTTTCACGAGGTAACCTTTCCTTCAATCAGTAGGCATTTTTCCCTCTTTCCAGACCTTTTGCAATAATGGAGTCAGCATATCTGCTGTCGTCTCTGGGTCCGATTTCAGTGCTTCGGGGGTATTCCATCTGGTCTGGGACTTGGTTATCTGATAATAATAATAATAATTTGCTTTATTCCAAAACAGTACTTGTGATACAGATATAGTGTCCTCAGGTCTGTTTTGCCTGCTGTCTTCTCAGCTTCAGTAGCCAGGTTGTCGTAGAATTGTCTTTTGTCCTTCCTGGCACTCTTCTTCACTTCTTTGTCCAGTGCTGTGTGAGTTGAGTTCAGCGTCTCTTTCTCTTGTCCATCTTTCCATTGAATCATTTTCTCTTTCACCATTCTCCTCTCCTCTATTAGCTTCCAAGTGTCCGTTGAGAGCCATCCCTTGTATTGTTTCTTCTTTCTTCCTAGAACCGTTGAACACGTTTCATTAAAAATTACCTTCAGGGAGTTCCAATGGTCTTCCACGGATGATTCCTCAGTGGTGCCACGTAGTGTTTCTTGCTTTGCTCTGACAGTTGCAGTGAAAATGTCCTGTGTGATTGTGTCCTTCAGGTTTGCGTGCTGAACCTGCATTGTGGCCTATCCCGAGCTATCCTCGAGGCTTTCAGCTTCACCTTGAAAGTCCCTTGTACTAGATAGTGGTCTGAACCCACATCTGCTCCTCTCCTCGATCTTGTATCCAGTAGGCTCCGTCTCCACTTCCTTGAGATTGAAATGAAGTCTATCTGGTTTCTTTTGTGTGTCCATCTGGTGAAATCCATGTCGCCTTGTGTATATCCCTGTGTTTGAACACAATGCCACCAATCACCAAATCATTGAAGGCGCAGAAGTCTGAGGAGAGTTCACCATTGTCGTTCATTTCACCGAGGGCCTCACGACCCATGGTGAGTTCTCTTCCTGTATTGTCTCCTCCCAGTTTCGCATTCATATCACCCATCAGGATTTTGACATCGCTCTTTGGGACGTTGTCCATTACTGTTTGTAGTTGACTGTAGAAATCCTCCTTTTTCTCATGTTCTGAGACGTTTGTAGGCGCATAGCACTGAATGACTGTAACCTTCCTTCCTTTTGAGTTGAACCCGGCTGTCATTATCCTGGAGGAGATTGGTTCCCACTGCATGAGAGCCTTAGCCGCTGTTGGTGACATCATGATGGCTACTCCCTCGGTGTGCTCGTGATCGTCCTCTGGGTGACCGGAGTAGATTATTGTCTCTCCAGTTGGTAGTTGGCATCTTCCGCATCCGTTCCATCTGCTCTCGCAGATTCCCAACACTTCTAATTTATATCTCCTCATTTCTGCGGCTACCTGGGCAGCCTTTCCAGTTTCGTACATTGTACGAATATTCCACGTCCCCATCCTTATTTTCGCTTTCATCGAAAGAAGGCACATCGGCTGACTGGCTTCCCGAAGGCTTTCACCAGCCTGCGTCATTTCACTTCCCAGATTTCAGCGAACAATAAGGTCATTGTTTGTATTTGTAGAATCTTTAATATGTTTGTGCGCTGAAGTTTCAGTAGAGATTTCGTTGTTTTCGGGGTGGAGTTGCTAGCACCACACCACAACCCCACTCTTTATCCGGGCTTGGGACCGGCTAGAATATTAGTGACCTAGTAATTTTGGCGAGGTTATGGCCAATTAAATAATATGTATTAACTTTTGAAAACCAATTTTTCCCTTCCTCTTTGTAACTATCTTTTGACTGAGTTAATTTTTACAATTCTGCCTAATTCTATTCACTTGTTTGTATTTTACGTAACTCCTCTGAGTCATCCTTTTCTTCTTAGTCATCATCACTATCTTACAAATTTCATGATCAAGCAATAACTTGTTGCTAAAGCCTAAGAATCAACTTCTCTTGAATTCCATAATTAATTTTCACCCCTCTTTTAAAACTTAGATATCTTCTTACTAATACCCATTAGTTATTTGTTTTGATGACCTATAACCTCTTGATTTCACCACCACCACCCTATACCTAAAACCGATTAAGTAAAATGACCAATTGACTGGTGAAAAATTTTGATGTGAAGAACGCTATGTCAGTGTGGAGTCAATGATGCGGGACTAATTGAAAAGGAATATATTTCTTCTCTCAACCTGTTGTTTTTTCTAAATGTGTAAATGCGAATTTGTGAGGTAAAGAATGTAGGTCAAACATCTACCTCAAATTCTTTCATAGACTTCGAAAAGGCCTTCATCAGACAGCGTTGACCGAGAGGTAGTTTGGAAACTACTTGAACACCACGGCGTTCAGTGCTCAAGTCTTTATTAACCTCATTCAACAGCTGGCTATATGACAATGGCATGTGTCAGGTGATCCACAACGGATAACTCAGTGAGGTGTTCGAAGAGAATACAGGCAGGAGTAAGACAAGGCTGTCTGCCTATTATCACCCACGATGATATTCTTCATTGTGATGGACAGGATGAGGCGAGGAGACAGAAATAAGAAGACTCCATCTAGAAGATCAGGATTTCGTAGATCGAAAGAAGGTACATCAGCTGACTGGCTCCATGAAGACTTTGACCAGACCGAATCATTCCGTCTCTCTGATTCAAGCAAGCAGGTATGAGTTTTTGTGAATACAATTTTTGTCGTGTTTCTCAGTTTCTGTAGCGATTAGACTGATTTTTCGGTGTAGGGTGGCTATCCTCACACGTAATGTTCCTTCTTTTCCCGGGCTTAGAACCAGCTAGAAAACCAGTGAACTAGTAAACTAAGCAAGGCTTTTATCCAGTTACTTCGCAGAAATATCAATGCAGTTGATGCATATGTTCTCTTGAGCATATCACACGGGGAATGATAGATGTAAAGGGATCAGTTTATTACCCACCCCTACTACTAGTTTGAAATACATGAAAGTGGAAGTCGTAGTTATTACTGGCATTCTTTACTGCTCATAAACTTGATATCTTACATACTGAAGCATTTTTGAATTTTGTTTTCATTGTAGAAGATCGAATGGAGGATTGTTATACAATTCTTAGAGCGCAAGCACATTTTCTGCGTGCTTTAATGGCCTACGTGTATGAGGAATGAGAACGGCAATGTTGTCGTCAGGAGACTTGTTTTCTACTGTTGCGCTTTCACTAGATGTGTTATTTTCATACATTTTGATATTGCTCATCATTGTTTCTGAAGATAATGTCATACCATATATCGGCCGTACTCAGCGTTCGCTATCCAAACGCGTCAACGAACATTTACCTTAATGGTTTTATAAAGGAGAAAACCGATGCCCCCGCAGCTCGATCCTTGAACATTTGATCGACTCTGGACACCAAGTCAAACCAGAAATAAACTTCAAAGTTATCTACAGAATACAAGGCAATCTTGCTAAAAGTGTACGGATCAAACTTCTCAACATCGCAGAAGCAATGGCGATTCATCTGCTAAATCCTGTACTTTGCATACAAAAGAAATTCGTTCATTCATTAAATCTACAATGGACGTAATCTTTCTTAATTTCAGTCTTATTAATTGTATTATTTTTTCTCTTGCATTTTATTATTTCAAATCTTCACTTATATTATTCTCTACCCCACCCTTCTGTAATCTCTACCCTCATTAACAATGTTAGTAACTTGACCAACGTCCAATTTCTAGTCAACTGAGTTACGTCATCCGATTAACTTACTTATTTTCAACTGTATTATTCTCTAACCCCACCCTTACTTGATTTTAAACACCATTCATTAACACTGTTTCCAACCTGACCTCATCTGAATTCTACTCACTTAATCAATTCTATTTTATTTTCCAACTTAACGATTGTTTAAAAGCCAAAAATTACTTATATTACATAATTATCTAAACTTTATAAATCTAATGTACACACACACAAACAAAATTGTATAAATATGCGATTGTACAGCTAAGTGAATGAATTCGCCGAAAAGAGTCTCTTCGCTGAACGCCTTCTTTTCTTTTATACCAAAATTAGGATCACTTTCCATTTGAACATGTTTTGTTATTATATGTTGACAATTTGTTCTATGTGTTTGAGGTTCTTTTGCATACAAGTGTTCACTTACTTGCTTTACTGTTTGAAAATGTTCGCGACAATTTTGAATTTGAATCAATAAAGTGTTCTCAGTGGCTTGAGATGTTCTTACAGTTAGTTCTTCTTGATCGATACACATTATGACAGGACTGTGTGTGAGAAGTAACTAGACTAGCCACTTCTTATTGTGTCTATGGATTGAACTGCTCCTGAGGAGCCAGTTATGTTTTGCTGGCTCAGGACACCACACCTATCAGTGCTACTAAATAACGGTGTGGTTAAAACCGTTAACAGTTTTGAATTAGGTCACCTCGTTCAAACAGGCCATAAAGCTAGCATTGGAGACTCCTCCTGTTTCACCTATGGGGTATGGAACAAATTAACAAAGGCTATTGGATACCGAACACTCCAGATGGCCAACGCCACTATAATTCGCTTAAATCAGCCGGAGGGAGCTGTGTGTGCAAATAACGGGTCTAGTCACTGTTACCAGCCTGGGCTTGTTGTGAAACGGATAAATTTATAAATTCCGTATTACTTTCCTTAAGTTATCCGACATTCATTTCTAGTGTTATCCTTATCACTTATGTTATCACTTGCAGATGCTTTTGAACCGCTGTCTATCGATATTATTGATTCACAGTTGATTTCATAATTAAGAAAAAAAAGAAACAACATTAATGATGTTATTTACAATCATTCTTTAATTATTTTGGTCATATAACTTTATAACATTATGAGTAAGTTATTGAAAATCATATTCCTTGTTCATTCATGAGTTTTCTAAAGTTTCCAGTGAGCATCTCCAATCAGTTGAATAACAGTGATAATAATAAAAATAAATATATTGGTTGTCGTTTACCACCTGAGTAATCCAAAATGTTATAGCTATTTATACTTTACTATGTTCTCCTCCTTCCATATCAATGCTAATTTTGTTAGTATCAATCACTATTACTGCATGTGTTTTTTATGGTGTAGCAACTTGAATTGATAATCGTTTTTACCAGGAATTCTAATTCGCTATTGTATATCAGTTATCTGTCAAAGACGTTTCTACAATTGTATAATTTCTTTCTATTAAACTAACTTCTGGTGCTTATATAAGGAAAACACATAAGTCAGTGAATATCTCTTTTCGATATCAAGAGGAATATGAAAAGAGGATTAGTAGGAAGCGGCGAAGTGTGATTCTGTCTATTAAAGTGGAAAACGACACAATGAAACAAACAAATTACAGTAGGTCATCTTTTGGATAAGACGGTGAAAATCTCGATGTCTGGAGAACTGTTTATGATATGTCTGCTCTGAACATGCAAGTAAATCCAGTGAAAAATCTAAATGGGTCATTATAAATTATTCAAATCAATCCCAGCATGTTTAAGAAAAATCAAGAGAAGATTTTTCTGAGCGTTTCTCTGTGTAAGCCACAGCTTTGTCAGACGAATTATTCGGATATTTTCTCAAAAACACACACTGTGATTAATTTCAATAATTTATAATGAATGAATGAATGAATCAATGTGACGTGGCGCTGAAATTATTCCACGAAGTTCGTAACACCTACATCTACGGTCTGGAAACTTATAATCGAAATAGGTCGGTCGATGTAAACGGCGCTAGCAAATATACATTTGAGTAGTTCAATTATTTCGACCATGAGGAAGGATATTTTCAAAGACGTGAAAAACACACACATTAGGAAACGAATACAACTGAAGCCTTATTTTGATTGACCCTGTATTAGTTAAAGGTGACAAAGTACAGTCTTCTTGGGCACAGATGCTAGGATGTTGTGGTTGCTATTCTCCTATGTTATGTTATATTTCAGAAAATTCAGGAAATAATATATCTGCAATTTTCTAAATCCGAGTGGATTTTCCCATTTCTTCGAGGGTGACTAATTGTACTTGTTCATTACTGCTGTGTATCTCACTCCTCACTGATTCACTCACTTACTATACCTGAGTGGTGTCATCACCTCGTAAGCTCGTTTCATTGTTCGCCTGTTCCGAGTACAAGTCTCAGTACTGGAAATCACTTCCTAATTCAACTAGAAAACTGTCAAGAGAGCAGATATTCTACACACATGTAATCGATTCAAACAGATAAGATCCAATGATATCCCTGAATAAATTAAAATAGCAGATATGAAGAAGTAAAGTACAATAAGTCATAGTCAGGCGAATAAGATCAACAGTTCCAGTTTCTTTTAAAAACAAATGTATTAACTAATCAAGTGAAGGTGTTTTTTGCTTGTTTATTTTTTGGTCAGACAAATAAATAGGCATGACTCATCCATCTTAGGATAAATATGCTAACAGTGTGAACGTGATTTCATATTATTTATGGATCAGTACAGTTTTTCATTAAGACAGATGACTAAGCTTGACAACGCTGCACACACCTACAAATAGAGAGAGAACACGTAAGAGAGCACACATATATTCAATGAAGCTACTGATTGATAAGTGTCCCGTAATTTGATGTAAAATATTGTCTATTGTCTTATCCTTTGCTTGCTTTGACTACTCTCTCTCTCTCTGTTTTTGTCAGTGTGTGGCGTTGTGAGCTTAGTCGTCAGTCTTAAGAAGAAGGAGAAAAAAACAAGTAAAATCTACGCTGACCCATAAATACCGTAAATAATATTCACACTGTTAGCATATTGATCCTAAGATGGATGAGTCATGCCTAATTATTTGTCTGACCAAAAAAAAAAAAAGAAGGAGGCCTTCACTTGATTAGTTAATACATTTGTTTTTGAGAAAACAGAAAGATTGAGCGAAGAAATATTTACTTTTCAATTAGATCCTCTTCTATGGCTCTACTCTAATATATATAGCATTTTTTACAATACACAACAATTTACCAAACACGTGGCGATACGTTTGTTAACAATAATTAACCAGTGTCAAAATGTCAATGGGTAGATAATTAAGGAAGAAAATTAATACACACAATTAAAAGGTAGAAATGGATAGAATAAATTAATTTTACAAGAATAACACGTAATTAAAGATGAAGTGGTCAAAATAAAATTAAGATAATTTGGACAATTATAATGTAATTTTACAAGAATAACACGTGATTAAAGAAGAAGTCAAAATAAAAATAAAAATAATTTGGACAATTATAATTTAATATGGGGAGGGGGGCGACGTAGTCCTGTCTTGTAACGATGGCCACGGTAAGCAAAGTGGCTGTACAAATTTCTTCTGTACACATAGGCTTGGTTTCTTCTGGTGGATTCCAATTGCTTCAGCTGTCTGTAAAAGACGAAATCTTAGAGCAAAGTTAAGATTAGTTGGAATACGATAAATGATTTTAAATGCAGTATTCACATCGACCTTGTGCTCAGTATCAACAAGGTGTGCTAAAATAGAACTACGGATAGATTTTACTTGTCCCTTGCTTAACCACGCTGGATGATGTTCAGAAATACGACGATGAAACTGCCTAATTGTACGCCCAATGTAGCTGGCTCCGCAGCTGCAGTCAAATTGGTAGACACACATAGAAGAGGCAAATTTAGGTAGTTTGTCCTTATTTCTCGAACATAGAATAGGGGTGGTTTTGAAGAGACAACGTACTTCTGCTGCATAATAAGCTCTTTTAACCGCATTCTTTAAGCGCTGTGTTATGATTTCACTGATGTTGTCACCGAGGAACTGCAATTTTATGAATATTGGCTTTTTTGAAACTGTAGCGATACTGACCCTTTTTGGTGCTGAATTCATATTCTTCTCAATAAATTTATCTGGATAACCATTTTTTCTAAGTAATTCTTTAATAATCTTAAGCTCCTCATTGAGGCAGTCGTCTGAACATATTAACTCAGCTCTATGAACCAAACACTTTACCAGGTTACGTTTATATTTCAAAGGTACAAAACTCAAAAAATGAGTGTACTGACCTGTTGTTGTAGGTTTCCTATACACACTCCTTCTTAGCGTGCCATCATCTTTCCTTGCCATGAAGACGTCTAGGAATGAGATACTGTCATTACTTTCTTTCTCCATGGTAAAGTTTATTGCTGAATGTGCTTCATTAAACTTGTCGAGGATATTCATTGCATCATTCTCATCCTTCATAACCACAAATGTATCATCCATATATCGACAGTAGAAATCCATGTCAAAGTGAAACTGTTGATCTTATTCGTCTGACTATGACCTATTGTACCTGTTCATTTCTGCTGTGAACCAGAGTATATTTCTGAGTTACCATTGCATCCTAATGGTTTTTCACAGAATATCTGTTTGCACTTTGGTTATATGGCGATAAGACGAGATGACTAGGACGACTGTTGTTGTTAGTCTTGTCTGATTCCTAGTGGAGGTTCTAGTTTCTGCATAATGCTTAATTTGGTACTTGGTAGAATAATTGCGAAGCAGGACAACAGCTCAGTCAGATGAAAGTCGGGACTAGTATAAAGAATGAACAGGTTTTGTTGAATCCGTCAATCGCCGAGAGGAGAATAATTTAACGATTGCTCAGACATTTTAATCAAAAGATCTGCTGTGGAATGACTTTCCCACAAGGACACGTTCACTTCACACGGATAGCAACTAATGAACAAGTTCCTTATATAATATACATTTCAAAGTTTACAAAAAGCTTTACACAACTAAACCAACGATTTCCAATAACAAGAAGGCAATCACTGAATTATTCAGCTGGATTTTAATCGTGTACATACACTGTAGATCAGTGTAAAACCTAGGAGGAAATAAAGACACAATTTTCTCTATACTCAGTATGAAACGCCAATCAAATCCCTGCAGACCAACACTTTAAAATTAACCTAATGCTCACTAGTAACTGACTACAGAACGAAAATCGCCTGGAGTTTTCGTGAGAAGTAGTGAACAGTAGGATTTGGCGAGTTGACTGTGGGGATAAATACTCTCTCCGATGACAAATGGCAGGTGGTGGCGCTATGTTTAGCAAACTGACAGAGGTTAGAGTTCATGGACTAGCTATTGAATTCCGTCCCAATGGCTGAGTCGTCAACGAGCTGGCCTGGTCACCTACAAGTCCCACCGTTTGATCTGTGGTGGGGAGGTAGGTGAACACTGTTAGAGAGTGTCAAACTAGACCAAAACAGCTCTCCAGTATTCCCTGGTTTTCAGTGGTTCTCTAAATGAAGTTATTTCGTGGTCTAACGTGAAATCACTTAAATCTCTACAAGCCAACACTTGAAAACTGGGGTAATTTTGGCTACAGTGTGACTTGAAAGAGTAAACACATTTGTCTAACAAATAAAATGTCTGCATGTCTTCATATTCATTCTGAAATAAATTATGGGGATCTATTGAATGAATGTGTAAAATTTAATTTACAAATCCCCTGTATTAATGTTTGCCATCAAAGAATCAGCAAAATAGAATTCATAGGGTTTCTTTCAAATAAGTCAATAATTTCTGGATGTATCGATTCTTCCTACTAATTTACAAAACGGAAAATTCATAGACTGAACAGATATTAGTCAGAAGAGATGAGTCTTCGTGCATGTATTCACCATTACTGTACACATATTAGGTGATTCGATATGTAGGTCTCAAATACATGAACTGTTGGATACAACAGTATTCAAATATCTGTTTGTGGAAAAGCGCCATGTCAATTTAAAATGATATGCATCTGAAGATGAGAGCAGGATTAACAGCCGATTGTCGCCAGATATCCAAGATTCACCAGGTTCCCACTAAGTATAAAACACTGACAAATCAGCGTAGACAAAGACCAGATGATTTATCCAGCAAACATTTGATAAAGGCCAGATCACGTGAAAATGATGCTTTTCACCAAAATTAATAACCACAAAGTAACTGCAGTATTTAGGACAAAATCGAAAGTCTTAGACAACAGGAAAGGTGAAAAAACCTAAATAACATCACAAGTGCAAAGCCGACATTTTTGATTTCCCAAATCAACTACTCATGAGTAGATTCCATTGTTAGATGAAATTTCTTCATTAGTCACCACATAAATAAAATATAAGGTATCAAAAAACCTGCAGCAAAACAAAACTAGCAACAACACCACAAATACACATCGCATAATTCCCAGTCAATTCCACCGTAGCAATGATGAGTCTCTGGCCATTCGCATCGCAAACCGGAGCTGTGCATACAAAAGAGAATTACTCAACCAGTCCGAAGATCATGACAACAACTGTTTTGATATTTGATGAATTTATATGGTTAGCATCCCTGCATCTATAATTGTTCAAAATTTTCCGATTCATTAACAAACCATGCAGTGAGGAGCCCACACGATAACATCACGCTCCAGGACACAGCTGAAATGCAATAAAAATGAGGAAACACAAGTTGGTGACATGGAGGAGAATCTCTGAGTTGGGGGAAATGAAAGATACCAGGAAGAAAATAGAAGAGAAGAGAGGAGAGGAGAGGAGAGGAGAGGAGAGGAAGGTGGTGAAAGAATAGATGACTCAATGAAAAGATGGACAAGAGAACAGAAGGAGAAGCTGGGTTCACAGTAATCTACACTACACTGAATCAAGAAAGAAGTGAAGAAGAGTGATACGAAGGACAAAAGACAATTCTACTACACACTGACAACTGAATTAGAAAAGTTCCAAGTAAAAGAGACCTTGGAACACTATATGAGATAATCAGGACTCAATCCAGGAAAAGATCAAATCATATGATGAAACCAACAAAAGATGCTCAAGGGAAACTAATTTCCAAGAAGGAGGAACAAATCAAACAATGGGCTGATCACTTCAAAGGTCTCTTGAATTGACCCTCATCTGAAACTCGTCCAGAAATACACCACCACCAACAGCACGCAGAGAACTGCCTGCCAGGACTACCAGTGGACACCCATCCTCCAACGAAAGCAAAAAATCCTTAATGCGATCAAGCTACTGAATGCCTGCAGCGAAGGCAACAGAACTAGACCGAATTCACCAACCTGAAGCACTGAAAACGGACCGAGAGACTACGGCAGATATGCTGAAGTCATTATTGCAAACGTTTTGGAAGGAAGGAAGGAAGGAAAGGTGTCTACCGATTGAGAGGAAGGCTGGCCACCTTGTCAAGCCACCAAATGGCTAACTAGGGCTCTGTAAGAACTGGCGCGGAATCATGCTCTTGTCCACGCCAAGTAAAATAAAAGTAAGTTACATCATCCTGGAGAGAATAAAGGATGCAGTGGATACAGAAATCCACCAGCCCCACTGGAACAAGCTACATTCTGGAAAGGTGAAGCATTGATTAACCAAATTGCAACTCTACGCATCAAAATTCCCATCTTGGTTTAACAAAGGTCCGAATAAAGCTATAAGCAGACTAATAATAGCTCATATCGTCGATACTGACTCGACATCAAGTCGAATCTAACAAAACTTCTAAAGTTATTTATCGCATATCACCCAATCTCTTGCATGGTCTACGAGTACGACTTTACCATACAGCAGAGGCAATCGGAATTCTTCTGAACAAGTCAAATCTGTTTGTTCAGTGGAAATTTGTACAGCCCGTTTCTTTGCCATGGATGGCCAACTAAATAATATGTATTAACTTTTGAAAAACAATTTTTCCCTTCCTCTTTGTAACTATCTTTTGACTGAGTTAATTTTTACAATTCTACCTAATTCTATTCACTTGTTTGTATTTTACGTAACTCCTCTGAGTCATCCTATTCTTCTTAGTCATCATCACTATCTTACAAATTTCCTGATCAAGCAATAACTTGTTGCTAAAGCCTAAGAATCAACTTCTCTTGAATTCCATAATTAATTTTCACCCCTCTTTTAAAACTTACATATCTTGTTACTAATACCCATTAGTTATTTGTTTTGATGACCTATAACCTCTTGATTTCACCACCACCACCCTATACCTATAACCGATTAGGTAAAATGACCAATTGACTGGTAAAACGTTTTGATGTGAAGAACGCTATGTCAGTGTGGAGTCAATGATGCGGGACTAATTGAAAAGGAATATATTTCTTCGCTCAACCTGTTGTTTTTTCTAAATGTGTAAATGCGAATTTGTGAGGCAAAGAATGTAGGTCAAACATCTACCTCAAATTCTTTCATAGACTTCGAAAAGGCCTTCATCAGACAGCGTTGACCGAGAGGTAGTTTGGAAACTACTTGAACACCACGGCGTTCAGTGCTCAAGTCTTTATCAACCTCATTCAATAGCTGGCTATATGACAATGCCATGTGCTTGCGCTTTAAGAATTGTATAACAATCTTCCATTCGATCTTCTACAATGAAAACAAAATTCAAAAAAGCTTCAGTATGTAAGATATCAAGTTTATGAGCAGTAAAGAATGCCACTAATAACTACGATTTCCACTTTCATGTATTTCAAACTAGTAGTAGGGGCGGATAATAAACTGATCCCTTTACATCTATCATTCCCCGTCTGTGAGAGCAGGTGGCGTGGATGTGCACTCTCCAAATTGTCAACTGGCGAGTTGACAACCCACTCCGTCAACCCAGACGACAACCGACAAGCACACTGAGGCAATCAATGGCTATCATGATGTCATCAACATCAGCCAAAGCTCTTATCCAGTAGGAACCAATCTCACCCTCTGGGATAATGACAGCAAGAGTCAACTCAGAAGCAAGCAAAGCTACCATCTTCCAATGTTACACCCGAATCGCATCTGGCGGACATACCAATAATCTGATAGATTTCATCTTGATTTCAAAGAAGTGGAAACACAGCCTGCTGATAACAAACGCAAGGAGGAGGGAGTGCAGATGTGGCTCAGATCATTATCTAGTTAGTTCAGGAGAAATTCAAGGTCAGTGCTGAGAGGCATCAAAGTGACTAGAGATAGACCACAAATCAAGTTCAATACCCAGAAACTGAAGAACAAGACTAGACCAAACGCCTTCACTGCAGTCACCAAAGTAAAGTTGGAGACATTAGCCACCAGCACCACTGAGAAAACCTGTGTAGAATAATATTGGAATTTTCCGAAAGTGATGCTCAAGTAAACGTGTACAAATATTTTATTGAGAAAGAAGAGGCAAGTAAAGGAATGTCTTTCTACAGACACCTGGAAGCTAATAGAAGATAATTTGAAATATTCATTTCTCGAATCGAACTCAAAATGGGCAACGAAAGTTAGTAAAGCAGGAATCAATGAATTCATCAAATTTCAGTAGAACTATTCAGCTGGATACCCGATATATATACGGATATATACATATATATATATGTATATGTATACCTTCAGAAATCATTAGGACACATAAGATCGCTAAGATATTGAGAATTTCAAACTAAATAATATTGATAAGAATAATGACAATTAATTATAATAATAATAGTAATAATAATAACAATTATAATAACGACAAAACGAGTCAAGACAACGTTAATGATACATGACAATTTTACATGAATTAGAAATAGTTATAATAAGAGATAGAATAAAACATTTGATAATAACAGTTAACAAATCAAACATATTACCATGGTAGATTCAGAGTGACTGCTGTCTCCTTTCGAATACAGAGACCTGGTTTATAAACTCTAATTGCATAAGCTTCCACAATCGAAAGCATCTCCCTGTACTGTTTGTCTGCTGACAACGGGGAATGATTTGACAGCGTCAATATCATGTGCATAATTCAAAAGATGCTTTTTTATTGGACTTTTAGGCACTTCGACTCCACATGTTTTCAACCACCTTGGCAAATGCTCCATCATGCGAGAAGACAGTCGCCTTTCTGTACGACCTATGCATATGCTTTCACAAAGACACTCAATAGGATTGTGAAACAGGAGATGAACCAATGCAAAGATGGACAACAGAAGGAGATGAGCCCAATGTACACGCCAGTGAATAGTGCATGGGAAGACAGCAGATAATTCTATGACACACTGGGAACTGAAGCAGAACAGGCAACACGCACGAGAGACCTCGGACCTCAGACCATATCAGATAATCAGGTCTCTGTCCGAGAAATGAACAAAACAGATGAAACCAACCAGACACAGTGAAGTAAATCGATCGTCACCTGAAACTTGTTCAGAAATACCACCGACAGCACACACTGAACTGCCAGTGGACACCAATCGTCCAACAAAGTCAGAAGTCTGGAATACGATCGAGCTACTGAAGTCCACGAAGGCAGGAAGGCAGCAGGACCGAAATCCCTTCGGAAACATTGATGGCGAATCCAGAGACCACAGAGGATACGCTCAAGCCCCTATTGCAAACTGTTTGAAAGGAAGGAAAGGTTTCTGCTGGTTGGAAGAAAGGCTGGCCACCTTGTCAAAATATCGAGGGACAGCGACTTAGGCCTTTGCAAAAACTGGCGCGGAATCATGCTCTTATCCACGCCAAGTAAAATAAAAGTAAGTCACATCATCCTGGAGAGAATAAAGGATGCAGTGGATACAGAAATCCACCAGCCCCACCGGAACAAGCTGGATTCTGGAAAGGCGAAGCATGTGCTGATCAAATTGCAACTCTACGTATCAAACTTTCTATTTTGGTTTAACGAATGTTGGAATACAGCTAAACGCAGCTCAATACTGCCTCACCTCCTCAATACTGACTCGACATCTAATCGACTCTGACAAAACTTCTAAAGTTATTTATCGCATATCACCCAATCTCTCGCATGGTCTACGAGTACGACTTTACCATACAGCAGAGGCAATCGGAATTCTTCTGAACAAGTCAAATCTGTTTGTTCAGTGGAAATTTGTACAGCCCGTTTCTTTGCCATGGATGGCCAACTAGATAATATGTATTAACTTTTGAAAAACAATTTTTTCCCTTCCTCTTTGTAACTATCTTTTAATTAGTTAGGATCACAGTTTACTTTATGTATGTCCGAACGAACTTACTTTCAATAGCTTGATAAAACTTTGCCACTAGGTGTATGATATTCATTGGGAAATACAAAACACATTAGTTATATTTTACTTCATCGAAATGTCTCAAACACGTGATAAAAATGCTCAAATTGTAAATAGGACGGTGAAGGTTGGTAAGTGTTGACAAGGGTTGAGCAATATGAAAGACACCCGAGAAACACAGGATGTCAATGAGACGGTACGGAGAGAGACGTGTCCAAAAAAGTAAATTATGTAATAGGTAGAAAGAGTAAATAAATGTTTGGTTAAGATGTCTTCGAAAAATTCAAAACCAAAATAGCATTATTATTAACCAAGTAGTAGTAGTAGTAGTAGTAGTAGTAGTAGTAGTAGTAGTAGAACTTGGAATTACACTCAAGGTAGAAGGAGGTGGTGGAGAAGTAAGTCTCTTCTGTGTGCATTACTCAGTGTTTTCTATCAGGACTCACTGCTGAGGAAGGCCTCGATAATGCAAAGTATACAGAAGCTTACCGTTTTCACGAGGCTTCTTTTGGCTTTGTAGATAGATGACTGAATGTATTCTCCGTGCACAATGAGTGGCCAGTGTTGAATATATTTGTTGAATTATAGCACTCTGTGTTGATCTACTGTTACCTTTTCGTAGCCGAATGCAAAGGGAAGAATATCCAACGCCCTGAAAAGAACGTTCTCTGCTGCTACATTACGATCGGTATTCTCAAACCGCCCATTGTTCTTCAACAACTCCAAACATCAACTATCGCATTTGACCACTTCCATGTGTATCCACCAATTCACTTGCTCATGTGGAGCGAGATGTATACGCCGTTTGATGCGTGTTCCATCTGAGAGAGTCAGGAAACATTGCCCCACTTGTCACAAATAATGAATGTGTCTTCTACGTATCTTTTATGCAGTCGTAAATTGTCGATGCTCGGCTTCAGTGGAACTATTTTCGAGGCTTGCCACGAACGAAGCAATCTGATAGTAGTGGACACAACGGAGATCCCATTGCAATACCATGCTTCTGTTTACAGATGGTCTCGTTGAAAGTGAACTGTACAACTTAGTTGATTTTTGATGACTTCATTTTGTTTGCTTGCTTGCTTGCTTGCTTCCCTGCTTCTTTAATTTCTTATAATTCTTGTATTCATTTAGAACTCGTACGTAATTTCGTATTCTCTACTTTTTTTCTATGTGCATCCTGAGTACAACTCCATCATCCAACTATTCGTATCAATACGTAACTCCTTTTTAACAGATGTTTGTGACAACTCATCACCTTTGTTACTACCCTAATTTCATTGAGGCCCAATTTTCTTGACCCTTTTGCATTGCGTAACTCCACACAAGACCGACTAATTCTCACGTGTTCAGTTAACTCACCAAAACCAAGTGCATTTTGGTTTGGCAAACCTAATGTAGTTGACAGGTTTCGTCCGAGTTTACGCCTTTTCGGCTGTACGTACGCAATACAGGGGGGTGGGGTTTGAACCCACGTCCTGATGGTTACAAGGCGAGCTCACACACCATTCGGATACCCGGACACAATGAAATAGGCCAAGAATATTTTACTCAGCCAATTTATGCCATAGGTCCACCACTTCTCAATGTCTTCGTCGACAAGTCAGTGTCTCAGTCTTAGACCTGCTGAAGGCTAATAGTCACGGCTTCACGATAGAACCCCTGGTAACAGCTTCAGTAGCGCCATCTTCTTGTGGGCATCAGACAAATGGTCAAGTGTTGGTAATTCTACCAAATATCTTTAATTCGTCAAAGACATATCTCCTACCTTGAAACAACTCATGTCCCTTCTGAGACTCGAACCCGCCTCACCCAGTGCTGCAATCTGAGACGATACCACTGATGTATTCTGACTGGCGATTCACCACCTCCTCACTGTATGACTGTATTGTATACATTGATTGGAAACTAGTAAGTAGTATGAGGTGTCTAGTGCTTTCTGATAAGTGCGAAATCGGGAGAAACCTAGAACTAGGGCTTCCTGCCGATTGCCTCCGACCATCCAATATCATCAATCCTGGGACTGCTACCTAACCGTTCCGTGCTAGTTTTCGACTCTTCATGTGCACACACCCACTGGTTTCCGATCGCACGACCTTCTATTTACAAGCCTGGCTCCCTGACCATTAAGCTGGTGGAAGCCTACTGACAGTAGTTAGAATTGATGGACCATCGGATCGAGTCTCATTGGCCTAATGGTCTTCGAGGTCGACTAATAACAGGAGGTTCCTGTGTTCGAACCCCGATGGGCGCGTACAGCGGAAGAGTCACAAACTGAGACGAAATGGATGGCCAGTTCTCCTGGGTTCCTGTTCCAATGCTTCTCCAACATATATCAGCTCATGACGAAATCCTCCAACCAACGGAACGGAAAATCCCTACAAAACCAGTACTTCAAAACCTAATTTACCCACACATTCAAAATAACCCATATACATATATATATATATACATTTGCCATTCTACAGCTAAGAAATTGAATTCCCCGGAAACAGACGCTTCTTCGCTGAACTACGTGTTTTGTTCTCATCAATGTAATGCCTGGATGTGGATTATTCATCATGAATTCCATTGTTACCACTGTTATTCTACGTGATTGTACGTGATTGTACAATGCGCGTATTCAGCCCGTCAGCATTGCGAAAATATTAAAAATCCATAGAATAGTTAGTACCTCGAAAATCATAAAATTAAGTTAAAGTGTAAGTTAAAAGGAAGCAGTATAATAACCCTGATATAATTCACCTAACATTTTCTCAAAATTTGCATACACAACCCCTAAAAATATTAATTCCAAAGCATATCCATGCTACTATGATCAACGAGCATGAATTATTCTCCTCTCGGCGATTGACGGATTCAACAAAACTTGTTCATTCTTTATACTAGTCCCGACTTTCATCTGACTGAGCTGTTGTCCTGCTTCGCAATTATTCTACCAAGTACCAAATTAAGCATTATGCAGAAACTAGAACCTCCACTAGGAATCAGACAAGAGTAACAACAACAGTCGTCCTAGTCATCTCGTCTTATCGCCATATAACCAAAGTGCAAACAGATATTCTGTGAAAAACCATTAGGATGCAATGGTAACTCAGAAATATACTCTGGTTCACAGCAGAAATGAACAGGTACAATAGGTCATAGTCAGACGAATAAGATCAACAGTTTCACTTTCTTATAAAAACAAATGTATTAACTAATCAAGTGAAGGCCTCCTTCTTTTTTTTTTTTGGTCAGACAAATAATTAGGCATGACTCATCCATCTTAGGATCAATATGCTAACAGTGTGAATATTATTTACGGTATTTATGGGTCAGCGTAGATTTTACGTGTTTTTTTCTCCTTCTTCTTAAGACTGACGACTAAGCTCACAACGCCACACACTGACAAAAACAGAGAGAGAGAGGAGAGAGAGTAGTCAAAGCAAGCAAAGGATAAGACAATAGACAATATTTTACATCAAATTACGGGACACTTATCAATCAGTAGCTTCATTGAATATATGTGTGCTCTCTTACGTGTTCTCTCTCTATTTGTAGGTGTGTGCAGCGTTGTCAAGCTTAGTCATCTGTCTTGATGAAAAAATGTTAATGAAAAACTGTACTGATCCATAAATAATATGAAATCACGTTCACACTGTTAGCATATTTATCCTAAGATGGATGAGTCATGCCTAATTATTTGTCTGACCAAAAAAAACAAACAAAAAACACCTTCACTTGATTAGTTAATACATTTGTTTTTAAAAGAAACTGGAACTGTTGATCTTATTCGCCTGACCATGACTTATTGTACTTTACTTCTTCATATCTGCTATTTTAATTTATTCAGGGTTATCATGTGATCTTATCTGTTTGAATCTGCAACGACAACAGGCAAGAGATCATTTATTTAGGAAATCAACGCATCTAAATAACTATGGATACGTAAACAAACAAACACAGTCTTCCGATTGGTTGTTCCTCAAGACAAATCTTGGGAACGTAAATATTGACGTAAATTACTGTCTACCAATTTGCCTAGTAGACAGCTATCATCACAAATCGATTATATTTAGATAGAATATCTGCTCTCTTGACAGTTTTCTAGTTGAATTAGGAAGTGATTTCCAGTACTGAGACTTGTACTCGGAACAGGCGAACAATGAAACGAGCTTACGAGGTGATGACACCACTCAGGTATAGTAAGTGAGTGAATCAGTGAGATACACAGCAGTAATGAACAAGTACAATTAGTCACCCTCGAAGAAATGGGAAAATCCACTCGGATTTAGAAAATTGCAGATATATTATTTCCTGAATTTTCTGAAATATAACATAACATAGGAGAATAGCAACCACAACATCCTAGCATCTGTGCCCAAGAAGACTGTACTTTGTCACCTTTAACTAATACAGGGTCAATCAAAATAAGGCTTCAGTTGTATTCGTTTCCTAATGTGTGTTTTTCACGTCTTTGAAAATATCCTTCCTCATGGTCGAAATAATTGAACTACTCAAATGTATATTTGCTAGCGCCGTTTACATCGACCGACCTATTTCGATTATAAGTTTCCAGACCGTAGATGTAGGTGTTACGAACTTCGTGGAATAATTTCAGCGCCACGTCACATTGATTCATTCATTCATTCATTATAAATTATTGAAATTAATCACAGTGTGTGTTTTTGAGAAAATATCCGAATAATTCGTCTGACAAAGCTGTGGCTTACACAGAGAAACGCTCAGAAAAATCTTCTCTTGATTTTTCTTAAACATGCTGAGATTGATTTGAATAATTTATAATGACCCATTTAGATTTTTCACTGGATTTACTTGCATGTTCAGAGCAGACATATCATAAACAGTTCTCCAGACATCGAGATTTTCACCGTCTTATCCAAAAGATGACCTACTGTAATTTGTTTGTTTCATTGTGTCGTTTTCCACTTTAATAGACAGAATCACACTTCGCCGCTTCCTACTAATCCTCTTTTCATATTCCTCTTGATATCGAAAAGAGATATTCACTGACTTATGTGTTTTCCTTATATAAGCACCAGAAGTTAGTTTAATAGAAAGAAATTATACAATTGTAGAAACGTCTTTGACAGATAACTGATATACAATAGCGAATTAGAATTCCTGGTAAAAACGATTATCAATTCAAGTTGCTACACCATAAAAAACACATGCAGTAATAGTGATTGATACTAACAAAATTAGCATTGATATGGAAGGAGGAGAACATAGTAAAGTATAAATAGCTATAACATTTTGGATTACTCAGGTGGTAAACGACAACCAATATATTTATTTTTATTATTATCACTGTTATTCAACTGATTGGAGATGCTCACTGGAAACTTTAGAAAACTCATGAATGAACAAGGAATATGATTTTCAATAACTTACTCATAATGTTATAAAGTTATATGACCAAAATAATTAAACAATGATTGTAAATAACATCATTAATGTTGTTTCTTTTTTTTCTTAATTATGAAATCAACTGTGAATCAATAATATCGATAGACAGCGGTTCAAAAGCATCTGCAAGTGATAACATAAGTGATAAGGATAACACTAGAAATGAATGTCGGATAACTTAAGGAAAGTAATACGGAATTTATAAATTTATCCGTTTCACAACAAGCCCAGGCTGGTAACAGTGACCAGACCCGTTATTTGCACACACAGCTCCCTCCGGCTGATTTAAGCGAATTATAGTGGCGTTGGCCATCTGGAGTGTTCGGTATCCAATAGCCTTTGTTAATTTGTTCCATACCCCATAGGTGAAACAGGAGGAGTCTCCAATGCTAGCTTTATGGCCTGTTTGAACGAGGTGACCTAATTCAAAACTGTTAACGGTTTTAACCACACCGTTATTTAGTAGCACTGATAGGTGTGGTGTCCTGAGCCAGCAAAACATAACTGGCTCCTCAGGAGCAGTTCAATCCATAGACACAATAAGAAGTGGCTAGTCTAGTTACTTCTCACACACAGTCCTGTCATAATGTGTATTGATCAAGAAGAACTAACTGTAACAACATCTCAAGACAGTGGGATCAATTTATTGATTCAAATTCAAAATTGTCGCGAACATTTTCAAACAGTAAAGCAAGTAAGTGAACACTTGTATGCAAAAGAACCTCAAACACATAGAACAAATTGTCAACATATAATAACAAAACATGTTCAAATGGAAAGTGATCCTAATTTTGGTATGACATTATCTTCAGAAACAATGATGAGCAATATCAAAATGTATGAAAATAACGCATCTGGTGAAAGCGCAACAGTAAAAAACAAGTCTCCTGACGACAACCTTGCCGTTTTCATTCCCCATACACGTACGCCATTAAAGCACGCAGAAAATGTGCTTGCGCTTTAAGAATTGTATAACAATCTTCCATTCGATCTTCTACAATGAAAACAAAATTCAAAAAAGCTTCAGTATGTAAGATATCAAGTTTATGAGCAGTAAAGAATGCCACTAATAACTACGATTTCCACTTTCATGTATTTCAAACTAGTAGTAGGGGCGGATAATAAACTGATCCCTTTACATCTATCATTCCCCGTCTGTGAGAGCAGGTGGCGTGGATGTGCACTCTCCAAATTGTCAACTGGCGAGTTGACAACCCACTCCGTCAACCCAGCCGACAACCGACAAGCACACTGAGGCAATCAATGGCTATCATGATGTCATCAACATCAGCCAAAGCTCTTATCCAGTAGGAACCAATCTCACCCTCTGGGATAATGACAGCAAGAGTCAACTCAGAAGCAAGCAAAGCTACCATCTTCCAATGTTACACCCGAATCGCATCTGGCGGACATACCAATAATCTGATAGATTTCATCTTGATTTCAAAGAAGTGGAAACACAGCCTGCTGATAACAAACGCAAGGAGGAGGGAGTGCAGATGTGGCTCAGATCATTATCTAGTTAGTTCAGGAGAAATTCAAGGTCAGTGCTGAGAGGCATCAAAGTGACTAGAGATAGACCACAAATCAAGTTCAATACCCAGAAACTGAAGAACAAGACTAGACCAAACGCCTTCACTGCAGTCACCAAAGTAAAGTTGGAGACATTAGCCACCAGCACCACTGAGAAAACCTGTGTAGAATAATATTGGAATTTTCCGAAAGTGATGCTCAAGTAAACGTGTACAAATATTTTATTGAGAAAGAAGAGGCAAGTAAAGGAATGTCTTTCTACAGACACCTGGAAGCTAATAGAAGATAATTTGAAATATTCATTTCTCGAATCGAACTCAAAATGGGCAACGAAAGTTAGTAAAGCAGGAATCAATGAATTCATCAAATTTCAGTAGAACTATTCAGCTGGATACCCGATATATATACGGATATATACATATATATATGTATATGTATACCTTCAGAAATCATTAGGACACATAAGATCGCTAAGATATTGAGAATTTCAAACTAAATAATATTGATAAGAATAATGACAATTAATTATAATAATAATAGTAATAATAATAACAATTATAATAACGACAAAACGAGTCAAGACAACGTTAATGATACATGACAATTTTACATGAATTAGAAATAGTTATAATAAGAGATAGAATAAAACATTTGATAATAACAGTTAACAAATCAAACATATTACCATGGTAGATTCAGAGTGACTGCTGTCTCCTTTCGAATACAGAGACCTGGTTTATAAACTCTAATTGCATAAGCTTCCACAATCGAAAGCATCTCCCTGTACTGTTTGTCTGCTGACAACGGGGAATGATTTGACAGCGTCAATATCATGTGCATAATTCAAAAGATGCTTTTTTATTGGACTTTTAGGCACTTCGACTCCACATGTTTTCAACCACCTTGGCAAATGCTCCATCATGCGAGAAGACAGTCGCCTTTCTGTACGACCTATGCATATGCTTTCACAAAGACACTCAATAGGATTGTGAAACAGGAGATGAACCAATGCAAAGATGGACAACAGAAGGAGATGAGTCCAATGTACACGCCAGTGAATAGTGCATGGGAAGACAGCAGATAATTCTATGACACACTGGGAACTGAAGCAGAACAGGCAACACGTACGAGAGACCTCGGACCTCAGACCATATCAGATAATCAGGTCTCTGTCCGAGAAATGAACAAAACAGATGAAACCAACCAGACACAGTGAAGTAAATCGATCGTCACCTGAAACTTGTTCAGAAATACCACCGACAGCACACACTGAACTGCCAGTGGACACCAATCGTCCAACAAAGTCAGAAGTCTGGAATACGATCGAGCTACTGAAGTCCACGAAGGCAGGAAGGCAGCAGGACCGAAATCCCTTCGGAAACATTGATGGCGAATCCAGAGACCACAGAGGATACGCTCAAGCCCCTATTGCAAACTGTTTGAAAGGAAGGAAAGGTTTCTGCTGGTTGGAAGAAAGGCTGGCCACCTTGTCAAAATATCGAGGGACAGCGACTTAGGCCTTTGCAAAAACTGGCGCGGAATCATGCTCTTATCCACGCCAAGTAAAATAAAAGTAAGTCACATCATCCTGGAGAGAATAAAGGATGCATTGGATGGAGCACTACACCTTTACCATGTTGGATTCACGAAAGGCAAATCATGCGCTGATCAAATTACAACTACATGCATCATCAACGAACAAAATATAGAAAAGCAGTCAAATCTATACTTTAATAACACCGACTTTGAAAAGGCCTTCAACAATGCTGACTTTGGGGTAGTTTAGAAACTAATTCAGTAATACGGAGTGTCCAAAATCTTTATCAACCTCATTCAACAGCTATATGAAAATACCACATGTCTAGGGATTCACAACGGGAAGCTCAGAGAAGCCTCTGAAGTGCATACAACAGTAAGACAAGAATGCCCACTATCTGTCTGTCTGTCTGTCTGTTTTCGACATAGAACTTTGCACTGATGTGCGGCAGTTCAAGTCGCCACACTCCATGTAGGAAACACTATCAGTGATGATATTCCGAATTGTGGTCGAATGGATGATGTGCCACACTGTGAGTAGGGAGCAAGAACACATAAATTCGAAGACACAGGTGAAAACCAATAAGTCGGAAGAAGAAGGAGTCGGAAAAGGCAGGACTTCAAGTGAACATAGAGAGGACGGAGGTGATGAAGATAACCACCACCACCACCAACAACAACAACAACAACACGAACAACAATAACAAGCACCAGTCACTAACAACCGACGAAACTTACGAGAGGTGATTTCCTTCACTTATCTAGGTAGCGTCATTCAAACTACAGGGGGAACGGATGAAGATGTCAAAACCAGAATCACAAAGGCAAGGTTGGCCTTCAGCACTCTGAAGTTGGTTTGGAAATTTTCTGCATTGAACATAAAGAATGAAATTCGTATTAAAATAAGTACATTCTCTAAAGAAGTGAAAGGAAGGGTATAATGTATGAGTAAAAATACAATAGTTTATTGACTACCACTCTAGTGGAATGCAACTGAGTTCACCTGTGCACCAATTAATTAAGCTAATTTATCAGTGTTATTCTCGTTTCTCCTGTCTACTTTATAACGCTCAGTCACACTGCGAAATACTTGAGCTAATCTCTCCTGACACATTGAGGTGTAGCGTTACAACTCCTATATATTCGCTAGACATTCGTATTTCTGCGCGTATGTGTGAACTGACGTTTAGAGTAGGAGGTAACATGAGAGGAGGATTTTCCAATCGCTGAGTATCTGTGGAAACCTTTTTTTAACAACTCAAGCCTGTTCCGAAAGTCTTCTGGTGTCCTTAGAAAAACACTGGGAGAAGTGAATATCCGTAAAAGATTTATCATGCGGACTCGTTAAAGGCATTCATACATAATTTGACTGAGACTAGGGATTCAGTCATATTACTGCAGCCAAGTATTCTGTGATGTCTATGGTTTTTTCCTAGTATCTGATTCGGCAGCTGACCTAGTAATCGAACTCTCGGACGTGGAGAAGGAAGCTATGTATAGAATACTTCTTCAGTTCAGTCTTGTTGAGACTAGTGGCTGGATTAATATCGGTGCTGTTCCGTATATGATTGTGTCAGTCCAGCTCCCTAACAGAAAGTAAAGATTGAGTAATAGACGAGGTTTTCAAAATGATATATGGAGCAGTTATGCAGCGTATTGTTTTAAGAGGACTTCCTCACTTTACAAGTCTCCTGATGGATGGAAATTATGCTAATGGCTGTACAACGCAAGAGGTTTTGGGAAGTGTTGTTTGCGATCCATAAAGATGGGGCACACCAGGTTTAGGGCTTAATCATTACACTGCCTTCGGAAATTCCTATACCGTTATATTGGAAGAACAGAAAGAAGGGCATATCTACGATTTTTTGAATATGTACCAAAAGGCATACGTCTAAAGGGAACAAATGCTTTAAGCAGTGCCATCGCCAGGCATCTCCTCGACACGGGTCATGAGGTGGACGTCGAAAAGTCGTTCAAAATTGTCAATAAGCGAGAGAGTTCAATGCTCCTTAAGTTTTTCGCACTAAGCCCTAGATAGATGGGTTCAGTATGTAAACAATAGGTATTTTTAAGTGGTAAGACTGAGTCCCTTGCATCACCGTTAAGGCTGTGGAAAGTCTACAGTTCACCTCAATATCTAGGAGTTTGCATAGGGTAGTGCTTGTTACACAGTGGTTGCAAAATATCATCCGAAATAGAGCTGTGATATATAACAGGAAAGATGGGGATGCGAAATGCAGTAAGTGCAATATGGAACTTCAAACTAGTTCATTAGACTTAGAAGTATTTTTCCTCCTGATTTATACTATGATGAATTGCAATGCATTAGACAGCTTTGTGTTGATAATCACTTAAACTTCAGGAAAGCACACAAATTAGGGGAGGGAAATGTAGTGAAACTAACATGAAAAGAAATGTACGATGTGAAGAATAATTAGATGGAGAATAGAAAGGATCTTCAGAATTTGGGTGGTCGCAAGAAGTGAATATGCATGTGCTATTGAGAACGATTTTGAGCCACATCATCAACAGCCTTCAACCACTCATTCACATTAATCCCAACCAAGGTTATCTTTTTCACATTTCACACAGCTCTAAGTAATAGTTAAATTCTGTTGATTGATACCATGTTCTTGTCTGACTATCCCTAGCTGCTTTTCAATCTACTATTATTTCATTTGCTTTTTTATTGTAAGAATTGGTTTTTGTACGTCTTTCTTTGCACTTGATAGGATCTCAAAAGTTTTGAAAATAAGATTTGTAATTTTTGTTATATCACATGGTGAATTCCATGTTCTCATTTATATAGTAGCCATTGCAGACAATAAATCTGTTGTCAATATTCTTATTATTATTCTTATTTGTAAGAATAGAACTTGGGTACTACGGTGAAATATAATTCCATCGTGTAGTATACTTATTTGGTAATCTCAGTGTTATACAGTAATGTTTACTGATGATATTTTTGGGCACAACTTTTGCTCATAACCATATCAAGGCACTCTTGTCGTGGTTTATCCATTACGGATAGCATGATGCTGTGCTTAATGTTACCTACGAAGATATCTCAGGTAGTGTGAGGACATAGTGTTGTCAAGTTTGAAATGTACATTTTTATGCACACCACCGAAAGCTGTTTGAATCGTGACATAATCTATGGACTTTTTTTCGAAAGGAGTATTTAAAACACTAAAAACGCCATTGTAAATTTATTCTAAATGCTTAGAACGGTTTACTTTATCGTGAATATCATATTATATACCGTCAACTTGGCGAAAATTGCTTCAGGATGTTTGGTTAACTGACAGGTAGGCTTGTAGAATGGTGAGTTTAAATTTGGTCTCACTGAAACATTGCATTTATATGCCCTTTCGATAACTTCTCACAATTAGTAAACCACAGAAGATCAGTTCTAGTTCGTCAGAGACATAAGATTTCGTGGAAATTTTTTAAAATCCAATTTACCGTGATTTTATTGTTGCAACTGCCGTATACAGTCACCAGGGAATTAACTTATGTACAATTTCAACTCTGTTCATTATAATCTAGGCAGATCCTTTTTACGATCACAACATCATAACTGTCTCAACACTCACTGAATGTTTTATTGTGACTTAGTGATCTCTAGATAAGACTCTTAACAACTTTAGTAGATATTAAATCATCCCGGATCTCAACTATACATGTGACTTAAATGAACCATTTTTAAAACTAGAGCAGGAAGTAACAATTCACGAAATACATTGAGTGGAAGCGTGCTTCTTAGCAAAGCGGTGTTTAATCCTAAGTAAGAAAATTACTGTTTTTATCGCGAACCAATTACAATACCAACCAAAGAGCATTGAATAGTTGTTTTGTTCTAATTTAAGACTCTCCAGCATTGCACAGTCACCAACCTATGCAGGATAAACACGTTATCTTTTAGTTAGAATGGTGGTCTATGTTCTCTGCCTCGTTCCAGTTCCTGATATACTATGAATAATGTTCCTCACATGCGACTTTCTTGGTGTTTTTATTAACTTTTCATAACAAATTCAGAAGATCCATCTCAAAACTATTTGTTAGACGGCTATTTACATAAAGAGTTTGAAGGGAATCAGAATTATCATGAAGTTAGTCAATCAGTGTTTGATGTAATCTCTAAATGCAGGAACAATGCGATCGACCATTGTTTGTACTTTCCACTGTCCATGTAAGTGAAACAGAGTGTATAGGGAGACAATTTTTGTAACTTGAGTTTTAAGAAAATAAGATACACGTAAATATGCTTTTTTTGATGTAACACAAAACTAACAAAACACAGAAGTAGAACAGGCTTTCTTAACGTGAACATTTACATACCAAATTCATTTTCTTGGTACAGATCATACATGATGTCATAGAAAGATCGAGATAATTGATCAAGAAATCTAGGTTTATCTCTCCTTTTCGCAGCGTTAAGTGCTTCGGTGACAAGGGGAACAAAATCTGTTAGTCTTGAGTCTATTTTAACCTGTCACACAATAAGAAATAGTAGTATTTATCAGAAAGTGTTCTGTATATCCAATTTAAACTAAATATTTGTTAATCTCTAGTACTTTAAAATCAAAAAACGACAATCAGCATAAAGTGTACATTGATATTCAGTTCAAATTCAGAGTTAACGATATAAAAAGTTTATGCGAACCGTTGGCCTGAGTATTTAACATTCCTTCAAATAGGTATCATGCTTGATTTCCACTTCACTTCGACCTAAACAACCAGCTGGTATCAAAAGCATCTATACACAATGTATCACTAAGTTCAATAAATACGATACTGGAATGGGTAACTGAGTTGTATAAAAACAGTTAAATTTACTCCACTTCAAGTATAGACAAAGACTATAATGAACACTACAGTTATCTGTAGCCGGAATTTCTAAAAATGCAAGAAGTACTTAAGTAACCATTGGATGGTTGACTGACTCACTTCCTAGCCTTTATATTTTAGTCAGTGAATGTTAAGTGAACTTAAATACTTAAACAGAAAGCGACTCATGTTAATTTCACACACAAATAATAATCGATTAAAGACTAGATTTGCAGGAATACCTTAAACTGCTGATGACTGATTAAAATAATTACCATATTATAGCAACTTATTTCAATGTAATCTGATTTTATGATTTAAAAAATTACTAATAATTCTGTACAGCCTGAATATACTGAAAAATTTATTAGCAAAAATAGTGTCAGTGAGTATCTGCATTATCTGAAAGAGATTTGGTTACTTAGCCAAAGGTTTGGTATATTTCTCAAATACACAATAATCGACAGAATAATTTCCATCTAATATCATCACAAACAATGTACACCGTGATGGCGAGCTACCTAGAATGGTGGCCACATTACAACCTGACTGATAGAATTCAGTCTGCACCAAAGAGAGGACTAGACGCATCACACTAGTTACTAGTGTCAAATCAAAATATCCACTACAGTACTACAGGAGGTCAATCGCGAGCCCGAATAGCTCAGTGGTAACGTCTCTGACTGCAGCACTGGGTGACGCGGGTTCGAATCTCGGAAGGGATATGAGTTCCTTCAAGGTTGCAGATACGCCTTGCTGATTGGTGAGTACCAACTAGCACGAAACCTAGGTCCAAGGCTTCCTGCCGATTGCCTCTAACCATCTAATATCATCACAAAGAATAATTTCCAGTCAGGTATCAAAATGCTTTAAACGGTTATTATTCTGTAGGGTTCTGCCCTCTCTCCTGTATGCTCAGAAATATGTAGCTCTACATAAATGATTTCATTGTAAGGACAAGATCGTCATTAACAATGATTTTTCCCAAAAGTCGATTATTGTGTATTTGAGAAATATACCAAACCTTTGGCTAAGTAACCAAATCTCTTTCAGATAATACAGATACTCACTGACACTATTTTTGCTAATAAATTTTTTATATATATTTGGGTTTTAAAATAGATGTAATTACAAAGTTATCTACAATGATTAACATTTTTAGATGGTCATAGTAAAGACAAAGGTTATGCGTAAATCCCTCGACGTAGCATTGAGTTTAACTCCTACACAGTTATTGTTTCATCCATGAATAACTGCTCTAATCTCATTTCTTTTGGGTTTTACAAATCACTACAGTTTCTTGTTCCTGTCAACTTGAAATATTGAATATACTCATAACATGAATTTTGTTAAGTTTCATTTACTTTACAGATAACCATAATTCAATGGAGCAAGAATATAACTTATTTTGGGAAGAAGTCTTTTGTAACTAATAATTCTAATAAGATAGAGCTTTAATTAAAAGACATTTTAATTAATACAGTTTGAGTGAATCATTAAAATAAGCACGTTTGGCTATTATGTCATGGCTTATAAAAGAAGACTTCTTCAACCGAAGTCAGACTGTCACTTTCTCTACACAAGTTCCCAACAGTAGGAAAGCTTGAAATAATGTTATGGATGGATTTGTAAACTTTAACTATAAGACGGAAACGACACAAATGACCAACCTACCTGAACTAAACACAACGAGGTAAGGATCCTGGCGGCCTCAGAAATTTTCCCACTTCTCGACATGTTTCTCAAAACAATAGATGCCACATTTGGTCCTTGGAAAAAATGGAAAAATATATAAAAACAGTGGGAATATCACTATGAAAAGCTTGAAAACAATAAAAATCTACTTAATATAATAAACTTGAGTCTATAAGATTATAAAACCATCATAGTGAATATGAATAATATGAAATCACATTATTTGTAAGGTTATTACCAGCTACTCAAAAACTAAAATGGTTGCATTACCAGGATAAGTTAAGATAGAAGACAGAGACCGATTAGTGTAGACTTCTTTGCTGAATACATTTGATTTGAGTTGTATAAACAAATATCTCTTATGGGATATGAAGTAACTTCGGAATTATTCGAAGTTTATTTCAGAATACTGCTTTTATGCCTATTTTTAAATGTTCACAAGTGATTTCCTTAAGGTTCTCAAAAATCCTCTAAGTTATTTGACTGTAAAGATTATTAAGTTGCTGTAAGAATCAATTACAAAATAAATAAAACACAGGTACAGGTATGGAATTTTCAGCGTGCATTACAATATTGCATCTAATTACCTCATAAATTTTGTAAGATTTTAAAAATAAAAAGCAACAACAACAAAAAGACAAAAAGAGAAATAAAAGAAATAGAAAAAGAACAGCATTGCATTCACATATTTAAACAATGCACCACAGGATATGAAATATCAAATTTGTGTGTAATAGAATATGTGAGCAACAATATAATAAAAGTCAATCTGAACGAAGAATATTCTTTTCAATAATTTCTCTGAAGGGTTAAGTAGTGATTTGATTTTGAGCAACTTCAATAATGCTCACCCAGCGGTCCATTTCACCTACGAAGGAGAATGCAACGACTCTCTACACTTCCTCGACGTCCTACTAACGAGAAGAGAGGATGGTTCCGTCAAAAGAACCATATTTAGAAAGCTAGAGACCAAAGCTCAGTATACACACTTCCTTAGCTTTGTACCGATGAAATACAAACGCAATCTGATCAGATGCTTAGCATTTAGAGCAAGGTCGATTTGTTCCGAAGACTGTGTAGAGAAAGAACTCCAGGTCATCCGAGACATTCTAAGTGAGAACGGATATCCAGAGAAGTTCATTAAAGCAAACATAGGTTACAATAGCCGTAAACATGAACTGACAACGGTGGAGAAAAAGCCTCTGTTTTTACGTCTCCAATTCAAGGGAGATACTCCTGCGGAGATTCTATCGCAACGTTTAACCAGGGCGATCAAGAAAACTTTCTACTCTGCACGTCTGTGTCTATCCTTCAGTAGCCGTCCAATGTTCACCCAGCAACTCAAAGATGTTTTACCTAATCTTAGCTCTTCTTCATGCATATACCATTTCAACTGTTCCTGTGGTTCAAGTTATATAGGGCGCACGATTAGGCAGGTTCGTCTACGGGTTCGAGAACATATACCAGCTTGGTTCAGCAGAGGGGAAATTAAGTGCATAAAAAGCTCGATCCTGTCACACTTGGTCGATACTGGACATCATATCGATGTCAACACAGCTTTCAGGGTTATATACCGAATTCCGAAGTCGTTATCACGTACAGTTCGCTTACGTCTTCTACACATAGCTGAAGCTGTTGCAATAAGATCGACTAAACCGGAACTTTGTATCCAAAAAGAACACGTCCAGACGCTGTTCCTACCGTGGCCAAACTTGGATTGATGATTCCTCTTCTCACCAAGAGTGCTCCTTCCCCTTAACCCTCTTGGCTTTTTTTTTCCTTTGCTTATTATTACAATTATTACTATTATTATTATTAATATTATCATCATTCGTCATAATTTATGCCCTTCATGCAAACATTCTCTCAATACTATCGAATTTTTTTTTTCGTTTATACTATCCGGACTTATTATTAGTGACATAATCTCTTTTCTCAATATATGCCTCCACCTGTTTCATTTCACATATTCGTTATCTCATTATGAACCTCCCAATGCAGTCTTACTATCTCCTGTTTAACACAGACCACTTTGTACTAGCCACTCACCTGACACCCTTTTATAACCTTGAACTGACTTGTCAATTTTCCTACCCCCACTCTACAAATCTATTATGATTAATCACCATTGTCTCCCGTTTTACATTATTTTGTAATCGAATTCAGCCTAGCACGTTTGTCACACAAATACGACTATTTATTTTGACACCCCATAACTAATCTGTTATTCTACGTTAAAAATGTATCTGCCGCATAACTGGCCTTATTGTAACGACAACAAATATTATATTTTATAATTGTAAGAACCTGAAGAGAAATTATTGAAAAGAATATTCTTCGTTCAGATTGACTTTTAATTCATAATATGGGAATTTTCGACACTATCAAATCTTATAACAATATAATAGTAACAAAGAAAGGAGAACAAAAGCTAATGGGAACTATTTGTTAGAGTGCCGCAGTAAGGTGATCGTGTCATGCCTAACAGCTTTCTCATCACATAACAGCTGTGCCAGATAAGGTATTGTGGAGTTTTTATACTTGGTAGTCCTGGCATATAGCCTCCTATAGTTGCTTCTAGTTCTACCAGATGAAATGCAAGGAGAGAGCTGCGTATAGAGAGGGTGTTCGCGGTCTGACAATATAGAATTCGCTAGTTTCTTACATAACATTATATGTCTATCCACAATAGTGTTAACCAGTTGGTTTAACGAAATCCCACTTCCCCTACTACTACTCAGTGAAATAAACACTAAAAGTGTGACTGAAGAACATTTGAACTCCGGTTAAACAGATGCCGACAGTTCAAAACAACCTTCAAAAGTAAGCAGATGAAGAAAGTAAATCCGATGATAAATACTTAAGATTTAAAGCCTTCGCACTAGTAAACTACAAATAGGTACAAGGTAGAAGAGTCCATTAAGACTACTAAGTGCTGTAGATCTTCACACTGAATTCAGAGCAGTGAACTCATCTCTTACTTTTCCGGTTCTATCCTGACCACCGTTTCACATTCTCATCCATTCTCTCCCCAGTAATTGAAAGGGTTCTGTATAGACAAGCAAGTGAAAGCGGTGACAACTCCATTTAGATTTCTCCTGTTGATGCTGATTGGTGATTGTTGCTAGCTGTCGGTTATCTTCATCGCCTGTCTTCTCTATGTCCACATGGAGTTCTATCTTGGCTGCCTCCTCGCCTAACTTGTTGGTTTCCGCTTGTCTATCTTCAGGTTTGTGTAACATGGGACATAAATCATCTGCCAATTACCCAACCACTATCTCAGTTGGGTTAAGACTGTGAAAACTATCTTCGATTTAGATCGACACAAAACAGTAGAAATTCATGATAGGACTGAAGAGGTGCTTTGATATGGTGGTGATAAAGTATTGACTAAATTGACTAAGGTATTAGAGTAGTGTTTGGGACTTCCATATAGGTGTAGATCGTTGGTCATACCAGTTGTATATAGGAGAGGAGACGAGCTACCTCCTTCCTAGAAGATGTTATCTGAAGACCTAGGGTTGATCCGACTAAAGCATGTCATCAACCTACGAAGTCTTGTTTTACTGTTTTGAGTAGCGCAGGGACGTACAGACTGCTTACCTGTGGTGCCCAAGAAGCTAAGAACCAATAACTGAAGACTGTTTGTGACATGCATAAAATCTTCTTTCGATGAATTAGATGTATTTACTTGTTGTGAGCTTCTAGATCCTGAATATCCTCAATATCCTTCATCTAGTGTTTATTTTCACTCTATGACACGACGCATAAATTATCCGAGAAATAAAGCTCTTGCAGGGTCTTTTATTCGATCCAACAAAAGCCTGATTTCTCAGTACTTATGGTCTACTGCATGATCCACTCCAGTACATCCAGGAAGATTCACGACGATAGAAAGCCATTCTTACCCCTACCTTCACGTCGACCGTTTCAGTAAGCACACTCCTGTGAATTATTTGGAAAACGCTATCATCGGTTTTATACGTGTTTGCGGCAGTGAACTCCGTAGTGTTGAGGCAGTTGCAGGATTACGTAATGATCAACCATATATTGAAGGCCTTCTCAAAATCAATTTAGGCTCTGCCCGAAGATGAGCTTGGTCAACGCAAAATGTTTTCCCCTACTCTAATCTGTCTCAGAAGCAGTCTTCAGTAGAAGACATCTTTCAGTCTTTCCCACACAATGAGGCCTAACACTCTGCTTGAGGTGGACAGCACCATGGTCCCGGTAGTTCTTCCGTAGGTTTCGGTCGCTGTTCCTAAGACGTCTGACAAGATAGTATTCCTCCCAATCGTCAGATACCTTTCCTTCCTTCCACATCCTCTGCAGCAGTGGTATGAGAAAGCCAAGCGGGATATCTGGGTCACTTCTCAGTATTTCTTGTGGATTCCATCTGGTACTGCTGCTTTCGGTAACTCTATGACATTCATAACTTCTGTTTAAGTCGGGCAATAGAAAGAGTGGGTGGGACAATCAAAGCAGGCAAGCTAAACGCGTTTTCAAAATCAGGAAATATAATAAAACTGCCATGAAGTCACACGAATTTTGATTTCAAGCCATATTTGATGAAGTCACAGACTACTGACTTGCGTGCTTCCGACAAAATATTTAGCGAGTCACAGAACAATAACAGACATTGGTACGATTAAACTATCTATTATCTCATATAATCACTAAATTGTCTCAATGATAAACATAAACGAATAAATCATTTTGAAAAATGAGATGAATAAGAACCAGAATACTGATGAATGTAGGTGACAAGATAACTTCATTAGAGCGAGGTATTTTCGCATACTGAATATCAAACGCCATAACAGATATTGCACCTACGTGAAGTTGATAAAACAGCTCTAAAAAAGAGTGATCGTAACATTTGACATGGTTACAGCATCACTTTGAGCGCGAAGACCAACTGACTGAGGAAAGTCAAACTAAAATTGATCACCTCCGTTCAAAGTATTCAAGCGTACTAAAACGAAAGCGCGGCAAATCTGTTGACAATAACCAATATCCTCGACACTTAACTAAGACATTGAATAAGTCGGTTAGCATAAGTAACAATCCACATAAAGTCCGTCAGTTTAACCTCGACTGATTAACTAGTTCACTGGTTTTCTAGCTGGTTCTAAGCCCGGGAAAAGAAGGAACATTACGTGTGAGGATAGCCACCCTACACCGAAAAATCAGTCTAATCGCTACAGAAACTGAGAAACACGACAAAAATTGTATTCACAAAAACTCATACCTGCTTGCTTGAATCAGAGAGACGGAATGATTCGGTCTGGTCAAAGTCTTCATGGAGCCAGTCAGCTAATGTATCTTCTTTCCATCAAAGCAAACATTGACACCAGAACCTGGAATGTCCACACAATGTACAAAGCTAGCTGGGAAGTCTTCCCAGATTGCCGATAAATAAGGAGATATGGCATGGAAGTGTTAGGAGTCCGTGAGAGCAGGTGGAATGGAAGTGCACTCTCCAAATTGTCAACTGGCGAGTCGACAACCCACTCCGTCAACCCAGACGACAACCGACGAGCACACTGAGGCAGTCAATGGCTATCATGATGTCATCAACATCAGCCAAAGCTCTTATCCAGTAGGAACCAATCTCACCCTCTGGGATAATGACAGCAAGATTCAACTCAGAAGCAAGCAAAGCCACAATCATCCAATGCTACGCACCAACAAACAACTCAGAAGAAGAGAAAGAAGCTTCCTATAAACAACTATAAACAATAGTGGATAAATTCCCAAATGGCGACATGAAACTTATGGGCTATCGTGGCGCCAGATGAAGAGGACTTCAGAGAACAACACAAAACGCAGATGTGCTGCGGAAGCCCGATGTGCTACACGGAAACCAAGCTGACGATAATAGTAAGAATAGGAATAATAACAATAAGGATAATGAAAGTATTGGTAATAATAAGGATTGTTATGATAAGAATAATAAGGATTACTATAATAATATGAAGAAGAAAAAGAAGAATGACGACAGTAATAACAATGAGAACAAGAATGCTAGTGGTAATAATAGGAATAATAATGATAATAATAGTAATAATAATGATGACAATTTAACCTCTTTATTTTATCACCACACTTGATGTCTGTCGGCCGTCGCTTGAACTTACATTCAATGTTCCCCGATTTTCGGTATTTGTTTGTATGTATTTTTTGGTAATCATTTTCGTGGCACACAACTGAGTATAACTCACCTCCTCCCCTGAATGAAACTTACATTCTGTTGACCATAAAAGCATTGATATTATGTCACGCTTATGTCTATTCACACTTTATCTTATGTTCTGAATGACGACTTCACATTTTTATTTACGTTCATTTGACAATAGTGAAATACTGTGAACTATCACTACATATTATGCACGTACCCCAATAAAACTTCCGTTATGGTTTTCACATGCCTTCAATGGCTGGCTATTTGTATTATAATAATAATCATGGATTTATAACTGTAGAGTCTGAAGAAGAATTTATCGCAAACAATTGTTCTTCGCTCCAAATCACCTTGTTTTGATGACACGCTACGGGAATTTTTAATTCAATGTAGTTTATTTGCTTATCAGTTTTATATC
Organism: Trichobilharzia szidati; assembly: GCA_944472155.2. Taxonomy (NCBI): domain Eukaryota; kingdom Metazoa; phylum Platyhelminthes; class Trematoda; order Strigeidida; family Schistosomatidae; genus Trichobilharzia; species Trichobilharzia szidati. The sequence continues at coordinate 128,077,018 of OX235279.1, read as the reverse complement.
TCCCAATGTATATATATATCCGTTTATGTAGAGTATTCAGCTGACGAGTTCTACCGAGATTTGATGGATTAATTAAATCCTGCTTTATTAATCTTTGTTGCTTGTTCTAGCATATTTGAAATCCATGTACAGTAAGACATGAAGTTTGACAAAAGTTTACCAAATGAAAATATACGTGTTATGATGTCTCCAGGTGTGAATACGAACGCTGGCTGACGATAATGAACACTCGATAATTTCCGACTGGACGTAAACAAAAAGTAGCTAGACTACTTAAATGTATTAAAATAAGTGTGTCCAAATACTAGTTCACTCATAATCGTGCCTTCTGAATAACTTAACGATATGAAGATACCTACATTCATACTTACATTTCCTAGTCGATTATACTCTGACCCTAACTAGTAAATTCCAGATGACACACAATAGGCTTGGTGACGTGTATTTCCAAAACAATAGAGAGAGAGAGAGAGAAAGTGACAAAGAGTATATAAAATCATGACATGTATTGATCTAGTACAAGCCTTGGGTAGTAGGTGCTAAGATAGTTCTGGATTCCGATTGGTTGACACCCATCATGTGACAATATGCTATTTGTTATTGTCTGAATAACAGATGAATGAGCTGAATTGTGGACATATACCAGACTGATGAGATATGCTATGTGCATATATCAATAGGTGAACAATACAAGTTCATAGAGTATGGGAAAGGTTGTCAGTACTTTTATTTTTGAAGACAAATTAAGCTCAAATAACTTAACAGTTATAGTCCTCAATAAATGAAACTCTACGTAACCTCTTCATTTTTAATCCCCAAACGATACAAAACATCTCAATAAGTTAATCTAATGAGATACGACTGTGAGATACACAGAGCAATCGCAATTCAAGCCTAAAAACTACCAATCTTTCTGATCTTACAAACAAACAAGTGCTGTGACATCCAAACACAAATTCATGCACATAGTGAAAGATGACATGGAAAAGCATAACACTACTACTACCTATGCATTACAAAGTCTGTGCTTCAAGCCCTTGGAAAGGTGCTAAACAAAACAAGATAGGATTGTTCAGATTATTTTCACTCTTTTGAATTTCATAAAAGTTAATTTGTTCATGATAAAAAGACTAAACAAACCTGAGCAATGTAATAAACAAGCAACATTTTCTGATAGCCATTCATTCGGCAAAACAGTAATATTTTCGAAAATACGAATAACATCTTCAGATGTCCATAAGCCGGAATAAAGCATGTTACATATAGCACCTCCAAGTTCTCCAAAGCAAGCGAATAATTGATCCCTATCAGCAGCAGTATTTCGACTCACTGTTCGCCACATTAGATACCCTGAGAATTTGAGTAGTAATTTATTGATAAAAAAGTAGTGGTAATTATAATAAAGGATTTGTATTGAATAACAAAAAACCTGTATACTTATGCTGCGTTATTTAGCAATGAATGAATGTGTTGACTTTAAACAAATGGTACCCAAGGTCTTCTAGTAGACAAATAATCCTAACAGCAAGAGTCACTTCGCTTTTTATGAGAAAGTTTTCCGTGCATAGTACCGAACCACTAACACTGATTTGAAGGTGATAAATTTCACTCTATGGGTTGTCTGTCTCGGGTGTGTGTCATTTTAACAAATAATCAGTTACTCTACTTTTATGTGTAATTATATTACTTTACCAAAGTATACCTAGCTGGCTTACGAAAGCAATTAGAAACAAAATGATCACTCTAGCTAAACTGGTGGGAATTCATTGAACATATATTTTTACGAAACTGTGTGCACATACCAACTTTTTCCTGACTTAATGCCTTCACTTCATGTAAAAACATTTGTTTGAGAATATGTCCAGAAGTAAGTACTCTTCAATTCACTAATACTTTCACTTAATAAATTAAATTGCAAAACTAACTCAAACATTTAACACAAACAATATTCAGAGTAATTCTCAATTGGTTAATACTCCTGCTCAGTGATTATCAACCTTGTTTATACACTTGCTTTTATGAAATTCCATTCTAATATCTAGTTAAATGAACGTTAAACAGTTACCAGTAGGATCATAACTGGATTGTCAACTTCAGAGAAAAAAGAAGAAGACAATGAAAAAACGAGATAAGACATAGAGAAGACAGAGGCGATGAAGATAACCGACAGCTAGCAACAATCACCAATCAGCATCAACAGGAGAAATCTAAATGGAGTTGTCACCGCTTTCACTTGCTTGTCTATACAGAACCCTTTCAATTACTGGGGAGAGAATGGATGAGAATGTGAAACGGTGGTCAGGATAGAACCGGAAAAGTAAGAGATGAGTTCACTGCTCTGAATTCAGTGTGAAGATCCACAACACTTTTTAGATGAAACAAAGTGGGAATTTTCCACACTAACGTCAAGACAGTGAGTGATTGTGCGCGCCTCATCGAAAGCAATTCCAACAGGCCGTTGTAAACTTTATGAACAGCTGGCTGTTTGGTGCTTGTAAAAATAATTGAACGGAATACACTGATATTAGAAACGTGCTATGAACTGATGACTACGGATTGTTGGTTATACTGCCTAAAATCACTAGCAATGTCTCAGATAGATTCATCTTCTGTGATCTCCTAGATCGACCAAATCGCCACTATTTACGATGTTATCAATCTTCGGACAGTGAGTTATTTTTTCTTTGTATTTCTTTCTTTTCTTACTTAATGTTTACAGTAATGAAGTGTAACAACTCGAATTAGTGCACTTCTCTGCGAAATTCTACACTGAAATTGGATTCAGTTCAGATATTATAGTAACTTTTTCTTTCGGTCACAATAATGTAAATTACATATGAAATAGTGGAACAATATTACCAAGTGGATGATTGAATCGATATCCTTAATATGATCCTGAGTAATAATTTATGGCCGAAACGTCATTCCAGTTGTTAATACTGTATAAACCTGTGAAATACATCCAATAAACTTATATAATAAGGAATTATATTCTACCAGTGACCAAATTCTACTTTTATCCAACAATGCCAGTTCGCGATCGAGCCTATAACTGATCCAATCCCTGTAAACTAACACAGTTGATAACTAACTTACAGCCATTGAAGTAGGGATAAAACTTGAGCACTGTGGTAGAGTAAAACTCCATTATAGACAAGATTTCATTTTGATAAAATCACACTGTGTTATACAGCAATACTTACTAATGACGTCTCGAGCACAAATTATCGCTCATAATCATATCAAGGCACTCACACAACTTTCTGGCTTCATTTATATACATGGGTGAAAATCGAATAAAATCAATATAAAACAAAGTACATTCGGAAATAATATTAGTGTTATCAATAAAAAACAACAATATAATTGAGCAGAGAATATCCTTTTCGATAATTTCCTCTTCTAGCTCTACAATTATATATATATATATATGCTTCTATACACAGAATATTCCACAATAGTAGTCAATAACAATATTATTGTTTTTGAGATAGAACAGCACTACGAATAAATTTTGTTTGCTCTTTACTTAACCACGCAGAATGATGTTCGGAAATCCGAAGAGAAACAACAAGGTGGGAAGGAAGATAATTTCATAGAAACAATTAAATAACTTGCTAGATTGTTATAATGTGGATTGAATACATTTTAATATTATTTATTATCCTCTAATTTGACTGGTAATAATACCTTCCATATTTCTGGTATTTGCGTTGAGTCATTTCTGTCGCATGCGTTGGGTGTAGACTCGATGAACCAGGATACAGTAATCAATCTCTCTCTCTCCATCTACCTATACTACTTTTTAGAATTTCGACTCTGTCCCGCCCACCTCATTGTGTGGTTGTGTGTTAATGCATGCAGTGCAATGTAGTGCTGAGCTTCTTTCCAAATTACTTATCTTCGTAGGATCAATCAGTCTAACCCTAGCTACTTTCTATGCTCTGACAAGCAATCTCACTACTCCTGTTCTACTAGTTTCACCTATGTAGTTGACCTAACCCACAGTCATTGCAAGCTATTTCGCAAATTATATTATTCTCTTTAATTGGGTCCACCGGGTCCTTTAGCCTACAGAGCTTGTCCCACCTGAGTGAGTTTGTAGGTCTGTATGCCACCCCAATTCCTGCTTTATTGAGAACCCTACCTAGGGCCTCAGATGTCCCCTCCTCATTTGATGATAGGACTGACTGTGGATGCCTTAGATTCTCTCTTATTTATGTTATCATTATTAGTTTTCCCAACATATATATATATTATATTGCTTTTGACCTTTTCTGATCTTCCTAATGAATTTTATAGGACAGTTATTTGATACCAACGCTTCTTCTATCTGTTTCATTCCATCATTTTGGTCTTTTTTGTACTACTTAGTGCTACTGCTCGGTTTGTAAGATACTTAACTAAGCCTGATCTCTACAGACAACGGACGAGATGAATTAAAGTCTAAATATCTATTAGAATGCGTTGGTGTTTTATGAGCGCTAGTGTGCAGTTTACCTTCTTCTGTTCGTTTTATTTTACAATCTAACTTAGCTAATTCTCCTTGTTGATTTTCCGATTCAAATCTGAATTTTATTCCCCTCACTAGTGAGTTTATATGCGTCAAGAAGCTAGAGAAATGTTCCGCTTCTAACACTGTGAAAGTGTCATCCACATATCTCCACCATATTTTTGGAGGAGGATTAAATGTATTTAGAGCAATATTTTCCCAGCTATTCGTAAAATATCTGCTACGATAGGGACATTGGGGATCCTATTGCTATACCGTCTGCTTGTTTATATATTTTGCCCCGGAATTCAAATACCTTAGACGTGAGACATAACTGAATTCACAAAATAATTTCGTCAGTGGGCAGCTTTGTCCTATGAATAAGTTCGGGATCAGAATTTATTTTTCATTTAGCCGCTTCTAAGGCCATACTGATTGGTATGTTAGTGTAAAGACTAGTTATATCAAAACTAACCATTTTTCATTATTCTCTAATTGAATGTTACTTAGTTTCCCTTTCATTTCATATGAATCAGTTAGCCTAGAGTTTGAATAATTTATGATGGGACATAGTATTACGACTAAGTGTTTTGATGATTCTTATGTAGGCATATTTCTGAAATCTACTATTGGTCTTATAGGGTAACCTGGTTTATGTATTTTTATAGCACCATATATTCAACTAGCGTTATTATTTTTAGGCATTAAATTAAACCATTTAGACTCACATAGTGACGGCTTCATTCTGCGTATTAAATCTGCTGTAGACTTCCTAATCTTATTCATTACTGTATCTACAGGCTTCTTAATTTCCTTACATGGACCTGTTTCAATGTGTTCAATGACTTTCTTTATATAATCGAAACTGCTGTAGATTTTCCTTTATCAGCTTTTGTGATGACGATGTTTTTATTCTTTTTAAGCTTAATTAGAGCCAATCTTTCCGATTTTGTTAAGTTTGACTGTGGTTACTTTTGCTTTTTAAGAGTTAATGCACACTGGGTTCGAAACTCTTCTGCTGTCGTCTTATCTATTGAACTTAATGCTACTTCTATGTTAGGGATGACATCTTCTGGTTTTAGTTTACTGAGCGTTATATTGAAATTTAATCCCTTTTCAAGCAGTTTTATTTCACTAGAGCTTTATTTCCTTTGAATAGAGGTTGATTACTCACTTTCAGCCAGTATATAGGGTAATCCGATTCTCCCACATCGATTTCAGTCTGGAAGATTTTGTCAGTTATCATGCTATATGTATGACTAAAAGCCTAGCATATGACAAATCTCTGCTGGGTAGCTGAATTTAAATAACTAATAAGGCAGTAATACTCAGTAGAAAGGAAACAACTTCAACAGACCAATCAACACATAAATAAATCAGCATTCAGGCCTCTAAAATGGAATTCATAATCAATACGGTGACAACTACACATTAAAACTGTTGTGGATGTACAATGAAATATATTATTGCGCTATTTCTAGTGAACATAAACAAACTGCATTTATTTTAATCGGCAGCACATTTATCTCTTAAATAACAAGGTTAAATATAAATCTATATTCATTTAATTACCTCTATGTATTGGTCCGTAAAGAATAAATAAAAGTCTAAGTTGCTTTTGGATATCATAAGGCCTCAGAATTTTCATCAAAATTCCCGAAGCTTTCCAGTTATATCTTATGGACAGTCCGCCACTGGAGGATGGAAATTGAGGAGGAGGCAGAGCCACAAATGAAGACGATGGCCCTGCGACAGCACTATAAAAAGAGAAAATTTTAACTGAATTAAGGGGCGACTAACTTATTATTTGCTATTTTCAATTAGAATGAATGTACATCCATCTTATAAATTGAATCTGCATTAAATACTTATGTGCATCTCATTCTACTTGAAATTAAATTAATGTATAACATCTCATAATAATTGCCAACAAGAAGTGATTATTTCAATCCTGTAAACTGACTGATAAAACAATAGTAGTCTGATTAAAACCATTATACAATTAAAATAGTCCAACGCAAAGTTTTTTAACTTTATAAACACCATACTAGTTTCATTTAGAAACTGAGAAGCGCTAATATACGACAAAATTTTGCTATTTCAGAAAGGAATAATGAAGAAAAAAATATGGAACAATAGAATAATAAAGATGACAAGAGGGGATGTACCGAAGTGAAATAATAATAATTTGTTTTATTGCTAAACAGTACTTGAGATACAGTGTGGAATTCTTAGAATTTGGTACAATATTGCATCTAATTTACTCGACAGTAGCTGCTGCTGGATTCAACATAGAACTTGGCACCGAAGTGCAGCAGTTCGAGTTGCCACGTTCCAAATAGCACACAAAGGTAGACAAGAAAATGAGTGAAGAGAATCAATAGAATTTAGACAAGTATAAGAGTGAAACGGAATGAGTAATGGTAGAAAGGAATATGAAAGATTAAAGAGACTGAATACATCTGCGCCATTGACAACGATTTTGAGCCATGTCACCTAGTGTCTCCAGCCATTGATTCTTAGAGTCCCGAGGGCCCCAACCCGGAAGTCTGCATCTCCCTACCTGACTCAGTTTAACCTCGACAGTAGCAAAATCAAAAATTTATATTACAGGGTATAAGTAACCGAAATTGCTAATAGTAACTTTTTGGTATCAGCAGAGACAATAAAGTCAAAAATGTAGAAAAAAAATGTAAGTTGATATTAATAATAATAACAAATTATAAGACAACTGAAATGATATGACCATAAATTACAATTAGGAGAAGTTCAAAGAGCCATTCATTTTGTTGATTACACAGTAAGTAGTGAGTTCCACGCTTAATACTTGCACTGACACATAGAACGTGGGTCAGGTAGAGTATCATTGAGTTTCTGTAGTTAGTTGTGCGAGCAAATAATGACTTCTAGTCTTACCTACCTGATGGGATGCAAGGGAAGAGCTATGAATAGAGAGGGTATTGAGAGTCAGACATTATGGATTTGGACAATTTCTCGCATGAGTTTAGATGTCTGTTGGCTACAGTATTGACGAGCTTACTTGGTGGCACACCACTTGACCTACTGACAACCTTTAATACCCTTCGCAATATAAAATAGTCCTTTTTGAGTAGCAACAAAGAACAATAGGTAAGATGCAAGAGTTAACAAATAGTAAAAGTAGAGGCTGAATAATTCCTGACTGTCCCAATGTGGTAAGTTAGATGGAACATTTTCCTAGAAATGGACAAGAAAAGTTGGAGGATAGAACAATTTCATATTTTTTATGCTTGATTTAGTTTCCATTTCAGTACCCTCTATGCTACAAACAACCTGTGAACTGATCATGTTTATGCCTGAAGGTGAAGTTGTTTACCTGACATTTAGAAGGATTTAACGTAAGACCATTTAGCTCAGACAACTGAGATTATGTCCGAAAAAAGCTGCTGAGTTTGGAACAGTCAGGTTGGGAAGTAACTGGCAACGGGTGGCCATATAATTCATCGTCTTTACTTATCTACTGACCGTAAGAAGTAACAAAATCAGGAAACTAATGATATTTAACAATAAGGTTTTAAAAAAACTACAGACGAATTGAAATGATACTTGGATAAATAGTGAACCAAGATACATGATACATGTTCTAACCATCTCAGGAGGCGGTCTTACATAAATATTCAGCTTAATATGCACAATAAAATTTAATTCAGTCAAACTGAACTCACGCACGGTATCAGAATGACCTTATTTTCAATAATGCATTCAAATTGCTTACGGATACTGCCATGCGAAATGTCTACCACTGGTGTTATGAGATATATAAAAATTGGATATTGTGTTAAATGCACATGAATAAGGCAGAGCCCATTGATTAATTTGGAGCTGTAGTTTAAACAGTAATGAACAATATCAAAAATGGACTTTTGAAGCTGTAAATTGAAAAATTGGTTTTCTCTTTCTACCTCCTACACATCAAAACAATCAGGTGGTTCTGAAAACTACAGCATACTTAAATAAAGTTGTTTTCTGATGCAAATTTCACACAAATAGCTAGAGTTGACAAAAAGGGATTGGACGAATTATCACACTCCAGCAGAACTTATATGTGAATATCCTTTTTTTTGATTAACTAGCCTCTTATATAAGACAGGGATGTGTAGAGACAAATATGCAATTTCAACAAATCCCTTTAGAGTGAGACAATTTGAAAAGAATGTTCAAATAGGAAATGCAATAAGTTGGGAAGATCAAATGTAAGTGCAAGAACAAACACTAGTATTACAAATATAACTCAATATAAATAAACTAACCAAAATGAGTTTGTGGTTTCTTCATCCTCAACAACTAGTGAGTTGTCACCCGCCAATGAAAAATTTTCGTTTTGAAAAGCGGGAGAGAACACCTTATGATTATCTTCATGGACAAATGGTAAGGCAACAGGATCCAAGAAGACCTTTCTTATAAAAAGACGGATAGCCAGTTCAGAACGATGATCTACACCTAAGAACAGGTTATTATTATTATTATTATAAGAATTTGTGCTATGAACAATTCCCTAGAAAATGAGTAACGTTCAACAGTTTTATATTAAGAACTAGTAAAGATTGAAGTTCAACTATATAGTAAGGCTTCACAAACATCGTGGTTTGCACAACTAAAGTGACATTTTTAGTGCTCCTTCACAACTAAACAGAGCTAAAAATGATAACTCACACCACTCAGCAGTTTATATTTTTGATTTTTTAAATTTAGTTCTCTGATGTCACTCCAAGTGTTTAGCGGCCCACTTATTTCCTTCTACAGGAGTTCACAATTAGGTTACCTCTAACTGCATCAGTTTTACGATGAACACAAAGTTTTATAAGCATTTTTTGCATCACTAAAGTATCGATAGACTAACCACATACTGTATGCCTGGAAACAGACAGTGGTACATTATATATTTCAAACTTCGAATAGATATCAGTATCCCATAAAGTCAGTGCCACTGTTTCAATAAATGAATGTTGTATATCTTTATGGTTGAAATATAAGTCATATTTGGCGACAATCAGTTTACTACTGATTATTGTTCACCACATAGCCATATCTTAAGACTGTCATCAAAAATATTGGCATTACTGTAATCAAAAAAATGTTGTTGACATCCTCATAATATTTTGCATGGGAAGAGCATCTTATCTTCATATGAGCAACCACTCAATAGTGCTTTCTAGGTAAATTAAAAGGATCACCCAGTTAGGGATAATCTCATTCTAAGTTTATCCGAATTCATTCAATACATAGAGGTCCAATATTCCAACCGCTTTAATTTTGAATAACTACTTGACCGAAAACAGTGCCGTTTGTAAAAATATGGTCTGTGTTAGGATGTGAATTTATAAATAAAAATACTTTGCGATAAGCCACTCTAAACAGTTGATATCAACGTTTTACTTATACTCGCTACAAACACACTTTCTTGTTTATCTACACACAAGTTCTGTTAAAAAACAAATAAACTAATGAGAAATGAGTGGTTACCTGGTCGTTGTCGTAGAACACGTGAAAGCCGTAACCGAAAATTTTCATTGAAGCACATATGAACCAGTGTCTTGTGAACACGATTAGTGTCATTTTTGCTCCAGGTAAATGTGAGTTTGTCTAAGAAGATACCGTAAAAGTAAAGAGATGGACATCTAAAACACGGCATGCGGCAAATACTGGGATATCGGCCATAAACTCGAGACCTCGGCTTTTCTCGTGGAAACAGGTAATTAGACTGCGGTAGATGCTGAAATAAATTTGCATTCTAGTGTAGTACTTTTAATGCTTAATAATGGCAAAGATCACAAAATATGTCATTTCGATCAAAACACAGGCCAGACTATTTGTTAACTACAGATATACTCCGGCTGTATTTTTATTTGTAACACATGTAACGTATTCATCTGCTTTATGTGACCTTATTTTATTTACATATAAAGACAAATCAGCAAAGCTGAATTTCTGTTTAGCACTTCATTTACCTAATGGATCCTTGCAAAAACGTTTGAACGCAGTATTTCGTATACCACTCACGCATCAATTGGAATAAACGGCATCCCAGTAGATAGCGACATTGTTCCTTAGATTTGAATCCAAAACCTATAGCTTATGTGTTCCCCTCTAAAGTAATTACTCACAAAAGGACCTCTTTAAAACTTAATTCAGTTATTTGTACTCGTTCATTTCACTGGACATTATTAGTCAACTTTATTTGCCAACAAGAAAATGATACCCAATTTGAAACACAGAAAAACTTTGCACGTTACCATACGTTTACATTTTGCTGGGATAAAAATGAAAAACATTACATAGTATGACTAGTTGGCCGTAGACTGGTATTACATTTTTTTTAAATAAGGTAAATCTGAGACTAAAATTAATCATTGTCGACATTTCCGTTTGAAATATTGGGTGGTACAAGCAATGTTCTCAGAAAAACTTATCAACTGTTGACTAAGAAATTCTCAGCATCAGCAAAGAAAACTCCTTTGTCATTTACTAGCATATTTCATCTTTGAAACCGTCGTGGTATCTGACTGTCTATTAAAAGGGTATTGGAGTGTTCACCTGACTCTTCTGTCCTACTTTCTCAGTGCAAGACATAGTCACAGTTAGAACTACAACAATAATTACAGGTTTTCGAATATCCATCCTACTGTTCACATTGAGTGGGACACTGCCGTGAACAATATTTATGGGAGATGTTAAATAATTATGGTAAACCTATCAATGAGGTAGTGAGCCATCTGTTTAAATGGTCAGAACATTTGCTGAACATGGTAAGGCAATTTTCATGAGTGCAGTTAGTTGAAGTAAGATAAATTAGAAAAACGGTAAAGGATGATCAAAACAAATCGGCATCAATCTACGAAACTATTGAGTTCTGTAGGCAGGTGGAGGTTTTCTCAGTGGGGATCTCTGAAACGTCATAAACCAATGTGAGAGACTCAAACGTTTTGGGCTAGGGCATATTTATTCACTATTTATGATCCTCGAAATTGTAAACGTTCTTGTAAGTCTTCCTTTCTTCATTACTTTTCTCCTTTCACATATTTTCCAATTGTAGTGTTATTCTGTTTCTCCTAGGTTGTGTTCTTCTAAACCGGAAACTTGAAGTCATACTCTTCTGCTCAAGATTCCATGTTGACGAGTCAACCAGTCTGTCAAAATCAATGACACTTTCAAGTAGACAAGTTACTTGCCGAATTAAGGGAATTTTATTTCCCAGAAATGGGAGTAAATGTAGGCCTGTTATAAAATAAAAATTATCGAATGACATACAGAATAGGTACCGAGAGTTTTTAATTTTCCATACAATGCAAAAACAATTCTTTTACCTCAAACCATAGAGTTCTCTGGGTCAACTGCGGTGCATTTCCACCATGAATTTACGGGCAAAACTTTTCTCACAGCTCAGGGTTCACAGTATTTTTAATTAAAACTAAGGACAGTAAGTATACATGAATATGCCTCAAACAATAGACCCTGATAAAATCCCATCAAGTACCTTCACCATTTCAAACAGGCAGTTTTGATGCATGTCATACGAAGTGGATGCTATTTTAAAAATCAAAACATAGTGTGAGCCTCTTCAATTGAAAAGTAGGTATTCCATATATTTGCCAGTGGTTCAGTAATTACTATACCTGTATATTTTGACGACATGTGAAGGAGCTCAAGTGCTTCCTATCAGGCATGTTAGTAGTTCGACACATACCCTATCTAAAAGTGTTCAAGATCAAACACTACCCTGCATGGTTGCAACTGCTTAATAAGGTGTGCAATAACTGCTTACCTTGTTGATACCGGCAATTTTATCTCAACAAGCTCCCCCTTCAAAGCGAAGAGCAACCTAACGAAGACAATATGCTTTCGCCCCTTTGCATTGCTGAAGCTGTGGTCATCCAGATAGAAAAACAGAGCTTTAAATACAAAACAGAATTCTTGAACCACTTCTACTATCATGGTAATGACCCTGTTGTTTTAGATCAGTTTATTTTCCTTCATTTTAACTCTTAATAACTCTCCTATTCCGTAGAACTTCTACACAATATTGCATTTTCCCTTTGTTTCTATGTAAAGCTAAATTACAACTCATTCGTAAAATAATTAATCTCATAACCCTAACACCTTTATTCAACTTCACTAATGTACTAATTAATATTAGTAACTGTGGTTATGACAGTTCATCTCTTTTTTGAAAAAAAAAAAAACATTGTATAAAATTGGAATTATACACCCAAAAAAATTAATTCTCCGAAAGGAGCCTCTTTAATGAACTGTGTTTAATTTCCACATATTTTTGTATGCTACAGGAGGTTTAGAGTCTTATGCTTCCAATTAGTCCCATAGACTAAAGTAAAATGACTGTTTCAAGACTTTAGATCTATTTATTGAAAAAAATGAGTTGATATCCTTTGCAGAACTATTCTTAAAACTACCTAATAATACTTCGAGATGTATTTCCAATCATGAGGCCAACCACTACTTAAAACTGTAGATAACTGAGGAATTGTCATGGTTTTCAGAAGTTAATTGCACACTAAAGAGTCTTTTTAACTTTCTGTATCCTTTTTCGACACAATCTAGTCCTCTAGTGCTGCTGACCAATCCCCTTCACGTCAAAAGGTGGTTTGGGTATTTTCGTGCTTGCTTTTATCCGTATACCTGTAGGTCTAGTGTATTTCAGTGCTTTTATGTGTATCACCTAACAGAATGCAAGCTTTTGTACCCTTGAACATGCTTTTTTATCTTCTGTTATGTAAGGATTTTCCATAATATACCATAAAATCCATTAGTTTTCATGTAGTAACACAATTTCCTGTTATATGACCAAATTTATAAAATTAAATCTTTTTAGATTATATATTTAGGTGTACATTCACTTCATCGACCACCGCCTATTGCTCCTCACTTTGCAACACAGAATATGGTCTCAGAAACATGAAATGTACCAGTTAAGGCAAAGTTCAGTTACAATGAAAATTGTATTATCCATATAAAGTCAATACTATTACATAATATCACTTGGCGGGATAAAAGAATTAAATTATTTCTGGATGCAGGATCCAGTAGTGTGATAAAAGACAACGGTAACTGGCGCTGAATTGTTTGCTAAGTTATATGAGTGATGTACTGGTAACAATACTACAACCTTGCATCAAAAATCTAGTCCTAATTTCTGATGCGTTTATCTTCCGTTTCCTCCTCTTCAATTCATGGTGCTTATATTGATAACTAAATTTCTTCATTTCTCATGTCTGCAAACTTTCCATTTCTCTATCAAATATTTTGTATACAGCTTCAATGACACCTTGGTTTCTGTAATGTCTTCATACCCAACTTCAGCATCCCGGTGTGTTCGGATTTTTCTGTTTCTGTTTGACTGTTCTTCTGGTAGTATAAACATGCCGTGTCTCTCAGTGATAAGCTATGGTATTTTCTACTTCGAGTAGAATTTACTTGAACCTGACCTGCCTCTTGCAGTGTATTTTCATTTTCTGACCTTTAATTTCTGACTTTAAATGCATATTTATATCCTCCAGTTATTGGTGTGACCAACTCATACTTTTATTGGAAGACCTGGTTTCCTTCTAAGCATCAACTGAAAAGACGGTTTATTTATTGTTCCTTGAAAACAGATTAAGTGTGCCAATATTGCTGGAAGTTCTGTCTATCAGTCACCTCCTTTTGAAGCTAACTACCTGTCTAGTGCGTCGTCAGCATCCCCTGTAAAACCACTCATCTTGGAGTAGCATCTTGCCGTCCTATTAGTCTTAATACCTAGGCGCTGCATTTACTTCAAAACAAGCACCCTAATGTGTTAGTACTTAGTTTGTAACGCTGCAGTCTGTACCATTGTACTAAATATCTGTCTGTTATTACATAGTAGCACTGGTTCATAATCGTAGCATATTGTCGTCACTAGGTATTTGTGACAGTGAGCTCATTACGTCCAGTTACCACAAACTAACTTGTTTAAAACAAGTAAACAGTCCTTTAACACACTGGCATGAAAGATTGTGCTTGTGTACACAGTACTCTATACTTATACCGATGTTTCATTATCAGTTAGTGTATTTTACATTATGTGAATCTTTAAATATGTGAACGACACCATCATGCCTTGTAGCAGTGCTGAAAATGATAAACTGATTTGACCAGCCATACGATACCACTTCACTGTTCACCCCAGCAGGTCTTATGACCGGTATATTACATTTATGATCGACAGTATTCATAAGATTTTGCGTTCTACTTTAATATTCGCCTTAAAGGATTATGTGGTTTAAGTGCTCCAAACAAACTAATGATTACCTCAGAAAAATGTGGATTCCTCATATTACAAAAAAGAAGATTGGTAATTCTATTATCAATAAAATTTATTTTCATAAATTCACACAGTGTTATACAGTAATATTTACTGATGACGTCTCGAGCACAATTTACTGCTCATAATCATATCAAGGTACACGCACACAGTGTGACTTCTTCAAAATAAATTTCATCCATAATGGAATTATACTCTACCATAGTGCCTAAGTTTTATCCTTATATCAAGCAGAGTAGTATTTTTACGTTTTGAAGTAACTCCAGCCTTTATTGTGTTAATCGCATCAAAAGCCTTTTTGGTTCACTTTGACTGATTTAATTAGTTGAAGGATTGTTCTTTTATTCACTTTCTAGTGACTTATGGGGTTTTTATATTATTCTGTATTCTGGTATACATTTTCGCGTCTGTGTAGTTTAAATAGCCTATACCGGCATGAGTTGCTCCAATAACTGTGGAAAACCTGACTGTCACTTTCCAGTAGATGATAAGGTGCACTGTGATAGGTGCAACCTACGGTTTCATAAAGTTAGCACTCGCTTATTACCATTGACCTATAAATGTATTAAGCCATCATTTCCGTGGGCGTGCAAATTCCTCAGAAATATTTAAGGCGTTTTTATTCAAGAGATCGTAGGACTTCTTGTATCCAAGAAACTGACCGAAAATTTAGACGAGGGAAACAAGTCAGCATCTGAAATCGATGTCACCATTGACAATTTTAGACTAAACCATAAGATTAAGGTGGAACTATACCCTAAAGTATTGAACACAAAAGAGATGCATTGTGACAAATATCTGCTTTCAAGACACGTAAGAAATCTTGCAAATCTAAGAGGGCGAGTAGTTTTAGTATCGTAAGACCAGATGGCCAAACTACCGAGACGAAGCGTGGCGCGTCGAATGAACGGATTGCTCATAGGTGCGGTGCAAGCACAGTGTAACAAACTACCTCTACTAGGGTACTACCGAAAACCAAGATGTCGACAAACTACAAAAAGGACAAAACTGTAGGATCTAATAATAAGGTCTATACTGCTGTTAATACCACTGTGTAACCTGACTAGTTAAAATGTAGTTATTCGGAACTTTGAAGTATCGGAAGAAGTAGATATAGCTGTTTGACATACACGTGATCTAGAGACAGTTAGTTTTATTATTTGCGATCTACTCTCCGATACAACAAATAGAGTTCATGTAAGAAAGGTCATATTATTATATTATTGTTTCCTTTAGTTCTTAAAAGAACATAGGACTTCAGCCAGTCATCTGCATTGCGTTCGGTTCTCTGTGAAAGTTGTCACCTGGCTCCACGTCTGCCCACATGCTTTCGTCTCCTCTTCACATCACCTCCTCCACGTCACCCTCGCACTGACGACCAACTCGCCGCTTCCCGTTCGGGTTCCACTCGAGCGACAGCCTGGTGTGTGATGTCACTTGATGGTTTTCTCAGAGTAGGGCTAATCCACCCACATTTCTTCCTGCATATTTGTTGTACAATTAGTTCCTGGTTGGTTCGTCCCCAGAGATCGCTCCCTGTTGCTGATCTTTTCTGGCTAGCCTTCTGATCTTAAGCGAAGCATTGAGCGAAGACAGCTGTCGATGAACGCCTGTAGCTTGTTCGAAGTGCCCTTCGTGACGCGGTGCCAAGCCTCTGATGCGCATAGTAGCAATGATTTCACATTGGAGTTAGAAATTCGGATCTTGTTTTTCATGCTGAGTGTTGCTGATTTCCACACAGACTTGAGAGAAATGAAGGCTTGCTTTGCTTTCCCGATCGTCACTTTGATATCCTCATCAATTCCATCTGTATTCGAAACGATGCTTCCAGGTGGGTAAAGGAGGTTGCTTCTTTCAGATTTCTCCCATTTATGCTGATTGTTGTCTTTTGATATAACAGTTGACAAAATAAATACGGATGCCACTAAAAGTTCTCGACGACTATTGAAAATACTACCAAGGAATGAGATGAAGAATATTATCCTCAACAACGAATTTAAGATCAAGGATAAAAGGTTGATAATGAGGTCTGACTGGCCGTTAGGGGATGGGATTAAAACGAGGAAAGACGTATAAGAAGTGAAGGCTCGATTAGAAAAAGGGGAAGAAACCTTAAAATACCCGGTTCTTGGGCGGTGAGGTCTCGGAAACCTATGTTGCCAGGATCTCTATTCATAAGTCGAATGAAGATTTAGGTGTCTTAGTGTGCTATATGAACGAATGTGTTCTTAGGAACAAGCTCCTTGAATTAGGAGTATTGTCTGAATAACCTGATGTTATTCCAATTACCGAAACCTGGTATGGACCTCACTCCTTTCATACCAGAGTATATCTACATTACAGCAGACAGAGTAGTTGATCGGAAAGGTAGTGGGGTTGCTCTATATACTCTGGAAGACATGGGAAATAGGTCAACGGTCTCAGAAGCGCACGACAATGGCACCAGTCAAGCCACAGTTTGTGTTAACTTGAATAAAGATACTTTAACTGTTTGGGTGATTTATGGGATTCCTACCAGCCAGCCTGACGACTTTGTACTAAGTCACTTGAGAGAGTGGATCAGTGAGAATAGTTACCTAATATTGGGTGATTTTAATGTCTCGCATATTATTTGGGAAGAATTAACACCAACTAGCTTGTATACCTGTTTCAACAAATAAATTACAATGACTGTCCTAGAATTTGCACTTGTACTTCACGTACGTGCACCAACACTATGCGATCGTGAAAATTACCCCTGTATTCTGAACTTAGCTTTAAACATACAAGAGGATGTAAACTACATTAGGTGCCTCCCAACGCTAGGCAGTAGCGACCACGTAGTCATTACTTTTGCGTTTAGAATTTGTGATTTTATTCATAGTTCTACATCTGCTCGTCCAAACATTTGGAAAGAGGATATATCGACAATCCGGAATGCAGTGACCCTATCTGATTGGTCAGTTAATAAAAATGGGTCTCTCTAGAAAGCTTGAACAAGATCTAGGAAAAAATTAGAATGCGTCACTTCACCTTTTGTACTTTAGTCTACCACTAAAAAACTATCGCGTAAACTGTCTTGGATTAGCTGTGAAATAATTTTATTAAGAAAGATAAAAAGCCTTTGGGACAAGTTCACTGTAACAGGGAATAAAGAGTTTCAGATAAGCTACTGAAAAATGCGGAGCCTTTGAAAGTGTACGGTTGATAAAAGTCGTATAGAGTACGAGAGACAGTTAATGTTGGACTGTGCACAACTGTTATATTTAAAAAATTAGCAGTAGCATACTGTCACTGATGAGCAATACTGGAAAGGTGACAGAATCAGATGAAGGAAAGTCTGAGAACCTTTCCGAATACTTCTGTGGTGTTTTTTAGTCTGATAGTACCATCCAGGGTATAGTAAAGTCAATGACTTAGCCACTTAAATGTCCCCAACTGTTGTAGATGACGCAGTGGTTCTTAAGCTACTGTCCAAACTGAAGCCAAGTAAATCACCAGGGCCTGGCGGATTCCGCCCTAGACTCTTAATCTCCTTGGCGGATATAATGCGTACTTATGGGGATTTTAAAAATGACTCTAGGGCTAGGCTACCCAGGGACTGCAAGCATGCAGTTATAAGCCCCATCTCCAAGGAGGCAATTGGTAACTAACTGCCAATCTGTAATTCTGACATGCATTATAGCAAAGATATTAGAAACAATCACAAAGGGGCAACTATTAGCTCGTATGGAGAAACGTGGCTTGCTGGTGGAGGAACAGCATAGATTCCGACCAAGAAAACCCTGCGCAAAAAACTCACTGTCAGCTAGGGAAGACTGGATAGAAACCAGAGGTAAAAACCTACCAATGAAAGTTGTTTTGATCGAGTTTAGATACGCATTCGGTAAAGTATCCCATTTGTTTCTCCTTAGAAAACTAAAATGTTTTGGATTTGACCAATGCTTACGTGAGTAGTTTAGGGACCATCTACTGGGTAGAGGGCAAAAGATAAGAGTTAACGATATAATGTCCGTATCTAGTGAAGAAATGCAAGGAACGGTATTTCTATTACACACAAACAAACGGCCGGAAATAATCACCTCAGCTTCCCTGTTATTTGCGGACGACATTAGGATCTGAACAACTGTGAATAATGATAGGTTAGTCTTACAAGGTGATGTAAATAAACTGGATGGTCTAACCTCCTGAGTTTGAAATTAATTCCAAAAAAGTGACGTAATGCATTTTCAGAGAT
The DNA here is from genome assembly GCA_944472155.2 of Trichobilharzia szidati. NCBI lineage: Eukaryota > Metazoa > Platyhelminthes > Trematoda > Strigeidida > Schistosomatidae > Trichobilharzia > Trichobilharzia szidati. Next base: position 128,057,974 of record OX235279.1, on the reverse strand, counting down.
CTTACACGTCATACTCCATAGGAAACAGAGCTGCCCGACGTTAAGGGACTTAGGAATTATTGTCAATCATGATCTGAAGACAACAGAATGCTGTAATGAAGCTGCAGGTAAGGATTTCCAAATGCTATAAGCTATTCGAAAGGCTTTCAAATGATTAGATGAGTCCATGTTTAAATTACTCTACACAATATGTCAGGCTTCAGCTATAATACCGTATACAAGCAGCTAAGCCACGCTGCAAGGAGGGGGCGGGAATCTTGCAAAGAGTACAAATGGTAAGAACCATATTAGTCAGTAGTATCTCTAACCCTCCTTACGAGAAAAAAATGAAATATTTAAATCACTTGCCATCAAAATACCGAAGTAGATGAATTAATTTCAGCATATTGTATATCAGACAGTGACTTAGGTACTGACCCTTCTAACCTTTTCTCTCCCTCTAGGATACCTTTGCAAGTTCACCACAGAAATATGCTTAAACAGAAGAGGAATAAGGTACGTTTGGCAATTACATTCTCACATAAATTGGTCAACAATTGCAGTTCATTACCCGAACAATTAGTATCAGTTGCACGGGTGAACTCCTTCAAAAAGAAATCAGATCTCTTGAGATAATACATTGCAAGGATAAACACAGGTAACTAGAGCCTACAGCACTTTATTATCTGAATCCGATAACATTTGGATCTAACACCCAAACCATGTTGCTCCTTAACTACTGAAGAACCATAATTTCATTTCCGTGTACAGCATTATTTCTACTGGAACAGACTGTGATTCTGAATTATTGCTTGTCAGTAGCTTTGAAGCCACATTGGTCTAAAATCCTCATCTCCAGATAATCAGAGTAGTGTAAGCATTTGTGTAGTGTGCCACAATATACCAAATGACATGATATACTGCAGACCATAATCCTGATACATTTACTAGATGAAGAGTGGAGGATGACATGAAGACGGCAAAACATCGTAACTACAAAAAACATCTAACTTACTAGCGTTAAGTAGGACTTCAGCATTTCTAAAGTACTCCAAAATGACAAATCTTTGCAAATTATATTGAAGAGAACTCCTACCAACATTAACGAAAATGAAATACTCACCCACAGATCTATAAAAAGCAATACGCTGACTATTATCATCACTCACACTGTCTCCATGGTCGTGAGGGTCGTAGAATTGTGATAACTGCCGACAGGATTTAGATAAGCAGTACCTTTTTACTACTAAGCGAAGTTCTTCACAGGAATCAGATAAACATATGAGATCGTCGACTATGATCATTTTAGAAACACTAAAGAGAATTACTTGTAAGTAGCGACAAGATTCGATTTCTTATAATAAACGGTAAGGTGGACAGTAGGTAGGCTCCATAGGTGGACTTCCTATGCGAGTTCGTATAATATCTTTTCCTCCGTGTCTCTTGCACGATACAAGATTCGTTTTTTGAACTACAACACCGCTCCATGAGACCAGCGAAATTAGATTACAGTTTTGTAGACCGCGATTTTTTCAACTATAAACACAAACAACGACAAAAACAACTGCGATCACAAAACATGCGTCACCTTTTTTCAAGAAGACAGAAATTTACAAAAACGAACTAATTAACTCAACTTGCGGTGGCTGTAAAATGAAAGTCGATTGAGAATAACACGCACGCTGTTTGAAAAGGGAGTGCTTTTCTCACGTATTTTCACGTATTTGACAAATCGCTGTTTTTGTTGTGTTATTCACTTCAAGAACATTTCTTAAAACTTTAACTTGACATTTGTCTGTTAAGTTTTGATTTTAACCACTTATATAGTCTATATTGGGCAAATTGTCTTGGCTGTTCCAGTAGAAGTTCATTATGTCAAAAGTACCACAAAAATGTAATCGGGCGGAGTGTTACTTTTTGGTAGATGATGGAATACAGTGTAATGACTGTAAAAAGTGGTATCATAAGATGTGTACTGGATTACGTCCAGCTGCATACAAACGTTGTAGTGCTCCAACATCCCACTGGATGTTGCTCCCCAAAGATGACTTTGATAAGGGAGGCTCACGAACTACTGTCTACAGCCATGGAACTTCTTGATGATAGCTTGGCTAGTAATAGTGACACAGACTACCCGTCTGAAGATGACGCAGTAAGTGCCATCATGAATGTTACCACACCGGCGGTTACTATCCCAGTTACCCCGGAAGTAAAACTTACTAGGCGTTCGAAGCGTCTTAGTAAGCGAAAAGGTAACAAAACTGAAGCTGTAAACAGCATCTCAGCACCAGAGAACACTGTAAGCGAAGTTAACCATTAAGGTGGTGCAGACACTGATCTCGATTGTACCATCAAAGACTGCAGCAGCCCTCAGAAGCAACTGCAGGCAGATAATCAGTGGGTAACGAAAGTAAGCAATCGGAAGAAACATAGTAATATTGACGGTAGGCAAACGTCTGTCACCTGTAGCCAGGCTGTATCAATAGTGGTGAGAAAAGACGTAGCCACTACTAAGCACGACAAGCTCTCCTTAGACTCTAACATAATTGTTGGAAATTTAGAAGAGTCCAAAGAATCTGATCCCGTGAAAAGGCACGATCACGACCTTAAATTAGTGAGTAGTATTATAAGGAAGATGCTTCCAAAGAATTTCCCTGGAGTACCGATTAAAAAGCTGATTAGAATAGGCAAAAGAGATGATGAATGTTCTAATCAGCGTAGATTGCTTAAAGTAGTCTTAGGTTCTCCTGATGAACGGAATCATCTACTGGCTAATGTACACAACCTTGCCGGGTCAGGAATTTCAGTCAGACCTGATTTATCTCTTGAAGACAGACTTAAACGAAAAGAAGTTTTGTCCCAGCTAGAAACAAGACGTAAGTATGGTGAGACTAACCTTAAACTGGTGGGTTTTCAAATAGTCAGGTCTTGGAAACGTATGCTTCCAAGACCTGTGTGGATAAGCCGGACCGCATAGGAAGCCTGAAGGTAGTGTACACTAATATACGTAGTATCGGGAACAAATTTCACGAGCTAGGTGTATTAGTGGAAGACCTTAGTCCAGGTATTGTGGCCATTACTGAAACATGGCTGGTTTCTGGGTTAGATGACACACCTGAGCTATGCGGATTTAGTTGCTTGCGCAGCGACAGGGTTAAGGGTCGTAGAGGTGGCGGGGTTGCTCTGTACATCAACAACTCCCTACATGTTCGTTCCGTGAAATCTGAAGCGCATGACAGTGAGACAAGTGAGGTAATTAGCTGTGAAGTAAGCTTTGCAACTGGCACTCTACTCATTCATGTTCTGTATAGAAGTCCCTATTGTCAGTGTGACGACTTTATTTTAGATCACCTCAAACAATGGAGTAAACACAGTAGATGTCTTATTCTAGGTGATTTTAATGCACCTCATATAGACTGGGTAGCTGTTACATCTCCAGGATCCGCTAATAAGTTTGACAGCCGGTTACTCTTGACTACCATGGAAAATGCCCTGACACAACATGTCTTAGGTAGTACAAGATTCGGTTCTACCCAAGGATCTTCCTTGCTGAACTTAGTGCTTACTCATGACAACGACGACGTGGATGGTCTAGTTATTCATCCACCTCTAGCAAACAGTGATCATGGGGTGTTAGATTTTAACTTAAGGGCTGGCAATTTAGCCAGTTTTCAACCCAAATCCCGACCTAGTGTTTGGCATGCTGACATAGTCGCTATAAAGGAGCGTGCTTCAACTGCCGACTGGTCAGTCAATATTGTTTCATCCATTGAAGATGAATGGGATAGATTTAAGAGTACACTTGAGTGGGGTTACCACTGATTTCATTCCCTGGAGCGTGCCTAAAAGACCAACAAATCGGCCACCATGGATAAACAGACAAGCTATAACACTCCTAAGACGGAGAAAAAGGTTCTGGAATCTCTTTGTTTCTACTGGGCTTCAGCAGTTCCGGCTGAAATACTGTGAAACCAGAAACCAGTGTAAAACCTTGATTCACCAGTCAAGGATAGCTTACGAAACCCAGTTAGTTAAAAGTTCACCAGGCTGCCCAAAACGACTCTTCTCATATATCAAGAGAAGAACACGTAAGAGTGATGCTATCCCACCTCTTATGCTTGAAGACGACCAGACAAACATGGCTGGGGATAACTTCACTAAAGCTGAGGCTTTGTCCAAGCACTTTAGTCCAGTATTCTCTGATAATATTGATACCAGCTTTGTATCTTTTCCAGAAGGTAACTTGAAAATGGCACCCTTATACATTGGAAAGGATACTGTCCTAAAGTGGCTTCTAAGGCTCAATCCTGGTAAGTCCAGTGGCCCTGATGAACTCCACCCACATATATTAACAGCATTGGCTGAAAACCTAGCCGAGCCCTTGTCGGTAATCTTCAATATGTCTCTGGACCAGTCTAAATGTCCAAGAGACTGGAAAGATGCCATCATTAGTCCGGTCTTCAAAACCGGATCTAGAAACTTAGTTCAGAACTATCGTCCTGTTAGTTTGACCAGTATTGTTGTTAAACTACTAGAAAGAATAATTCGTGATGCTATCATTCAGTTCATTGAAGGGAACAAACTTTTCGCTGTGGAACAGCAGGGTTTTAGAGCAGGTCATTCTTGCTTGACCAACCTTCTTTTGGCCAGAGAAAGTTGGGCAAGCTCAGCTGATGCTAATATACCGGTGGATGCCATATTCATCGACCTTAGCAAGGCGTTTGACAGGGTTTCTCATTCAGGTCTTCTAGTAAAGTTAGGTAGTCTGGGAATCAATAAAGTGGTTGCCAACTGGATTCAAGACTTTCTAAAGGACAGAAGACAAAGAGTACGAGTTAACGGGGTTTTATCAACATGGGAATCGGTTAAGGGTGGCGTTCCTCAGGGTACAATTCTAGGCCCACTTCTCTTCCTGATTTATGTTAATGAGATTCCATCGGTAGTTAAGTCATCCTGCTTACTGTTTGCTGATGACATCAATATATGGAGGGCTTCACACGATGACAGTGACCAACTTGCTTTGCAGGAAGATTTAAACTTGTTAAGTGATTCGTGTAAGCACTGGGCCTTGGAGATTAACTTAAGCAAGAGTGTAGTTATGCATGTATCTCATAGTCACGTGCACAATTACTCAATGAATGGCATTACTCTCCCAGTGGTCACTGAGTACAAGGACTTGGGAGTGGTTGTGCAGCATGACTTGAAAACAGCAACAAACCGTAGAGCTGCAGCCACTAAGGGTTTTCGAATATTATGGGACATACGCAAGGCTTTTGCGAACTTTGACGCTGATATATTTCGTATATTATATCCGACTTATATCAGACCTCATTTGGAATATGGGATCCAGGCAGCGAGCCCGTGTTTCAAATACGAAATAGACTTATTAGAAAGGGTGCAAAGAGTGGGAACTAAGCTAATAAGGGGTTTCTCAACTCTCTCATATGAGGAGAGGTTAAGTCGACTGGGTTTACTCCCACTGACATACAGACGACTTAGGGGTGACCTAATACTAGCATACCGTATCCTAGGAAATGATTTTGGAGCTAATTTATCTAATTTATTTCTTCCTTCTAGCACCAACCAATTGCGAGAACATCACCTCAAGGTTCAAAAACCACGGTCGAATCGTCTGCGTTTGGAGACCCGTTTTTCGCATCGGATTGTGAACCATTGGAACTCCCTACCGGAACACGTCGTATCAGCGCCATCCGTCGATTCATTCAAGGCGAGATTGGACCTCCTGTGTGTAACAAATCGAAAGGATTAACACAGGCATAGAGCCTACTATCCTAAATAAATTGTAAACTGTAAACTGAGTTCTTCGCCTGTTAGACTTTCGGCTTTGTGGATGAGAAAAAACCCAAGATATTTGTTCATTCACAGATCTTTCGCGCACGCACTGCAAATTGCCAGACTACTTGTGTGGTCTTAACGTAGCAAGACTACATCACATCACCATACCACCTAAACACAGAGACAAAACGGTGTTGCAGCGCAGTACAATGTATTGCTGTGACTGTTGTCGAGTTTATTCCTCACATCTGTAGACAGAGTTCTGATATTGCGATAAAGAATCTAGTTTAGGGCATCGCTGCTATTTTTTCAGGCGTAACCTTTACGTTCATCTGTATATATCTTCAGATTCAGGAGGCATATTTTGGTTTATAGCTCATGCGGAAATGTCTCACTTCCATTCAAGAAGGTTGTAGTAGCTTCGAAACACTTAGTAGTCGAATAAAGGTCTAGGCGCACACTGCAGTTTCAACGATAATTTCACAAATCGCCATGGGACTGTTCAAGAGATCCATATATATACTTATATAAATGAGGTGAGAAATGGTGTTATCAGAACATGAAAACTTACATTCCCCTACAACAAAAAATGTAATGTATGACTGTTAAGTCATTGAATTCATTAATAATCATTACATCTCATAGTACGGTAAAAACTAGAAGCACCCACTTGCAATTCTTTCAATGGATGATCGCAATAATTTAGGTAAGAAATGTATAACTCATGCAAAGTCACTACACCGCATTTTTGGTTATAACCTCTGGATTCGGATTGCGTTGATAAAGATCCACTGAAAGTGAAACTAAAGGCCAGCTTTAGTCTGTAGTACAAAGTCCGATGCTTAAAGATCTTGTTTCAATTTTTACTTAGACGAATTGGCTCTAAGGGCACTTTTGCGCTTTCTTGTTGCGCTATCAATACGCACATACCTTGGGTCTGCAATAAAGCCATGTCCGTTAGATAAGATCAAGACCTATAAACTTGGATAATCTTTGGCTTTCAAATCACTTAAATATATACGATGCACCTAAGCATATTACCATAATAACCAAGACTTTATAATCTGATATATGAACTTGTGCACAGAGGTAAAATATAATTCCTTTTAATGTGCGTTAAGTCGTCAGCATTAAGAAGACACGTAGAATACAGAATTGTTAGGTACATAGGTAAACTGCGTTCACTAAGGATCGCTAAAATGCAGAATGTCACCGAAATAACCATTAAAATAGGAATACATAAAGGCCTCGAATTTCGCCTCGAATCATATAGATACATCCTGATATCTAGCAAGATGCTACGCAAAATAGATTATGTTGTCTTCAACCCTAACAATGATAATAAGACAGCTCCGAGTTCTCAGCACATGTGTCTATCAATCCAACGAGTAAAGTCAGTATGTGAAAAAAATGAAGTGAATATTAAACAAATAGGACCAAAATTGTTTATTAAGGCGAAAAAAGACTACACAAATATAATGCTTGTGAAACATATTAAGAAAACACGAAGAGAGCGGAAAGCAGACAAAAATCACAAAACCATTCTATGTATCGGTTTTGCATACAGGGTAAAAACATTATTAAATGTATCTACAGAAACAATTTAACATACTTGCACACTGTTCATTTTAAACAGAAATCAATCGATCAATATACACATACACTAATAATACATATATATATGTAATATTGAACACAATTCCGAGCAATAATTTTTCTCCTTCACGTTCCCCAATGGAACATAGGGCTTCAAGCTTGTGGATTGCAGTTTCTGTAGCATTGTTTATTTATGGGGTTGCTAGCCTCATACCTAACCTTTCCTCTTAGCAGCATTATTTCTGGCTTAGAGCGGTAAAGGAGTGCGTCAGTCGGGAATCGAACCCCGTACCATGTGCATGGTCGGTGAGCGTCCGAACCGCTATGCCACCGACGCCCCCGAGCGATAATAATCATGAGAAATGAAAACTTTTCAGTATCTCGCATTAGGATGAAAAATATCCAGTTACCAGAGCAAAGAAAGACTGATAACTGCTTCTTTCTGAACGCACAAATCAGGTTTCAGGCGCTTGATGGAAAAGGGCTTCAGTGAACTTAAGGAGCATTGAACTCTTTTGTTTATTGACAATTTTGAACGACTTTTCGACGTCCACCTCATGACCCGTGTCAAGAAGATGCCTGGCGATGGCACTGCTTAAAGCATTTGTTCCATTTAGATGTAAGCTTTTTGGTACATGTTCAGAAAATCGTAGATATGCCATTCTTTCTGTTCTCCCAATGTTACTGCTCCCGCAGATACATGTAAATTTGTATATTCAGATGGAGTTAACATGACAAGGATATCTATCGATTTTTGATTGCACCAGAGAGCAAGTTGTTCGAAAGACAGGAACGAGCTTAGCTGCAGGATAGGCTATGGCTAGTGATGTACTCAGCCTTCTGTTGATCATCGCTGCAATGTTTTCGCCTTTATAATCAAGCTCAAAGTAGATTGGCTTTTTTCTTTCTGTGATTTGCTTTTCATTTGCGACTGCAAATCTTCCATACTTGTTGATGAACCTTTGAAGGTACCCATTGCTCTTCAATGTCTTTTCAAGAAACTCAAATTCTTCCTCTAGTTTCTCTGTAGAGCATATTCTTCTCGCTCTATAGTACAGAGTCTTGACCAGTGCTCCTTTATAGCCATTTGGACAAAAGCTATTAAAATGTAAGTATTGTCCTTTCCATGTGGACTTAAGATAAATTGACTTGTAACCAAGAATTGTTACACAAGTGATTTAATGTAAACTTTAGCAGGATAAGAAATGACTGTCACACCGGAACTCACCTAAGCAAATGTACACAAAACGCACTCCAATAACCAGTGTCTATCAGTTAAAATTTTCACTTGATTACATCAGCTTCCTAGCAAGTCCTCAATGGTTGACACGACAGCCGGCATGCACTTACAATACGCTAGATAACACTAGTACTTATACAGCGCAAATCCATTATGCCCCCGTCTACCCGACGACTCTTAAACTCACCTTTCTTTACTGGCAAACACAGTTCATGATAACTGACAGACGTTTCACTTTTGAATTTGGAAACGTAAAATTGACAGAACATACAACCAATAAAGACTTAAAGTGCGTAATGCATCTTCGAACCTTATATAATAAACCACTTTTTGTAAGGGCTAAATACGCATTTTGATTTCTGGAGACGAACAGACAGCACATGAATTGTATTTAGAACTCGTTGAATAGTCAATCACAGAGACTAGTGCACTTGAGTCACCTAGAGCTGCGGATGACAATCATAAAGTGAATATTGAAACATTCCGAAAGCTGATTCTCTGAGGAAAATCGCAGTGAGGCCTTAGTCGCCACTGCTCCAGATCCCTTTTGAATAATTATACAAACACAGTCTTAAGCGTCAACCCATGTGATATTCCTAATAGATGAATAAATTTTACTGTACTATGTTATGACAGCATTATTTCACTCGAAAAAATAAACGCACCCCTTCGTTAAAATAGCGTTCAATTATATCATATGCCAAGCGGTAAATCTCCATATTTTGATGCTCTTGAAGAGATTCAATAAGATCTAATCCACCACACTCTTCAATTGCAGTTGTAACTTGATCCAAATTGTCACCGGCTGCTGCCAATATGTTTGAAATCCCATCTAAGACAACCTGAACAACTTGTACATCTCTCGTACTCAGCATTTTACAAAGTGGAGGGATAACGCGTTGATCGATGACGTACCTAACCTACAAAAAATTAGTACAATACAATTCGGACTGTAAAAAGCTTTCACATTTTCCACTTACACTGTAAAATCAATGCTGCTTCACAAGCAGTTAACGTGGTTTCAGTTTCACTCTTCAAAACCTGACTTCCTCAAAGCATAAAATATGCATTCCACGACATCGCGAATTGCCTGAACAAAGTGTGAAGTCAGTAAACTAATTATCAATAATGTATGTCTTATTACAGTCCTGATACGCCTACTTCTAATTCTTCCCAAAAATGCCTTGATTATGTAGGCGGTACAAGTGTTATTCATGTGACGACATCGCCCTACTTCTCCATTTATAATAGATGACACCGGATTGGTTTGGAAAAGATCCACTGATAGTCAAACCAAAACATATATTCAGTCCATGAAGACCTCGACTGTTGCTTTGAATCACGTGGAAGGATACAGACCTTCTAGCTGGGATACTCCACAGACCAGAAATCAATGGCTGCAGACTTTTGTAACATGGTTCAAGTTAATACAGATGGAGCAGTTCCACTCACTCTTTATGCACTTCCACATCCATCAAATTCTCACTTTTCCACATGCATTCATTCCTTCTCCCCTACGTATCCATTCACTTCAGTTCCGTGGACATTTCTAGCCTTACCCACTGTGTGTTATATGCAGTGTGGTGACCTGAACAACTGTTGCACATTTGTGCATAGTCCTACATTGAAAACCCAACGAGTCGGTTCAAGTCACTCACCAGTCGTCAATCAGCGGCTTTCCTCCAGCCCATCCATCTCCATCCACATCTGACAAGACTGACTACTCTGATGACATGTTTCCTACTGTCTTTCAGATTGTCACTTACAATGTTCGCACATTCCTGGAACTCTGACACCAAACAGGTTTGACCAGGTTCGGGTCGAGTCATCACTCGACTCAATTCCCATCATTGGTTGTTGAAGCACTGTTAGGCGACAGGGTTATATTAGAGTAGAGTAGAGAGGAGCTGGTCAGTGACGTGGTAATCGTCTGTCATCTCTGTTTGTGCACTGACAGTCCCCATTAAGGAAGAGATGTGATACCGACTGACTGACTGACCTCAACTCAAATAAACGCACTCGAATATATCTTGTCGTGCTAGATAAAGTTGCGAATTGCTGAATTTCAAATTGTTCGGTTAGCTGTGCATCTTTTAGTTAGTTTGTGCTGTGTGTTTGATGCTATTTATGTAATAGTTGTAGTAGTTGCAATAATTTTTGAAACTATATTCTAGAATCTTTCGTGAATAACATTTGTTTCTCCAAGTAATCCATATGCAGTCAGTTGGACGGTTTTTTAGATATTCTTCCACGGCAGCGTAACATCGCTCCCTCTAGCTAAGCAAATGTATTGCAGGAACTTCAAGGATCTAACTGAACTATAATTAGACGCTTAATGCGTTGACGTTAAGGAATAGGATGAAGTATAGTGACGCGATATCTAACACCTACAACTTCTGTAGTATTCTTTCCACGTATTCAAAAATGCAAAGCAAAACACCAGAATTGATCGTCCAAACAACGAGTTATATTTCGGGACCAAATCGGAGTGCGAGATGACTGCTTAGCTAATTAACATAACACGACAACGTGCCAAATGGCGTGGATGCTTGACCAGAAGCCTTCAGCTAAACAAGTTGACTTAAACAGTGTCGGATAGCACCCAGTGTTCAGTGATGAGTGCTCTGGCCAATAATTCCTGGGGAATTACCTACCGCTACATAAGTCAACTGTTACTGAAAACTTCCTGAAGTACTTCAAGCCAGTTAATTGACTAGATTAATTAAGAAATATGGGCAATTTGAAGTATACTTAGAGTATGCTATGTTGTCATCTTTATCTCCTATCTTTCAAGTGTATCTAATTAATGCAGCTATCAGGCTATTCATGTTATAATTTGCATCTGAAATACTACCGTCTGTAGTGCTCTGGTTGCTCAGTATGTCCTGCGAAATACTGGTTGGTAAATAGCGGTTGGTCAGTGCTCTGATCGAGTGACCACTCTTCGTCAGCTAAATGCATATTTTTGGAACTGCTGAAAACAGCAATCCTCATATATTAATATCAGGATAGGACTATTCTATGAAGTCATATCTTAGGAGTTAGTTGGCGAAAAGTAACAATGACGAAACTTTCTAAGATGTGTGATTAAAAACGCTGCAACTATGAACAATAGTTTGTGTTTAAGATGTCGTCCAGTAAATAAAGCTGTTTCATTGTGTGATGTATCATACAGTAAAAAACTGATGTTGAAGTACATACTACGGCAGTGCCCAAGTATTACACACATAAACATATCAAGTAAGACGGGGTTGTTTCAGTTTATCATTATCCTGAAATGTCTATACCGAACACCTCAGACAAAGTGGGATTATATATCGGTATGTGACCATTGTTAAGCTTTTCAGCATCCCCATTTACCTTCATGTTTTCTGTCCGTCGTATCCAGCTTCCAAGTATGCATACTAATGATTTAGTTGTGCTGTCAATACCATACTGACTGGCACTTCCAGATGAAGAACATATTACATTGACTGACAGCGTATTTGGACAGCATATTTAGTGAATCTGACAGGTCATAAAAATGATTTATGAGCGTCATTTGCAGAATTTCCTGCTGTCAGAAACTCAAATTCGAAATAATGAACGGCTGCCAGTCTCGGATATTGTGAGGTGATATAACAGCTAGATATGCAAGAATAAACGTCTGAGGTGTATCATTGCACTTACTGCCGATGATCCCATCACATAGGTGTCAGTCGTCGACTTTAATGGATCGTTCATGGGGCTAGCGATGTAACGACCTCACCACAATGATAGTGGATATTGGTTCCGACTATACTGATAAAATAATGTCTCAAAATAATGGGTGATATCTTTTATTTCTGACGAAGCTAAGTAGTCATTTTAAAGTCATACACATAGTGGATTATTAGACATTGAAGGTTGCAGGGGACTTGTTTTAACACTGCTCTAGGTTTCAGTTTTCAAATTTAGCATTGTACTATGAGTGACCAGGCGGCTGCCCGCATATTGTCTTTCAAAAATGCAGGGAAAAGCGCTGATGTAAGTAAGTTCAGTTTCCTTCTAACTTCTTGTCACAGGAAATGCGACGTCGCCGCCAAGAAGGCCAGGTGGAGCTGCGAAAGACTAAACGTGAAGAAACTCTTCAGCGGAAAAGGAACTTCCCAGCATCTGGTGACCCTGTGGATACAGAGGTCGAAGCAATGGGAAAGTCACCTCTGTTAAACTTGGAAGCCATTGTTGCGAATGCTTCGAGTGAGGATCCTGCAGTCAGGCTTCTTGTTGTACAATCTGCCCGCAAGCTTCTTTCAAGTGACCGGAATCCACCCATTGACGAGCTGATCAATGCTGGCATGCTCCCTAAATTGGTGTCATGTCTAACAAGTGATGAGTAAGTTGATATTCCACAGCCATAAATGTACTCTACATGTAGCTGACTATTCTTTTGTATATCTTGCCTTTAGTCTATGTTCAAGTTTGCCTTAACAATCATTTATTGTAATAATCGGTGTCTGTAAATTTCCATATTCGTAGTTTCATTATGTACCTTCCTAAGTCGAATATGAGATGATGATGCAGGACTGGGATGCATCGACTGGACTAGCGTCCCATGATTGCTGACGAAATCTCAGCACCCATAAAACTGCCACTTGCCAAACTACTCATCTGTCTCTTAGACTTCCCAGCCGACTGTCGATCAAAGAACGTGTGTACTGAGCAGCAGTTCTCTCATTCCTTTTTATGATTGTTGAACGTGAACATTGGAAGTGGAAGAGAGGTAGAGGTCGACTGCCTTTGGCCACAGGTGTTTGCATTCTAGTCCTCGTTTTGTGTTGATTAAAATGCTGAGTGGCACTGGGGGGTTTCGTGTGGAGAGTTAGATAAGGAGGGAAAATCAGTAAATGAAGCCGTGGATATGCATTGATTCAGACGACCAGGACATGTGTTACTCATATGAAGTCATCGCCCTACTTCTCCATTTATAATAGATGACACCGGATTGGTTTGGAAAAGATCCACTGATTGTCAAACCAAAACATATATTCAGTCCATGAAGACCTCGACTGTTGCTTTGAATCACGTAGAAGGATACAGACCTTCTAGTTGGGGTACGAGACAAAAAGTATATGCCTAACTGTGTAGAACATCGACATTCTGACAAAAGAAGTTGTAGCATGAGGACGTCTACATTGCAGACTTGAGTACACAATCCAATGCTTTGACCTCATTACTTTATACAGTAGTCTCAACTGCAATGCTGACGATATCGTAATAGAGAAGCTAAGCTAATGGATGTCAGAATGTTGGAGTCTAGTGGTCAGGTAATTTACCCCCCCCCCAACAGTTGACTGGAAAGTCCTTATAACGCCATATCCACAAAACTCCTTTGACTATAATCTGCTGGAATGCAGTATTTCACTAACCCTATGACATATCACGAAGCCCACGCATTATGAGCCACAGCAAGTCTCCATAACCGTAGATCTGGTTTTCTCCCATGACGAGGATGTGGACCTCGTATAACATCTTCATCCCTTAGGAAGAAGTAACCGCACTGTGCTCGCTTTCAAGTTGACAGAAGCAGTGTAATGGACCAAAACCCCAGCTCGACCAAACATTTGGAATGGTGATTTAAATGCCATCATTTCATAGGCTAAGCCTCTGAACTGGTACATAAGTGTAGGGACAATTTGAGCAACTTTACGCTCAGGAAACCAAATCTTTCATCGCTTAGTCTGTCCAAACGAGTCGAAAACATTGTTCCCATGGATTGACCGAGAGATTTATAAAGGAATTAGGCACGAACAAAAGTGCTGGAACCTGTCTACCACAGCTGAGACTTCTGAGACCAGATAATGAAAGGTAGATTGGCATTGCAAAACGAGTTCAGCAGGCTGTCGACCAAAGATGTCCCGAGATGTGAACGCGAACTAAGGTTTTGTTACTCTTCTGTCCAATCTGTTTGCAATGTGCTAGCAGAGCAATGAAATCCACAACAGTTAGCTTGAGCCACGTAGGAAGGTGTAGACTTCCTCGTCGTGGTCCTCGGGACGGTAAAAACCAATGACTAGAAACAATTGGTGATATGGCTCAAAATCGTTCTCACTGGCCGGCGCAGATGCATCCACTCCTTGTGACTAATGATTTCCAATGAAACTGTTTTGTTCTTTGTTATTACTATTCCTTTGTCTCACGCCTCTGTTTACTATCTCTTATATGCACATCTTTCTACTTTCTTCTCTCGCTGTGTGTGCTACATGGAGTGTAGCGACTTGAACTGCTGCACATCGGTGCAAAGTTCTGTGTTGTAACCAGTCAGTGAGTGTCAGCAGAGACAATTTACTGCAGTATTTTCGTATATTTGGCAAATAAAGGTAGTTACCATAGAGTTCCACTTCGCAATGTTGTTTTCAGTGTTGCTTCAAGTCCTTGCACTAAATAATTCAGATAGATTGCCAATAACCTGTGATTCTTAATTGTAATGAAAATGTCGTCGGTATTCAGAGCTCTGTGACTACACATATCCACTCGTTTACCGGTGGCACTTCTCTGTTCAATAGCGCATCCTTGTCGATAGCTTCTCATCGCAGGGTCGGTTTTCAAAGCACTTTAGATTTTTCTGAGAAAGTTAATTTGCTCTTTGTGTGGTATTTCTGTGTTTTGCAGTCCCAATCTTCAATTCGAGGCTGCTTGGGCGTTAACAAATATTGCATCTGGCACATCTTCACAGACCCTGGCTGTGGTTCATGCGGGAGCTGTTCCACTCTTCCTCAAGTTGCTGTCTTCTTCACATCCCAATGTGTGTGAACAAGCTGTTTGGGCACTGGGAAACATTATTGGGGACGGTCCTGTTTTACGCGACTATGTGATTCAACTGGATGTCATAAAGCCACTACTGAAGCTGTTAACACCAAACATACCACTTAACTTCTTGCGCAATGTCACTTGGGTCATGGTTAACCTGTGTCGTAACAAAGATCCGCCTCCACCAGCTTCAGCTATCAGAGAACTTCTTCCGGCCCTTCTATATTTGATCAAGCATACTGACGACAGTGTAAGTTATTGTCTTTGGTACATATTGGAGTTATCTGATTACAGATGATTTATTTCGCCTTAGTTTTGACCCGGTAATGTGTCGGCTTTTGGTGAATCAATCGGACAGCTATCACATTGTTTATTTACCTTACTGTCATTTAACATCAGTTAGGATATGCTTTCGTTGCTTGCCACCGAAGTGTATAGCTTTGCGAAGTAGTCTTGAAAGTGATACAGAAAATAATTTTGTAGTGTGTCAGCATAGAATGTAGATAATGTATAGTGGGAAACTACCATGGCGTAAGGAACTGTTCTGCGGAACATGGTCGCAAGCAGTTAGAAAGGTTTCCAATCTGAAAAACCCCCACTCATGTTTTGCGAAGCAAGTGGTGATAATAGTCACGGCAGTAGTCTCTGATATGTTATGAAAGGGTTTGGACATGTGTATAGCCATCAGTTCCCTTGACATACAAGGTCGACTCTAGTGGAATTCCCGTATTGGAAATAATGTTAAGGGGCGGAAAAATTTATTTAAGGATCATTTGATCTCAAGCCTCCCTTCACTGGTCCTCAGTATCATTTTGACCCATTTAGTAAAATACTTTTGAATACATATTGATACATATTTTGTGCTTGTTGGTCTGTTTGCAGATACTCGTGGATACCGTGTGGGCTATATCCCATTTAACTGATGGAGGGAACGATCAGATAGAAATGGTAATTAATGCAGAGATCGTGCCTCACTTGGTCCCGTTGTTGTCACACTCAAGTTTCAAGGTGCAAACCGCTGCACTGCGTGCTGTTGGCAACATTGTTACGGGTTCGGACCAGCAAACACAAGTTGTTCTGGATTGTGGAGCTCTGAGTCATTTTCCTGCTTTGTTAACCCATCCAAGAGATAAAATAAACAAGGAGGCTGTGTGGTTTCTGTCCAATATAACTGCAGGAAACCAAAGTCAAGTGCAAGCTGTAATTGATCATGGTCTAGTTCCACTCATTATTCATCATCTGTCCGAGAGTGAATTCCTAACACAGAAGGAAGCTGCATGGGCCATTTCTAATTTGACGATCAATGGAAATGCAGAACAGGTATGTAAATATCCGATTGTCTTAATAACAAAGTCTCATGTCAACTACAAACTGAAAGTTCATTCACTGGATTGACCTAAGAGACTGGTTCCTGACTGTTAAACACGAAAGATTCTAGAATATAGTTTCAAAAATTATTGCAACTACTACAACTATTACATAAATAGCATCAAACACACAGCACAAACTAACTAAAAGATGCACAGCTAACCGAACAATTTGAAATTCAGCAATTCGCAACTTTATCTAGCACGACAAGATATATTCGAGTGCGTTTATTTGAGTTGAGGTCAGTCAGTCAGTCGGTATCACATCTCTTCCTTAATGGGGACTGTCAGTGCACAAACAGAGATGACAGACGATTACCACGTCACTGACCAGCTCCTCTCTACTCTACTCTAATATAACCCTGTCGCCTAACAGTGCTTCAACAACCAATGATGGGAATTGAGTCGAGTGATGACTCGACCCGAACCTGGTCAAACCTGTTTGGTGTCAGAGTTCCAGGAATGTGCGAACATTGTAAGTGACAATCTGAAAGACAGTAGGAAACATGTCATCAGAGTAGTCAGTCTTGTCAGATGTGGATGGAGATGGATGGGCTGGAGGAAAGCCGCTGATTGACGACTGGTGAGTGACTTGAACCGACTCGTTGGGTTTTCAATGTAGGACTATGCATAAATGTGCAACAGTTGTTCAGGTCACCACACTGCATATAACACACAGTGGGTAAGGCTAGAAATGTCCACGGAACTGAAGTGAATGGATACGTAGGGGAGAAGGAATGAATGCATGTGGAAAAGTGAGAATTTGATGGATGTGGAAGTGCATAAAGAGTGAGTGGAACTGCTCCATCTGTATTAACTTGAACCATGTTACAAAAGTCTGCAGCCATTGATTTCTGGTCTGTGGAGTATCCCAGCTAGAAGGTCTGTATCCTTCCACGTGATTCAAAGCAACAGTCGAGGTCTTCATGGACTGAATATATGTTTTGGTTTGACTATCAGTGGATCTTTTCCAAACCAATCCGGTGTCATCTATTATAAATGGAGAAGTAGGGCGATGTCGTCACATGAATAACACTTGTACCGCCTACATAATCAAGGCATTTTTGGGAAGAATTAGAAGTAGGCGTATCAGGACTGTAATAAGACATACATTATTGATAATTAGTTTACTGACTTCACACTTTGTTCAGGCAATTCGCGATGTCGTGGAATGCATATTTTATGCTTTGAGGAAGTCAGGTTTTGAAGAGTGAAACTGAAACCACGTTAACTGCTTGTGAAGCAGCATTGATTTTACAGTGTAAGTGGAAAATGAAAGACGCTATAGTCAGTTTCAAGGTCATGATGGGTTCCTGTGTCTTCTGGTTATATGTTTTCGTGAATTCGTTTTCCATTGAATTTTAAAGGTTTTTTTGAACGTTTTGCTGGTTTTGGAGTATGTAGGTCAGTTTTTTGTCACTGGATGCTACTATGACGTTTATTTTTAGCTTGCAATTCCCAGTTTTTATGTTGGTAGTTAAGGATTATGGTAAATCTGCAATCATTGAGCCAATTCACGCATACTATGCTAATATAGTAACTTTTCTCAGTAATTAAACGCCTTAACTGTTCTGCCATTGTTGGATCAAACAGCCCAGTCGGTTAATTTTTTTTTGGACCTGGGATATGTGGGTAAAAACGTGGGCACTTTGTCGTTTGTAACATGGGTAAAGTGGGAAGAAGTGGGCTATTTTCAAAAATGACATGGGCAAAGTGGGTAATCGTGGGCTATTTTCAAAAATGACATGGGCAAAGTGGGTAATCGTGGGCTATTTTCAACGTGGGTCACGTGGGAAAACAAGGCAAAAGTGGGAGAAAAACATTTCTACGCATATGGGCAAAAGGGGAGAAAATGGGTTATGTGGGCAAAGTGGGTAAAATTGGTTGCATTTACACCATCTTTTGCCCACCTTTTTACCCATCAAAACTACCCGTTTATCCCATGTTTTGCCCACATTGCCCACGTGCATTAACCGACTGGGAGTGGCAGAACAGTTACGGATTATTTGCTTAAGGTAGAACTGTGCGCTGGTTTATCATCATGACTGGCACCAATTCAGCACCTTGTTCTCATTCTACGCATTATCAGAAGTAGCTTATCAGCCTTATTGCAGCCCTTCTAGTCCAGGTTCTGCTCCTCCCAAGCTTACCATAATGCTGAATTAAATCTCACTAATTCCAACGTTCTACAGTCAGTAAATTCTGGATCTTTTTTAAATAGACTCTTTAGTGTCACAGTCTAGAACTCAGTTTTGGTTTTCAGCATGACTGACACTAATTCAACACCATGTTCTTTTTCTAGACATTTTCAGGAGTAGATGAGAACCTACTGGTTTTGCTTATCAGCTTTATTTAAACCCTTTGAGCTCATTTTCAGTATGGACTAGCTTAACTTCAGAAGAAAAAGACTTAATTTAGCACATAGTGGCAATTTTTTGAGCTTAAATTTGGAAATTATATTTGGAAACTGTAGTACAATGTCACTGCTAATTCGTCAAGTTAGGTCCACTGGTAGCACCCTGTAAATAAGCAAAATAAAATATCAGTTGATGAAACATTGTGCTCATCACATTCTCAGCATTTACATTTAGAAAAGTTTGCTTACATAACTGCCACTGTTATATCCCCTGGTATCTTTTCCACTTGCCTAGAAATAAAAACAATGTTGTGATTACTAGATGTTGTCTTAACGTTAACCTATAAAACGAAGCGGGCGTTTAACAATATTACCTGAATTCCTTTCTTCAGGTTACGCCTTTGTACACGATCTTTCAAATTATGAATGTACGATTTCGTGGCCTAATCCATTATGTCACCAGCCTCTCTCGATGTCATCAGTTGGTCGCTACAGAAATAAGTACTTCATTATTGAACCTTACATCTCATGACTGAATTTCGAACATCTGAATATCCCTAAATTCCTTGATTTAAATGGTGTATTAAAATCATCACTAAAATCACAGTAGGGTCGAAAGCGTATCCTATCTTCACTTTCCATTTCAACTATATTCCCCCGGTTTACCTGAGGCTAAGATTACATTGTCCGGAGAATAAGAAGTAAATATGACGTTCAGATAAGTTAACTTTCCTTTGCTAAACTTAACGCCTTTAGTACTAGCTTCTTTAGGTACATGCTTGACACCTGTACTTTTCATTAAGTGCACGTGCTCAACATAACGCTGAGCTGCCTGCTTAGCCACAACATATCCACAGTGCACGAACTGTTTGATCATGCGCATATAGGATTCAAAGGGAAATGCACTGAATCCCTCTAATAGCCCATGCAGCTCGACGTCATCCACTGTACGTTTCAGAAAATGAATATTGTAAACAAAATGTTCATCTCCGAAACAGTTCTCATATTGCAGTAAGAAATTACTCCAGTCTGTCCGAACAGCATCCAAAAACAGTCGGCTGTATTTGGTACTCGAAAGTAAGTATACTGCCAGGGAAAATTTCCTATAATTATCGTACAGGGGGGGAGGCAGAATATTCCTGAGTAGGCGAGACCCAAATATAGTAGCTTTTTAGAAGGACCAGGGTTATTTCAGGACATACTGGGTTCACTTCAAGTAGATAAAATATTCATTTACCGTAAAAAGGCATTATTGACGCGTTGGTTAGACTTTGCTGAGAATTATTGCAAGGTTGGTATTTTAAGCGTCCCAAGCTTACTAAACTATACCTCCAAAAGTGCATTCATACCTCACAAACTTATATTCCATTGGGCCAGATGGGACTTTTTTACCTGAATCAAGCCGTTAGGATGTGTTGGATTCCTTTCAAAGAAATAATGAACAATTTAGTTGTTACCTTCATAAATGTATCAAAAGCTTGCTTAAGTTGCACCCACGTATACAATACACAACTAAGCATTATTCTTTGGAATATAGCCATTACATCAGACAATATAGATGACACATTTCGTGAAGTAGAGGCTGCAGGAGTATCTTGTAACGTCATGTAATGGTTTTAACAATGACTAACGAACACAACATTATAATTTCAAGTAGATGAATAATAGTATATATTTCAGTGCTCATAAACCACTGTTGTGACCTAGTAAATTTAATTGATTTACGCTGACCTAATATGCACAAATCCCACAGGTCACTAAACTGACAACTTAAAAAAGTGGATCAGTTAATACATATATTTATCTATATGTTCTAATTAAAGACATATGTTTAGGTATTGTAGTTGAATTATATTCGTCTAGTAAGCAAAAATGCATACATCCTATTTTGGGCTTAAAATAAATGCATCAAAATTATTGTTAATTTATATTCACTTGCTAGACATTCTCATGCATCTGAGTGTATTTTAAATACCACAAATGCATCCAAATAGCGTGTGACTATCACACTACACTCACACCAAAAAAATTAACACGCCGTTATATTATGGTAAGTTAAGCCTGAAATTAAACTGACTGTAAATTTCCGTGTCAAAATAAAGAGACTGCCATTTTAACTTATATTTTAGACCAATAAGAAGCCAGCTAGCCAACAGCCAATCAAAATCTGCCTATATCGCTTTTCGTGGAAAATGTGAAATGAAAAACAAACAGGTGAAGGAAGGATGAAATAATGATTAACTCTACCATTTACTGTAAAGTAAACTTATCATCACAGTAGTAAACTAAACAAAACTAAAGGTCAAGTTTTATCGACAAAACTGACTGTTTGTATCTACAGTGTGGGTGGCTTCATTAGATCGTCCCATATGGATTTATTAATTGTTGATATTTTTGTTTTTGACACCATTTTTCAGCATTACAAATTCCTCTTCATGATGTCCTTCAAATATCTTATAATGTGAAGGATTTCTGCTCCTGTGGTTCAGTGGTTGAATGGGCACCAGTCAAATAGGAGGTTTAGGTTCGATTCACAGCCGGTTTACACCCAGAAATCTCCTAGTTTATCAGCCGATGGTAAACCTAAGAAAAGCAGAAAGGTTTGGAGTGTTACTGGGAATCCTCCACCCTCCGGTAAATGCAACAAAACTACTTCCACTGAAACCTGAAAGCTTAAAGCTTGAAGTCCATTATGGATAAGATTTTATTTTGATAAATCACATAGTGTTGTACAGTAATATTAACTATACTGTACAACACTGTGTGATTTATCAAAATAAAATCTTATCCATAATGGAGTTATCCTCTACCACAGTGCCTAAGTTTTATACGTATATCAGTAAACCTTGAAGTCTCGTGTTCCACTCTGAACTCAAGGAATTCGAAAAAATACCAGGATTTGCAGTAATTTTGTCAATGTGGTCTTAGATTATTACTCCACGTAATGCTTGAAATATCCATTTGCAAAAGCAATGTTTTGATAGGAAGGATCATGGTTTCAGATTTGTTAAAATATGTAGTTCTCTTACCCGAAAAAGAAACCACGCAAACATGCACCATGCAACCAATACCACACATAACCTGTGAATCGTCAGAAATCCTTAATCAATGCATATCTCCTAGGTAATCGGTAAATGGATTTGTTTGTTACTTTTGAAAATACTTTTACCAGATGGGAGCTTAATGCGTGTAAACAAATAGCAGTGAAAGTGACATCGCGTTAAAGGTTTTCAACACAATCATAAGGTAGTTAGTTTGGCCATGTGATGAAATTTCACTGGAAATATTACTAGCCTATTGGCCATAGATACCCCTTGCTGTCTAGTGCAGAAAAAGTTGAGAAACCTCGGAATTATAGCCTCCTGTTGCTCATCTCCACAGGACCTAGTACTTAAACAACAATGCACTAATTAGCAGATATACTGTTTGGCATCCATATTCTATACGTCTTTTGAATAGTACCAAAGCGTCACTATACAACTAATAATGGATAAAGTCTAAAATGCTTTAAAATATCTAAATATTCTTTAGTTTCAGAAGACTTACTAATGATTCCTGATAGTGAAAATTACTCGCTTTAATTTTTTTTTAATGTGTGTAAACTGTCTACTGTTTGCCTGTAATTTAGATATTTCGTAAAAGAATTACACATACGTACATAAATGTTTCACGTTGTACATTTTCTTTTTACTAAAACCTTACACATACAAGACAGACAAGAAGGTAATATTACGAGAATAAAGGTGGTTTTTTCTAAATCAACAATAATAATTATCACCTGTATTATTGATTAGTACATTCACCTTGTCTAGTCCACCAGTTGGTGCTAAGCCGAGAAAAAAAGGGAAGATAGGTTGTTGTAATAATGACCCCACTTCTTAAAAAGTGACTGAAACTTCAGATCACAAAAAATAATGATTTTATTTTTGATAAAATTCACACAGTGTTACCGTAACTTCTACTGATGACTTTTCAAGCACAATCAGTTGCTCATATCATATCGTATCATATAGTCTTGATTTATATATGTCCAAATCAAGTTCATTTCTAACAGTTTGAAAACATTTGGGCATTGGGTATATGATATTCATGATAATAAAGGTGTTTTGTATTTCCCAATGAATGAAAAACAAAACGACATTGTTTTCACTGACGTTTCTCTACCCAGTGCTAACAGCTTTACCAAATTATTATGAAACCAGAATTTACAAAATATCAGTTTATATATAACAACTTAATCATCGTTCCTCAGTATGGGGGCAATTTTGCGTCGTCAAATTGGCCAATTGGTAAAGGTAACAAAACCAGGTGTAGATTGTTGGATTTGATAAGTGTGTAGAATTATAAAAGCAGCGTGTGTTTGCATAGTGAAATTGCTTATCACATTCGTGTTGATTTTGGTCAGTTCATTGGAGAGGGAGGTGTTGTAACCAGGTCAAATTCTGTTTTAGTTCATCATTCCTATTCAGACAATTTGGATTCCACTTGATATGAAGTGCTTCTGATATTAAACGTTCTTTGTGATTTCTGAAGTTTTTCTGGATTATTTCACTATTGTCACAGTGAGTTTTGTGACCTGATTCTATAGTGTGCAGACCTATGGCTGATGACTTTTCAAGCTTTTCTAGTTCAACTGAATTTCTCAGTAGTAGAAGAGTTGTGATATAAAAGCTGAGCTTTTGTGAATCCTGTTTTAATAATACTTTGATAAAGCTATTAGCAGCATTAAATAGCGAAACGTCAATGAAAACAATATCGTATTGTTTTCCATTCACTGGGAAATACAAAAAACCTTTATTATAATGCATATCGTGTTGACATGATTCATTGTGCATAGCAACATTTAATCAGTTACTGATACTCTATAGTTCACAGACAATGTGATGATGAAAAGGTAGATATCCAGAACATGGATATCGATTCAGTGAACAGTATACATTAACTGTTAGAGGAGTTAGAGGTCTAAAGTCTGTTGACTGAAATTTTAGAGACAACCAGATCATCATTATATGTTTTGAGAAACAAGTATAAGAGTGACAAAAGTGCATTGTGACTACCTTCACTATAAACTGTTCTGGATTCTACTATCTCTGGAGTCTCCTACAAGAAAAGTTTATTTTTAACAATACTAGGCTTTTTCGAACACAGTTAATGGTGGTAAACTCCCACTTCAGTCAGCTGTTTAGATAAACAAACAAATTTCCTAGTAACTTATACTGAAAATGTGGGAATTCAAATCTTTTTGAATGAAACGTCTGCTGAAATGAAGAATTGTACTCAGCAGTCAGTAGTATATATTAGAATCTTAATATCATTTTAAATTGTCATATAACTCTGAATTCACCAGTGCTCGGAAGAAGGTTAGCTACTTCGCCATCTGCATTCTTTGGATCAGTTCAATTTTTATATTTATTGGTCATTTCAACTTCTGACAAGATCATATCTACGCGGCTCTTTTTATCATCGTCCCTTTCCTTCCTGAGTGAACCAAGCATTTACCTCAGGAATGCGTGTTCCCTCATTACCATTTGTCTGAAAATATTTGTATCAGGTGCCACTGTGAAATTAGCAGCCTTCAAATCAGATGCCATGTGTTCGGATAGGTTGAAATTCGCCATTACACGAAGTCAACTTCACCATTTGCTGGCATAAGAACTAGTTAAAAAAATCTGAGATATGGATGGTCCATGAAATGGCAGCATGAAATGAAGGATAGGTCAGTTATTAAGCATCTGTTAGTGCAACGAAACTTTCCGAATGAGAGTTCGAAATCAGCGGTAAACATGTTGTGACTTCCTAGTATTTTCCCTTTTTGAAACTAATATAAATTCTTTATAAGTTTCCAGACCGCAGATGTTGCGAATTTCCTAGAATAATTTGAGTGCCGAGTCTGATTGTAAAATTATTTAAAATAATCCCAGCGTGTTTAAGCATAAAATCAAAACAAGATCTTTCTGGACGTTTCACTGTGTAAGTCACAGCTTCTTCAGTAGCAAAATTATTCGGATTTTATTAATCATCAAAATATATAGTCAAGAGTTACATTAACTGAAGTCAGTCCCTTCGAAGGTCACTTGTCAGTAGATAT
This sequence comes from Trichobilharzia szidati, assembly GCA_944472155.2. Lineage (NCBI taxonomy): Eukaryota > Metazoa > Platyhelminthes > Trematoda > Strigeidida > Schistosomatidae > Trichobilharzia > Trichobilharzia szidati. The sequence continues at coordinate 128,032,784 of OX235279.1, read as the reverse complement.
TTGTATCAATTGAACAATGTAAACTGTCATCACATATTTGTAATGACTGGTGTCAAATCGGCTCATATGCATATTTGTCTGTGTGAGTGTATGTTGTTTGTTGTATGGGAAACATGTCAAAGCATGATAAAATTTCACAGTGGTCAAAATACAGGATTCAGTCTTTTTCTCTCATCTGTTTTGCTTCATTGGAGTCTGCCATTTAGGTGAAAATTCTATCCCTTCTCTCTTATTTACTGCATCCGATGTGGTCAAAATATACAATGCTTCATAGGTCAGCCTTTCCTTATGTGAATGAAAGCCTCTTCCTAGAATCCCAACATAGTCAAAATCAATCTCATGTCCGGTGTCTGTAGCATGCATCGCTACAGGTGATCCTTATTCTAAACTTTTAATTCTACTTCATTTCTAGGTGGACGTTTCGTTCACAGCCTATGTTCATTCACTCTGACCTTCACCTGTCTACTGCTCTCCCCTGTATAGCATGCTTCACATTCTGAACACTTTATCTTGTAGACACGGTGGTTTTTTATCGTTTTGAAAACCATATCTTTGATATTCAGCAACGCTTTCTCTACAAAATTAGAGGGCTTGAAATAGACTTTAATATTATACGAAGCAGGTGCTCTTTGAAGTTGTTTACCTGACTCCTTTTGATATGGAATGGCCATCATTGGTAGGCAAGATTTTTCAATCTTCTGTTTTCTCTTCTGGTCCTGTTTATTGGTAATATTATTTGGCAGCTTTTTCGGATAATCATTTCCAATCAAAATTTGTTTTATATTGGACATCTCATTCTCCGTGTCATGTCTATCTGTTATAATGTTTCTAGCTCTGTTAATCAGATTTAAAGCTACTGAAACTTTTATTCTTATTGGATGATCTGATTGGAAATGGAAATATTTGTTTGAATGTGTCGGTTTCCAGTATCTCATTAACTTATGTTTTCGTCAGTTTGTCTTTTTACAAGGCAATTCAGAAAGTTAAGAGCTCCCTCGTTTGATTCTACTTCATCAGTAAACTTTGCATATTTTGAGATTAAGTTAATCTGTGTTAGGAAGTTTTCTTTTTCAGCTTTCTTAATAATGATAAATGTGTCGTCTACATATCTGTACCATATTCTAGGATGAAATTAAAAATTGTCAGTTCTTTTCTTTCTAGAGCTTCCATATAAAGATTTGCTACAACTGGAGATGCTGGTGATCCCATTGTAACTCCATTTGTCTGACAGTACAGTTCGTCTGTAAAGGTAAAATAGGTAGATTCTAAACAAAATTTTAAGCGTCTTATAATGTCTTCTATTGATAATGAACATTTAGCCAATATTTCCTCATTGTCATCAAGTTCATATTTCATAAAATTAAGTGAATCACATATAGGAATACTATTAAATAGAGAAACTACAGCAAAACTTGCTATAATTTCGTCTTCTTCAACAGTTATATCCATTACTTTTCTTTTAAACCCCTCAATATCTTAATGTTTGAAGGAATATTGTATTGGAGCGTTTCCAGGATTCTTGATATGTGTTTTGATAAAGTGTATGTTGCTGAATTGGTGAAATCAACTATTGGTCTTAAACGAACGTCTATTTTGTGGATCTCTTTGGCCTTCCATAAAATCTTGTGGCCGAGTTTGTTTTGGGAGCTGTTGAAAACCAAACTGAATTCCCAGGTGGATTACATACTTACGCTTTTACTTAGTTCACAGTAAAAGACATTTTGTTTATTGGTACTAGTGCGTATGGACTTGCTTCGATATATTTCAAAGCTTTCTTGTTATAGTCATCTTTTTTAAGAATCACAGTGATATTGCCTTTCTCACCTTTAGTTATAACAATAGATTTGTCTGATCTTAATGTTTGTAATGCATGACATGATTACCTGCTTTTGATTCAACAGGATACATCCAAGCTTCTGATTCAGTTCATTTGCTTCATCACCAGGTAAAACGGTTAATACACGTTCAATAATATGAGCTATTTCTATCACTTTCAATGGTTATCTAGTTATGTTAAAGTTTAGTCCTTCCTCAAGTAATACCACTTCATGTACATCGTGTTCTCTGTCTGATAAGTTGCATACTGCTCTTGCGCTAGTCTGTACATTTGACTTACTTGCTCAGGGGTGTGCTGAGTTCGGATTCATAAGTTTTTCAAATTTTCAAATTCACTTTACGCTATTTTTAACTAGATATTTTGATGGTTAATAAAATCTGAAGCATTCTGCTAAAGAAGCTGTGGCTTACACAGCAAAACGTTTAGACAGATCTTGTTTTGACTTTTTATTAAACACACTGGAATTATTTTAAATAATTTATAATAACATAAATTCCCTTTGAACCCCGTTATTAAGGACACCAGCCAATTTCACGAAGTGACTGATCGTTCACAAATTCACTTTTCTCTTGCACATACTGTCATCTCAAATTTAATCATTAGTTGGTTCTAAAAATAATAATATTAGTAACTTTATTCTGAACAATGTTTATAAAATGTATAGAATTTTCAGGGGAGTTTATTGCATGATATTTTTTCTTCGTTCAGGATCTTCAAATATAAAAGATCAACTGACAGTTGGTTGTGTGACAAAGTTGTGTCTAATCTGAAACGCGAACCAATCCATTATGATATCCCGTGTTTGTCTCCTTCGAAAAATGTACGACATTTGGTTGAATGCCAATTATAAGAAGTTCAGGAGTGAGTGCATTTTATGAATCGAACACGCCACTCAGGAACGGTCATCTCAAGTATTGAGATAAGCTGCCAACCAGCCGGATAATGCTTCTCTTCATGTTTAATACAAACTTGCGAAACTTAAGGTTGTAAATTGTCCTAAATACTCACCAGAGTAAATAATACCGCTTTTTCCTTCACGTTCCCAGTGGAACATAGGGCTTCAAGCTAGAGGCTTGAAGTTTCTGTAGCAGTGTTTATTTCTACAGGATTGGGTTGCTAGCCTCATGCCCAACCTTCCCTCTTTACCAGTCTTATTTCTGGCTTAGCGAGGTAAAGAAGTGCGTCGGTGGCCGGGTATCGAACCCCGGACCATGTGCATGGTCGGCGAGCTTCCTAACCGCTATTCCACCGACGCACAAATAATACTATTAGAGGTCATATTTTACTAGATTTAAACAAACTGAATATGAGAAACTATATGCAGTATGTTGATGGACGTTTTTTAAGTAGCCCAAGTTTTAAGCAGGCCTCAAAAGAATGTCGTACTTGCCTGAGATAGCATTCAGGTTATCATCTTATCCTGCAGTCACTGCGAGTTAACTCGCTGAATGAATTAATACTCCGAAACGTCTTGATACTGTTTAGAACTTAGTTGATTAGTTGGTTATAAGATTTTGACTGGTTTCAAGTAGTTGCTTTATTTGCAGACACACATTACCAAAGTAACTATAAGATTTAGTTAATGGACGGTACAGATGTTGCCCACCTTCGAATTTTGTAGAACTGTGTATCATTTTTGAAACATATTCTTAAGACGATATACATTCTTAACGCATGCAAAACTAAACATATATTTGTATATCACTATTCACTCAAGTAGTATATGATTAAGGTAATAACTAATATGTGTATACCAGTACGAGTGAAGAAGAGTCGGTGGCTTAGCGGCAGAATGCTCACCAACCACGCATGTGATTCGGGGTTCGATCTCAGGCCGACGCTCTCCCAAACCTCGCTAAGCCAGTAATAAGACTGGTAAAGAGGGATGGTCGCGCATGAGGCTAGCAATCCCATCCCGCAAAAGTTATAAACATCACTGCTACCGAAACTTCAAAAATCAAGCTTGAAGCCCTATGCTCCAATGGGAATGTAAAGGGACAAAAAAAATGTCATACAGTTCAGGGAACTGTTATTTCATGATGACGAGTTAGTATTTTTATCAGTGATAGGTTCAGTTGTGTATTTCATTTGATTTAATAATTATGAATGCTCATATTATAAACATTACATTATTGCCAACTGCAATTTGTTTCTGAAACACTTCCCTGTTCTTTACACGTCAAATTAATAAGGTGTAAGATTATTTTAATGATACGTTTAAGTAAACAGATGTAGATACTCACATCAAAGAAGAGATTTCTTTAGGCACCAGCCTAGTACATCAATTTTGGTGTTCAGAACTACAGGAAACAAATAGTTTTAATTATTGAAACTCTGGACAAACTTGGAGGTTAATCCGAAATAAGATTTTACTATCTTATTAAAGTTCATTAATCACCAATAAAGCCAGGTTTAATAAAGAATTTCTTAACCAAGCTACTACTATAGGTTCCAGGAGACTGAATTTTAGGAGACCCAGCATAGTTTTTCACCAAAGGCTGAATCTTTAAACAATATGATGCAGTGAACAGATGTGTTCTTAAACTTTAGATAGGTTCAGTGTTTAGAAGTGTTCATAAGTTACATAAAGCGATGCAGAAGCACATTTTATCAGATGTCTTATACTGCTCAGAGTGTTTTTATTCCTTCGTGTCCGAGTGGAACATAGGACTTCAAATCTTAAACTTACTTTAACTATGGCGCTTTTTCACGTGACGATATTGCTGACCTCACACACAACCTTCTTTTTTCCAGACTTACTGCTAGCCAGTATGCTGGGCAAGATTTCGGATTGAATCAGGCAGGAATGGAACTCGGACGTCCCAAGTAGCCTAGAAGCATTCTGCTATTGAATCGAAAGCTCAGTTATAGTTATGAGTCTCCTATTTGTGCTCTTATTAAAACAAAACTGACCACTTGGGAAGTAAGGTCACCGTCAATAACTATATTTTTATTTCACATGAAATCATAATCTAAGCACTTTCTTTTTTGGTATTAGATGGTTGGAAGCAATCGACAGGAAGCCTTAGACCAAGGTTTCGGGCTAGTTGGCACTCATCAGTCAGCAAGGCGTATCAGCTACCCTGAAGCAAATCATGTATGTCCCTGCTGAGATTCGAACCCGCGTCACCCAGTGCTGCAATCAGAGACGTTACCACTGGGGTATTCTGACTGGCGATTGACCTCCTTCCTTTAGGACTGTATGGAATATTTTTGATTGAGCACTAGTCAGTAACTAGTGTAATGTGTGTGTAGTCCTGTGTTTGGTGCAGACTGAATTCTATCAGTGAGGTATGCAATGTGGCCACCATGCCGCTAGGTGGCTCGACATCATGAGGCACTGTGAATAGCTGGTATGAGGTAGTTGGAGGCGATCGGCAGGAAGCCTGGGATCTCAATCTAAAATTTCTAATTTCAAGTCAGAACTTCTACATGATTCAAAGACTTGGTATGAACCTCCTCAAAAACCTATCCATCAGGCTAAAATTCAGACTTTCATCAACAATTACCATCAATTCGATATTAAAGACAAAACGATCAGAATGGATAAGTAGCAATTACATCTGGTAACGAATCAGTCAGGAATCTACCAGCCAACAAATATGTGGAAAGCAACAAAACTAAAATGGATATCTGACTTCAGATTGACCATCAACTGGAACCAGAATGAGAAACGACAGGTTAGTCGTCCGAGGGTGATATGGGGGAGGTCATCTGAAGAGAAAGTAAAAATTTGCAGGCATTTGTGAAGTCAGTTGAAAGTACATTCGATATGTGCCTCTGAAGCAGTATGCTTCACTCACAACTCAAGGAACGAATAACAGTAATAATAATAATAATAATAAAATCTGTACACATTATAAACTTTTTACAGCATCCTGTTACTATTTTTTTTTCTCAAATTTTCTGCCTAATTTAAGTATCTATCTAAAAACGTGAACTCCCTAGCTGTATATTTAATGCAAACAGATTTATGGTCGTCGGTAAAATTTTCATGAACAAATGTTAACTTTCTAATGATTGACAGAATATTAGCTTTAAAGTAAAATGCGATTTATAGGGTTTTTTTAAGGTTAAGTAAGAAGTACTTACCATCTGTTTTGTGACACATTTGTGTTTCATAACAGTATGACGAGTGTGTGTGTAAGTGTGCTTGTGTCTGTGTGATTAACTGCTTATGTGTTTGCTATGGGAATTGTTTACAATTACTCTTAAAGTGTTAACAAACTAACCAGGATTAGAAAAAGACAACTGTTTACCGTTTATACTAAATTTTGATAATGCTTTTTAAACTCATGAGTGACTTATTCTTTTACTACAGAGAAGACGTAGTTTAAATGTCGGTGTGTGGTCATAGTTTCATACACAAAGATGTTTCTAAAGATTTATCAGACTGACGTTTGAGTAACTTGAGAAAATGTTTGCTGAAGAACAACGGAAGTTAAGTTGATGTAGTTGTGTTCTCTGAACCGGATGGTTTAATTACGAGGTTTTCATTGTCTCCGCAGACAACATCTTCAGGGCAGATTGCAACATGATACTATAATGGAGTTAAAAAAGACAATGGAAGTTGTGCAACTGAACTGTGTAGCTCAGGGAAAACAACTACATCAACGGAATCTATTGGGACTTCAGATCTTCTTGCAGACAAGCATTGAAAGAAGATATATTCGTAGCTATAAATATAAATGTAAAGTTTCACCGTCGTATCATGATTATTGTATCATTATTATTCCCCTGAGTTCTGAGTGGAATATAGGGCTCCAACAACATAACTCTACTTTATTCTGTTTCCTGCCGTCCTCTTGATCTGGGTCCACGACTGCCCATAATATCTCATCTCCTCCATGTCAACTTCAGACGATCTACTCTTCGTTTCCCATTGGGATTCCACTCGAGCACTGGCCTGGTGCGCAATGTCATTCGAAGACCTCCTCAATGTATGCCCAATCCATCTCCATTTTCTCCTAGACATTTTTTGAGCAACAGACTCTTGACTGGTTTGTTTCAAGCCAGAGTTTCTTGTAGCTTATTCTTCCTGGTCATTTCATCTTCAGTATGAAGCCAGCGAAGACAGCGTTGATAAAAGTCTGCAGTTGCCTGTTGGAAATCATTTTCATGACATGCAGTGTAAGTTTCTGACCCTCATAGAAGAACTAACTGACTTCACGTTTGTGTTGAAAATCCGAAACTTGTTCCATATACTATGAAGTGCAGAAGATTTTCAAACTGGTTTCAGGTTGATGAAGGTTTATCTCGCTTTTCAGATTCTGACTTTGACATCTTCAACCGTTCTGTTGCCTGTGGCTGAAACGAATGTAAATTCACTGACTGTTCACCAGTTAATGTTTCCACTTCAGTGCTACATACAGTAAGCCAGTTAGTTAGAAGCTCGAATAGCTCAATGGTAACGTCTCTGACTGCAGCACGAGGTGATGGGGATTTGAATCGCTTAGGAGGCATTAGTTTCTTCTACGCCTTTCTGGTAAGTGTCAACAAGCATGTAGCCGGCGTCTAGGACTTTCTGTAGATTTTATGCAACTAACTGTTACCCAAAAGAATATTTCCAACAGGTTGCAGACCTTTATCAACAGCTGTCTTCGTTCTATACTGAAGATCAGATCCCCGGAAAGAATCACCAACAAGCAGCTATGGGAACAAACAAAGCAAGAACCAATCGCTCAACAAATATGCAGGAGAAAGTGGAGATGGATTGGACACTCGCTGAGGAGGCCATTGGGTGACATCGCGCGTCAGGCCATAGCTCGAGTGGAACCCGAAAGGGAAGCGGCGAGTGGGACGTCCAAGGGCGACATGGAGGAGATCGTGTGAAGAGGAACTGAAACAGTATGGATTAACATGGATGCAAGTGAAAAGTGCAACAAAAGACAGAAGCAATTGGAGACATATAGTTGAAACCCTATGTTCCACTAGGAACCCAAGGGAACAATAATGATAACTGTTACCCAACTTAAATACACAAAGACATAGGTATTGGTTTAAATTAGTGCAGATGACTTGTTAGCGACTTCATTTAATATTTAGCTTTATTCCCTAAGCTTGACGGCATAATTATCAAGCTCACATTAATACCTTAAACTTTGAAATGAAATTCAACAAAAGTAAACGATCTACTCGCATTTCCTATTTGATATGACACAGTGATACAGTATTAGCTAATTATACTCTTACATAAAATCATACTTATGGCATTCCTTTTCGAAGACTCCTGAATGAACTCAGGCACCTATCATATGCAGAAACACAAACTAAAAAACATTCTTTGCTTAAAAAATATAGCAATTCCTCTAAAACTTCGTATGCATATTTAAATAACATGAGGACAATAGTATCAATAGATTACAGTTCAACAGCATCTGTAAGTGATAACATGCATCCAAATAACACTAAACTAAATATTAGATAAATTAAGAGAAGTAATGCGGAATCTGCGAGTTTATAAGTTTCACAGCAGGCTAGGGTAGTAACAGTGTCTGCACTCATTCCAACTGTTTTAAGCGCATCACAGTAGTTTGTGCTATTTTGAGTATTCGATATCTAGGACCATTTGATACCTAAAATGGTACACGAAGGATGAAAAGAAAAGATTCTTTGATACTTTTTCATACCCTGTTTGAACAAGTTCATCCAATACCCAGTTGTTTATGGTTTTCACTCCACCTTTACTTAATATCTTCAACCTGAAAGGATTTTAAAATCAAAATATACACAAAACCGACCAATTGAACAGAAAATATCCAACCCTAGAGAGCCGTTTACATTTGTTGAAAACGAATTATATGTAGTAAACCGAGTCATTAATAAGAATATCTGTTATGAGTTCATGTTGAACATTTTAGTAAAGAACACACCAATGTTCATTCCCTTTCTATCTACACAACACACAAAAACATTAGCACTTAATGGATACTTTTAAAAGAACCGTTTTTTTTGGTGAATGGTGACATATTTACGCTTTAGTGAATACACTGAAAACATAGAGAGAGATAAGTGTTCACCTCTAATAATTATAGGCTAGGCCAAAAGAAATACATAACTGTAATGTCCAGAAGTTATCCGTCTTCTTTTAATGCAAATTATGTAAAAGATGACAAATGCAGTAATAATGTCCGGAGGTCGAATAAGGTTATTACTGATTGAGTGAACACAGACTTTCTGTGTTTCGTTCTAGAAATTACAAAACTACATTACCTAATTAATAAGTAACAGTTTTCAGTCTTTCCGGAAATATGGTGATTCTAGTTCCATGTTTTTTAAACACCAACGACAATCGTTTATTTCTGTTTTCAGCTGTATTTAGGCTTTAAGACATATATGTTGTCAAAACCTCTAATTATTACATTTTCCTGGCATAAGTTTTCCCAATGCAAAAGGAGTATTGTCTTACCTGGCAGTTGTTTCTTAGTCTAACTGAGTATGGATGACTTTTTGTCTCTGTTTAACCTTCAATTTGTTTGGTGTTGTTTGGTTGGTGGTGGCCAGCAGTGGAATCCAGGACGCGCATTTCCTCCTATTTAGTACTCGTTAGCTGGGTACACTTGCAACCCTCAACAGGTGATAGTGTCCTCACTGAGTGACACAACATTTCGGTCCAGCATAATCAACCAAAGGATAAATGCAGATTATCTGCACAAGAGGTATCTCTCGTCACCCACTGGATAACACTTTGGCATTTTTGACGATAGATTCAGGCTCTAAGTCTCACTGAGGGCACCATAGCATTTTGGGGATGCAATTACATCCAAATGACAAGCCCTAAATAGAATGAAAACAGCATCTTCTTTCAGCGTTCAAAAGAAATGGAGTAATTTGTAAAATTATGAAACAAAATGCTGCGTGACAAACAAGTACACACATAAGTCAACAACTATGTGGTGTTGAATCTTGCCAAGTAGTTTATTACGAGGTGCTCAGTGAAGCACTAGAATTGAAGAGAGGAGTAAGAAAAGAACATCTACTCTCATCTAAGATCTTCCTGAATGTGGTGAAATGGATCATGTAAGAAAATATGGGGAGTGAGAAGGCATGCACACATTGGACCATTTAAAAGACACTAAAAGATCTGAGAAGTTGGAGATTTACATGCAAAACTCAAACTTTTGATGGAAAAGGCAGCAAATCCTAAGTAAGGCTCATCGGTCAATAGAATTTAAAAATGGAGCTGAATCAGAAAACAAATTACCTGTCATAAATGTCTAGCTTTCAAGGCAAACGGATGGAATCCTAAAAAGATGAATTTATCACAAGCCGAAAAATCTCACGGTTTTATTTTATTGAGCAGAAAAATAAATACCATCATCTCAACTGAGAGGTGTATCTGTCACAGATGCACTGAAGATGCATTGCCTAAGTAGCTGGAATCCTTCAGAAACATTGTAATCAGGAATGAATACCCAACCTCCTTCATCGACAAACATTTAAAGAGGGAGAAAAAATTCTCCACAGAACCTGGATGCATCAAAGAAATAAGTAATTGGAAGTCTGAAATTCAAGGGAGATACAGTTACTGAGTTTCTTCAAAAGCGTATATCGGGGGAAGTTCGAGAAATATGCTTTGCTAAACCCCTACTCCACCTTTCCGCAATGATTATTATTATATTATGCTCTTTCTCAAAGACAAAATCCGTCTCTTTGTCACTTCAGTGTGTATTTACCAGTTCACTTATTCTTGTTGAGTTAAGGAGACATGCAGTACCGGTAGGAAATTGTCTAGGAGCTATACCTATAGCCATGGATGTCGAAAAAAGAACATACATCAGTCACAAGTACGATTCTAGAGCACATTGTTACTTCATCTCACGAAGCACCAGGAGAGACCTTAGTCAGATACATTTATAGAGGAAGATCAAGCTGTTCTAAGGATGTCGCCTACATCTTCTTTATGTAGCCGAACCTCTTACAATTCACAAAACCACGACTTTGTGTCGAGAAATGTTTTATCCAGCCTCTATTTTCTATCATGGCCTCAGTGTCATTTTTATTTTCTTCCGCAGTAAACTCTGTGTGATATTTTATTCATTTTTTTCGCAGCCCATTTTTAATTCTTTCTTCTTTTGTTTAAAACTATCAGTTATTTCCGAAGAATTGTTCATCACTTGATGAGTTGTTTGTTAGTTCTCTTGATCATCAAGTATTGGTCTGTAGGGATTTGATTGATTGATTACAGGATTTCATCAAGAGCTGACATCGGCTAGAGAAGCATTGGTAAACCTGGGAATACTGGATAGCTGTTTCGCCCTAGTTTGGGACTCTTCAGTAGTACGCACCCAACGAAACTGTTCGAATTCAGGACCCTCTTGTTACAGGTGACCAGTAGGGTGCAGCAAGTCGGGTGTGAGGACAAATACTCGCCGAATACATTGGCTAGCGGTCGCGCTATGTCGTGAATTGGCAGAAGTTAGAATTCATGGCCACAGGAACTGGTCCTAGTAGCTGAATGGTCTACGAGCTCGCCTTGTAGCCAGGAGGTCCTGGGTTCGAACACTGGCGTTGCGTGCTTACTGATGAAGAGCTTAAAACTGGGACGAAACAGCTGTCCGGCAGCCCGGGTTTTCCAGTGATTCTGTAATCGATGTCAGCTCATGATAAAATTCTGTAACCAATCTCTTGATTACGTTGGATAATTCATTCGTAATTTCTCATAAACTCTGAATTATTTTGTTACTAACTAAAAGTAATCTCTTGCCTTCTTTGTCAGTTAACATTGTATCTGTGCTCCCTTAAATAACTGTACAACTTGGGAGTTAATTAGCCAACTTACGTGGAATACTGTAAATGAATAAACTCTTAAAAATGCATAAGTTTTGGTTCTCCATGATTTATCAGTGCACAAACATGACATTTTGTCAGATGCAGCTAAGAATACAAATAGAACTCTGAGGTGTGACTTGGATCTTATCAATGAAAGTCTACGACTATTTATTCTTCACATAATGCAGCATGTCCTCCTGTATTCGTCTGTAAGAATTAATGAGCTGTTAGCATATTTTGAATCGAACTATACTTAGGATAGGACATCAACACAGCCAAAAAGACTAATTCTGTTAAGCAGCTGACATAACAGATTTTGAAGAACCTTTAAGTTAATGGTACTTTTTACAGTCCATTAAATAAACAGAGGAAAATAGTCGGCTTCATATTTGATTTATTTCTTATTATGTAAAGTTTCTGCATACATTTATTTCCCTTGATGAATTTGAATAAAGCAAGAACAACAGTGTGGTTTGTGCAGAATAATGTGGTGCCATCATTTATTTCGTCGGCTCCTCATCAGCCGCTTACAGCTTGCAAATTTCACACTATGTCAGTTGACAGGAGGTTCCGGAATCGGTGAACAGTGCTCGGAAAATTACGCTCATATAGTTTTTACACAGGCAGTTCAAGTTTAAACAAAGTAAATGCATGCATACAGTGGTGGAGGAGTTACGTAACAAAAACGAGAGGTGCTTAAGATGATGAGTGACTAGCAAATTAGGTAACAATGTAATGAGTTCAACTCAAATCATAAAAACAAGAGACAAGCAAAATTACACTATATCAAAGGGGTCCCTTTTTTAAGGTAAAGATTACGTAATCAAGTGAAAGAGCGAATAAAGACATCTAGTCACCAGGGCAAGTAAACACTGACAACTGCTTCTTTCTGAACACATGAACCGGGTTTCAAGAGGTTGATAGAAATTGCTTCGGCAAACTTGAGGAGAATGGAGCTCCTTTGTCTATTGATAATTTTAAAGGATTTCACGATTTCCACCTCATGAACCATATCAAGAAGATGCCTGGCATTAGTACTATTATTAATTTAATTAAACTAATTAAATACTTCATACTATTTCAAGAAAAACTTTATTCGTTCTTTTCGTCATTTTACTCTGAATTTCTCTTTTTTTATTCCTTTACATTTCCAGTGGAACATAGGGTCTCAGGCTAGAGCTTTGAAGTTCCTGTAGCAATTATATTATACGGGATGGGGTTACTCTTTACCGGATCTACTACCGGCTAGGCGAGGTAAAGCAGTGCATCAGCCGAGGATCGAACCCCTGACCTTATACGTGGTTGGCAAGCATCCTACCGCTGCACCACCGACGCACGCGAATTTTTTACCTTTGTTTATAACATCATTCAATGGCGTCCTAAATAATTCACTGAAACCCACTTATAAATGCCCACTGTTTTTCTGATACATAATCAGATTTATTGGGCAGTATAAATTTGAACTTATCTGATTTCGGAATAACTTTGATTACACCGCTACTGGAACATTTCACACAATTAATTTACTGCATTATTATGAGTTTTCCATCGCAAATACAAACTACTTTCTCAATTCTTTTGAAGTTATCTAATCATTTATTGCTATCTTATGAATGGGATCTTCATATTTTGGTCAATCCTATTAAGATGGAGGTAATTTTAACCGCTTTTCTTGTAGACATTAAGCGAGTTTTCAAATATAAACAGCATAGATTACTTCACCCATTTCTGTAACATCTCAGTGCCTATATAATTAGTTTTAAATAATTTCCTTCATTTTCTAAGATCTTGATACATATGGAAAACAGACAAACTGGCCTCAATTAGTTTCCATTAGTAGTAGTTGTTGTTGTTGTTGAAGTTTCTCATTGGTTCATATATTATTTGCTGGATATTCACATCTACTGTGTATATTTTATTCTTTGACTGAAATGCTCCCCCATTATTATTTATTAAGGACGGGTTGAGGATATTCTGAAAGTCTAATATAAAATCTGTCTGTCTGTTTTCGACATAGAACTTTGCACATACGTGCGGTAGTTCAAGTCGCCACACTCCATGTAGCACACAAAGCAAGAGAAGAAAGTAGGAGAAATGCATATTAGAGACAGTAAACAGAAGAATAGTAATAACGAAGAACAAAACAGTTTCATTGGAAATCATAAGTCACAAGGAGTGGATGCATCTGCACCAGCCACTGAGAACGATTTTGAGCCATGTCACCGATTGTTTCCAACCATTGGTTTTTACCGTCCCGAGGACCCCAACTAGGAAGTCTACACCTTCCTACGTGGCTCAAGCTAACTGTTGTAGATTTCATTGACTGGTGCCATGTTTTGGTTTGACCACCGCTAGCTCTTTACCAGCCCGACCCTATATCATCTAACATTGCCCGTCGAGGAAGGTGATGACTAGGCATACGTAACACATGTCCTAACCATCTCAGTCGATGTAATTTCACAGCCTCGTCGATTGATTTCTCCTCCTTCCCTAGCACTCGACGCCTTACCTCAGTATTGCTCACCTTATTATACCACTTCACATGGGAGGTAGAACGCAGACACCTATGATCAAAGACAGCTAATCTTTTCATGTCTTCCACTCTCAAAGGCCAGGTCTCACACCCATAAAGCAGGACGGAGCAGACTGCTGAGCAGTACACCCGCCCTTTGGTCGATAGTCAGCCGGATATCACGTCTACACCAGAGACGGCGTAAACTGGCATATGCGAAACTAGCCGTCTGTATCCGTGCTGAGATTTCGTCGGAGATCAACCCGTTGGGGCTGATGGTACTTCTCAAGTAAATGAAGCGGTCAACGTGCTCTACCACTTCACTTCCTATTTCTAATATAGGAGTCAGTGTAGTCCAATCCTGTAACATTATCTAGCATTTGGCGGGAGCGAATGGCATGCCAAACATTCGTAGATTGCAGCTCAGGTTGTTCAGAAGACTCTGCATTTTGCCAGCGTCCTCGCCCAGAAGGACTATATCGTCTGCATATTCAAAGTCAACGAGATTATTCCCTTGTAGCAAGTGAATCCCTGAGTCAATGAAGTGAGTTAGAGCTAAGTCAATTAGTACATCTACGATGAAGTTGAATAGAAATGGGGATAATGGGCATCCTTGATAGACGCCACTAGTATAATATAGAATAATAATATAAATATACATAATATATATATTATATATATGATATAATAATATAAAATACTTGCCGATTAAACTGGCTAGTGGTAGCCCCACATCCTGAATTGACAGAAGTTGAAATTCATGGACAAATGGATCGGGTCCCAGTTACCTAAGGGTGTACGATCTCGCCTTGCACCTGGGAGGCCTTGGATTCGAACTCCAGTGGATGCGCACCGATGAAGAGTTCGAGACTAGGGCGAAACTTGAGTTGTTAACAAAAGCTACCAGCTGAAATGTTTTCTGCACCAGGAGTTACTGCCATTAATATATGTTGTGCGATATATCTTTGTTTCTTCTCCTCAGCCTAACTGAATTGTTTCATTGGTTTTCCTGTTTTGTTGTGTTACTTTTTCTGCAGAAAAGCGCATCGTCGAAATAAGTGCACAAAGCTGTCAAATCTTTCCTGTTTCATCAGTTGATATTTAAAAGAAAGATTCAGTAAAATTTAAAACAAATAAACATGAGAATTAGAGAAAGACTGCCGGCTGATACATTTAAACCAAATTATAATTCAAAAACAATCAGCTTCACTAATTCTCAGTGGTTACAGCAATTACTGTCAATAGCGGTACGTTTGAACAACGCCACAACTAGTCATGAATATTCATCATTATCCACACCAAATGGCACTACCACTAGTAGTATAGATAATAATAATAATGATAATAATACCAAAATTAATTTGAATGCATCCGCCACGACAACAACGACGTCAAGTATTGGAACAACTGGTTGTATAATCTTACAGCTGTATGACAAGAATCCTGATTTTCTTTACAATCAAGAAGAATATCAGGATATCGACTATTCTGTATTAAAAATGCAGATTATTATATGGACACAGAAATATCTAAAACCGGATGATTTATTCATGGATTGGTTTGAAACAGTCAATCGACACATCCATCATAATAGTAATACGTATCATCAAAGTAATTATGACAATAATAACAATAACAATATAAATAATGAACACAATGAATTATCTGTTACAAATATTACATTCTGTACAGAGAATTTAAGAAGTTTAATGATTGAAGGTGATAAGCAAATGTTAGAAAAGTATAATGGATATACTTTAAATGGGGATATATATGGAATGAAAAATGAGACAAAAATAGGTAAGTTGTGGAAAGGTTATCTTGAATTTGTTTTTGTTTTCTGATTATACTTGTACTAATTAATTTCTAGTGCGTTGGTGTCATAGCGGTTAGGACGCTTGCCGACCATGCACATGGTCCGGGGTTCGATCCCCGGCCACCGACGCACTCCTTTACCTCGCTTAACCAGAAATAATGCTGGTAAAGAGGAAAGGTTGGGCAAGAGGCTAGCAACCCAATCCTGTAAAATAAACACTGCTACAGAAACTTCAAGCCTCTAGCTTGACGCCCTATGTTCCACTGGGAACGTGAAGGAAAACAAAAAATTAATTTCTAGCTGTCATTACTAAATTCCATTATTAGCAAGTGAAACACTTAAAGAAGTAGTCCCATTTTTGTCACATAAAACCACTAAAATACACGTGTTAGCACGAACTCGTCCTTCAGATGTCTTGTTAGCATTCAAATTAAGCGAACTTGATTAGCTGTAGCCTTACTCTTTCTCAAAAAAGTGGAACCAGTACTGCGCAGAATTTCTGTTCGAGGCGTTTATACTGAATCACTCACTCAGCACGACAAATCAGTTTGCACTGTGATATGTCTCGCATTATTTCTTGAACTAATTCGTCTGAATGTTGGTTCTTCCTGGTAGAAATTATTGTGCTTAAATGGATTCATATCAGAAATCTGAAGTTAACTGAAAGTGTATAAGAGTGACCAGTTTACACCTAAAAATGTAGCAGTACTTAGCGATACACCTGCTTACTAGAGTGAATTGTACACATTCATCCTAGCCTCTTGCAAGACCAAAACTGTGTGCAGTATCCTCCGGTGGCACAACCACTCAGGTGTCCTCCATCCCGCCCCAGTGGGGTGGAAACGGAAGTGACTTAAATAACTCATTCAAAGTATTCTTAGTCGAATAGAGTGGATTCAAGAACACCACATCCAGTGAAGAGACTCTTTTCAATGAACTGATTATCAAGCCATCCATTCGCATATATACGGTTTTTTTTAAGAAATTGTATCCCATCGGGAAATCTAAACAAAGATGTGAATACTTAAAATAATAATAATAGTAGTATAAGATGCAGTTAAAATGTTCGTGATTAAAATCATAGTTCAATATCAAGTGCCAAGCGGAAAAATAAATAATGTTGTATGTAGAATAGTTCACAGGATGTGTAGATGGGGATATAATATTATAGGATAAGTAGGCAAATAAGAGACGTTACATAACATGGTGTGAAATTCGGTAAGGTAGAATTCAACATTGCAGCAAAACATCTTCACTTAGAATGACAAGTTGGACAAGTGAAGTAATACCGGAATCAGTTCAGAGTGAGAATAGCAGTAGGAACAATAATAACAATCGTAGTAATGAAGGAAGGAAAGGTACGCAGATTAACTAAATAAGCAGAATAAGGATAAATATATGTTTATCTTTCTACGGCCAAGACAGAAATATGGGTTGCACATACTTCTTTTTAACACAAATGTCTGGCTTGAATTTATGAAAGACGAAGGCTTTCAGAAGTCTAGAACGAAGAAAGTGCGGCTAGTTAGCATAAATTCGAAATATGATCTTAAAATCATGGTTAGCGTTGGTAGACTTACATAAGTCGATCAAGTGTTCCAGAACAGAGTTTCTCACACCCTTTTTTTCCCCTCGTAAAATCATTCTGGGATAGGTTAGCATATCTGTGTGAAAAGCGTTCTCTGGATACGGCCAATGTATCTTGCTCTGCAAGAAAAAAGTTGTCAAACTATATTAATACTGATAATCTCGAACTTGATTTGAGATAAAAAGAAAAGTGAAAAGTTTGACGTCTCACTTCTCTTTCCTCTTGATTTGAATCTCTTCAGACGATGATACTGGCAACTCTAAAAATAACTGAATCAATAAACCATAAGTACCATCCAGTGTTACTGACGGCTAATTGTGTACATTTTATGGAGGATGAGGAAAAAACTTTGTGAATCAACCAATGTGAATAAACTTCACTGTTCACTTTCTTCTTTCTAACATTCAGTTTTCGATATGTTTTTTCAAGCAGAATTTGTCGTTTCTGTTTATCTTTATTCATCTGCAAAGTTTCCCACCATTGATGATTTATTGAAGTTCTTAACATGATATTTATTTGTCTTAGATATGAAGGCGACCATTCTTTAACTATTCCAATAGACTGAAAGCTTTATTTTCTCTGTCAAAAGCTTTTACTAAAAACACACGAGTACCACATATGCAATAACAAGCAGTCATAAGTATTCGACATGGGAAGTTTGGTTATTAAATGCCTAGAATAGATCAAATAACAACGGATAAATAACACTATGAAATAATACAGATTTATAGCTCAGAATGAGGAATAACACTATGCTTGTCAAGTAATATGTTTTCCAATCTTTTTTTTCCTTCACTTTTCCCATTGGAACATAGGGCGTCAAGCTAGTAGTTTGAAGTTTCTGTAGCATTGTTTAACTTTTACAGGATTGGGTTGCGAGCCTCATGCCCAACCTTTCCTCTTTACCAGCATTATCTCTGGCTCAACGAGGTAAAGGAGTGCGTCCAGTGGCCGGGAATCGAACCCCGGACCATGTGCATGGTCGGCGAGCTATACCGCTATACCACCGCCGCACTTGTGATCCAATCTTATTTATTTCTTAAATCTAGTCTCATCAGCTCAATCGTTTTCTACAACTTTGCTGTAATATGCATAACATTTTTAGTACAATACAAAAAACTTGCCAATCTAGTGGTGACAAGTTGGTTAACAATAATGATAATGCGGTGATAATTAGCCAAGAAAGGGTCAATATAATTTCAAAACTCAAACAATTGGATTACATAATGCATAATTTTAGGAAAAATAAGGAGCAACTGAGAATCAGATGAGTGTCCGAATCGACTACGTAATAAGCAGTTAAAGTTGAAGTAGTCGGAATAATAACATAATAATTAGGACAATTATAACTTGAAAAAAGGCTTAGAGTGAAGGGGGAAATTGTCAGTTTTTTACATTAATGTAATAATAGCCAAGGTAAGGAAAGAAGTTGTATGAATTTCTTCTAAACACAAAAGTCTGCATTCTTCAGGTGGATTCCGATGACTTCAGCTGTATGTAGAAGACGAACTCGTCAAGCAAAATTATTATTTGACGGGAAACGATAAATGACTTCGAATTCTGTATTAACATGAACTATATGCCCATTGTCAATAAGGTGCGCCAAAATGGAGCCACCAATAAGTCTTGTTTGTCCGTTTCTTAACCGCGCAGGGTAATAATGTATATATAAAAGTTGAGCACTGTGGGAGTAAGTAATTCCATATTAGTTTGTTTATTAGATATATCATACAGTGAAACAGTATTATTTACTGGATGACGTTGCGAACACAGTTAATTGTTCATAATCATATCAATTATAATTGCACAATTTCGAAACTTGAGTTTTTTAGGTTTCTTTGTTCTCTCCTATTTGTCGTCGTTGAGGTAGTGGAATTTTCCAGATATCCGAGACAGGTGTTGAATCATTTTTATTGCACATGTTTGCAGTTGATTCGATATACAGAGCTACCATTACCAATCTCTTTCTCCATCCTGTTGCATTAGATTTTAAAACTGTCATCTGACCCCACCTTATTGTGTGGTTGTGTGTAATTGCATGTAGTGAGTGCTACAGCTGAACTATTCTGCAGATTTTTTATCTTATTCGGGTCAACTAACCTAGATTTTGTAAAATCTAGATTACTACATGCAATTACACACAACTACACAATAGGATAGGATAAGATGACAGTTTTAAAATCTAATGTAACAGGATGGAGGGAGAGATTGGTAACGGTAGCTCTGTTTGTCGAATCAACTGCAAACACGTGCAATAGGAATGATTCAACACCTGTCCCAGATATCTGGAAAATTCTACGGTGACATTATAATGTTTACGACAATTTCAAATGAGCTGCTTACGTGAAATTTGTAATGAATTCAAAAGAAAACGAATAGTTCTGTGGTAGATTATGTCTTATATCCGGGAGTTGCCACCGCACCTAAATGGGACAGCTTATCTGACGTCTAAAGATTGATGTGCTGTAAACTACTTTTAGTGAGAACAGAAATAATATTTTTTTTTGCTGCAAAACCTAAACCTAGTGCCACTTTTATTTAATGTTTTTAATTTCGATTAATTTCCCTGAAGAAGTTCGGATCACGTTGCCGAACAAAAAGTTGGAATTATTCAATTTCAGTTTCGCTGAGCTTTTACAAGTATAATTTTCGCATATATGTCTACTTCTCACTAGGCGCCCTATTATTTTGGAACTATTCGGTCAAATCTTGATCACAGTTCACATGAATTTATTTAATGTTTTGTTTCCTAGAAAACTATGGTGTTAGTGAAGTACAAATTCTGATTGTGATTACACTTTCCTGTGTACTGATTGTTTGCTTCTTCATGGCCGTTATTCTACGTATTCGGTAAGTAGTAGATTAAAAATATGTAATTAAAAGTAAATGGTATATTTATTATTTTGACTAAGATTTAATCATTTCAAATTATCAGCCTTATGGTGCTCTTGACGAAGTTATTTAAATGATACGTTTAAACACTCGGTTTTTACCAATAAATCGGAGATTTGAAACCCATTCAACTTACTCCATTCAGCCTAAGTATCTGAAAGATAATAAAAGTCACTCAGTATCAAGTGTGGTTTGTAGTCTAGTAACTGAGACTTTTTAATCAGGGAACAATTTGAATGGCTATTGTTAGCATCAATGTTTTGAAATTAACTAATCGAGGATGCGTGTTCAACCGATGATCTCAGTATTCTTGTAATGATGTTTAGTGGTGTCCCTATCTAATTTAGCTGTGTCTGTATCCCCTCCTAATCCCAGTGTTTTCAATGAGATATAATTTCGTATTTCATTATCTCAAACAGTAATGCTTTTTCTAGTTCGGTTATCCCCAATTTATAAAAAACCTTATAGCTGATCAGAAAATGTAATCAAGGCCAAAGTTGTACTTCTTTCAGATTAACGAAGAATTAAAATATGATCATATCGCGAACTTGGGAAGTAAGAATTCATGGCTCATTCAGTTCTGTCCCAGTAGCTAAATGGTAACTTAGTAATCTCGTTACTTGATGGTCCTACGTTTGATACCAGGTGGAGTGACGGTTGTTCACTGGGGAAGAGTCTTGAAATATGGTGAAACTGTTTCCAGCGGTTCTGCAACTAATCTCCTACCATGGTAAAGTGTAGCCTCAAAATCTGTCAAACACCAGCTGAGCGATTGTTTGTAAAATATAACTATTATACAAAATAATGTTAGTAAAAATACCATTCTCAGTCTGGCTATCAATCAGGGGCTGGATTTAACACTATTCATTGGACTACACATCCTATGAGATATCAGACAGTCATTCTGTCTCCTCCCATCTGAAAAAAACTAAGTGTCCCGTTGTTACACTTATTTACTTTCCGGACTAATATCTCCTGAATCATTGAACGATCAATAAATATGGTTTAAGAAGGCCTATTTCGAGATGACATCGTTTCATAGTTTCTTTACTTTTGCTTTACAAGTAGCTTGGTTAAAAATAATAAAATAAAGAGATTGACAACTAATCAGTTATCTAAAATAAAAGTGCTTACTAAACACCAATCATATTCTACTAAGTTAAGTGGTCCATGGTAGGCAAATGTTGAAGTCCAACGCTTTCTCTACATAATTTGGAATGCAGCTGATTAATCCAAAGTGCTTCCATCACTTTTAATAAAATTCATTTGGAGTTGTGTGAAATAATTGAGAAGTAGTCATTAAAATATTGATTTGTCACCTGACATTATTAAGTGATGATGGATTTCTACTCGGATTAAGTATATTCAGATTTTCTATGTGAATGTGTTCGTTCCTGCTACATTGGAACATTCTGTTAATTTTGCCAATATGTGTCGTCAAAACTGCAGATGAACTTGTAGATACACTGCGCAATAAGGTCCACAGAATTTCATAATTTACAGGAGGTGAAAGTGTTTGAGATTTTTAAAAAAATGCAGTTGGCGTAGAGAGTGCGCTTAGTGGCTGACGAAAGCCTTTGGACTGTTGATCGCTTGACTTGATCATCCTTGAATGGTGATTTAATAATGATAGCTTTCTGTATTACGGAAGATGTATTTTCAAGCAGAAATCTCCCTTCACTACAACGTCCTATAAAGTTTTCAAGATATCGATTAGCCGACAAAACTGAATGCATGAGCTGCAGCTCATCCAATTGTCAATCGTTTATTGCGTTTTTTCCTACATGTTCGAAAAAATTGTTTGCGTAAAAAATGTAATGACAGTACACTTCTGTATATTGTAAAATATAGTGTGGCTTTATTGTTACCCGCTTCATTTTACTTATTTGTAGAAGTTTCTGTAGACGTCAGTCAGAATCAAGAAAACAAACACGTAATGATCGTGATTCTGCATTACAAGTGAATTTTGCTTATGATGTGAATGAAACACAGATAGCTGAGAAATCACCGATACCAAGTACAACATTTGGCAGTAATGCATATCCACGACCAATGAACAGAAAGGCTGGTGTATGCAGATATAATCGTATACCGCCAGTATATAATAATTCAAATCAAAAGTTTTGTAAAAAATTAAACAGTCATATGTATAGAACACCAACTGTCTTCATGATTGAAAATCAAGCTGGTGACAGGCATAATAATAAGCTTCATGAAGATTATTCAACGTTGAATCAAGTAAGTTAAATACTCTACGGGGTTTTAAAATAATTCTTGGTATTCGGCATCTTGTAGGGTACGTTGCCATTCAAAGTTAGATATTTTACTGAAAGAATTCTGCAATAATTTATATAGTTTAGACATCAGCCTAAGCTAAACTCATTGCGAATATAAGCGACAGTCATAGTGAATCAAGAGGAGCACATTCATTTACCAGTTAATCCGTGGACGCATCAAAACAAAGATCATGTGTTCAACTAGAAGGTAAAATGAAAGAGGCATTATCTCCCGTAGAAAGTAAGCACGTCCTTTTCACATTCAAAGCCATCTAAGATTTCGTATAATCAATAAAATGAAGGCAGGGAAAGGCTGATCTTATCTAGCCGATTACTGAAAATGAAATAATACTGAAAACGTTTTCTGTCGTAACTCAATAATCCTTGAAGGTAATTAGTAATTTATATCTTAATCCTGCATGAATTTCGTTTCCTAGCAACTGTGAAACAAAAGCATAATACCAGTCTATTGCTTTTAGAGTTCTTTAGTAGGCGCCGATCCACGGTTAAATCATCTTATCAGAATAATATGGTAACTAACAGTCACTCAGATCTGTTCGGGAACACAACGATATATCACACTGAATAATGCGAATGGAACTGAGAACACTATTAGAATTCTATTTAGATATGCTTTGCCTTGTGTGAGACCAATAGCAACTAAGTGAATATTTTACAGCCACAGAACATGGAGCATCCAGCTTATCGTCCATGAACACAGCTGAAGAGCCCAGAAAAGCAGTGCAAAACAGGCTACTCAGTGCTTTTTGGTTCAGCCACTTCCTACAGCTGACACTGTTCTGTAACAAAGTGAATCTTAGAATCAGTCAGTTTCTCATAGACCGCATAAACTACAGTATTAACTCTAAACATAAAAATTAACTATACAATAAGATTACAAAGTAGAAATGCGTTCCTGTTCTACTCGTAGCCCAAAGGAACAGTAATGATAATACACAATAATTACCAATACGGTGGGAGTGAGGGTTAATAATTTAACACAGTAAAGGTTGTTATTGCAGCTGAAGCAAGAACACTCATCTGCCCTGATTCTCATATAAAGACAACCTCTAACTTATCTAGTTTTCAACTTTTACTTCAATTTTGTTCACTATTATTATGTAATTTCTCACTTTCTTTATAAAACACTTCTAAGTAACTGCATCAATTATGTCATACCTCTGTAATACTCAATAGCATACTACTAAAATATTAAGTGTTACACAAATCAGTTGCATTTTAACAGTGATGAATGCAACAAAGTCAGTTATTTTGAGTAGCTCACCGTAATTGCTCCATTCCTCTTATTTTTTGTTTGTTTGTATATTATTATAGCTGAAAGAGATTAAACGTCGACATCTCCTCTATTCACGACAACCTGAAAATGTCATCTATCAACTCCCGCCAATAGTATCAACGTGTAGAAACTCGAATAAATTACTGAAAACTAATAATAACAACAATAACAACAACAATCATTGTGAAAAAAGTAAAAATATCCATTCAAACAAGTCAATTCATAGAACAAATAGTTTTTAAATATGAATGTTTCTTACTATATTACTTGTGTGTGTGTGTGTGTGTGGAATGGACTAATTTTTGTAAACTTTGTGTGTACTAAATAAACTTTTTTGCAGTACAGCATCACATTTCAAAGAACCAGGGAACTTATCAGTCTTTTAGTGGACTAGTTATCCTTCACACGATATGCATTTAGTACACATATATTCCTATAATACACACATGTATCTAGAGCTCTATTAGTTTGGTTAATCTACAAAAATAATTTTTCAAATGTATCATTTTCCGACGTATATATATACATTACAACCGAATTTTAAAAATTCATTTACTATGTATGCTGTATGAAAACCATTCTTTGTGTATTTATCAAACAGAACTTATAATAAATAGAGTTTATTCAAAAGACAGTGTACATCAATACTGTTATTTATCCACACTGCGTATTTTCTTTCGACCTGTATGCAAAATCACACTGGTTGACAGCACATAAAACAGTAATAACTGTTAAAAAGGTTACTGCTTAATGCACGAATGCATTATTTGTCTAAGAAATGGAGACCTTGAAGACTGAATCTTTTACAACACCGTGTGCTTTTACGTTTTCAAGAGAAGTTGCGAATGGAATCTTCTTTTATTTAAGACCTATGTAACATGAAGGTGTTTGCTGATTTCAGTTTCTCTCTGGATATACCACTGATTTCAGCCTCTATTCAAAATCATTTATTCAAATAGTGACTCATGGTACCACAGAAACGAGGTAGGATGCACAATGAGGTTGCAAAACATACAGGCATGTAATTAACAAAATAATTTCTGAGCATAAACGAAAGGACTACCAGTGTACTTTTATTGAAACATTTTGCGTGAATAACGAAAAAGTCGTTTTCCAGAAGATATGCAATAAACGATATCTTGACACCAGCACAGAAGCAAACATAAACTTTACAAAATTTAATGATATTGTTATAATTGCTACCCGACAGGAATATATGAAAAACGTAAATCGCTTTTATGGAAGAAATATAGATGTTGTGATAGAGATTCGCCTGAACAAGGACATTAAGATAGGAGATGGGTATCATTCACGACTACGCATTCCGAAATTCGTCATTCTTTGGTTTAACAACCGATCAACGTTGACTTATTGATCATCAACAGATACTTTCGATGGCTCGTTAGTGAGAATCAGATGGCTGGCCGGAAGAAAAATGAACAGATACGAAGGAGACATTCAAGTTACATTACGCATCAGATAGAGAGTTCATTAGAACTTGACTGGGAATTGATTAGCTAGACGCTGTAGTGTCACATAGACGAGACGATTTTAGAAGGAAATGAACACTCTGGGGCAATTGTTGTGCGAGTTAAAGGAGAAAGCAGAGAGCAAAGTGGAATTGGGAAACTGATGACAATAATAATTAAAATCTTTCAAGACTTGGAGATATACTTCGACGATAAAATGAATGAATAATTACACCAGACTAGGTAAACTGCAATGGGAAGAAGACGTTCGATTGTTTTCCCAAAACCAGTACGAAAAAAATTGAGACACCGAAATAGACTATGATCATGCTTTTAACCTAAAAATACTAGTTGATATGAATCAGTTGTCAGGGGTTCGTTTTCCCTAAACAGTATACTCCACTTATTAGTATGAAGTTACACGAACTCTAGGATGATTCATATTGTTCCTAAAGCATCACTTATTATTATTGTTCCCTTTAATTCCTAGAGGAACATAGGGCTTCAGCCGTGCGTCTCCATTGCGTTCGATTCTCTGCTAGAGTCTTAACCTGGCTCCAAGTTTGCCCAGACGTTTTCATCTCTTCACCTGACCTCCAAGTCACCCTTGGACGACCAACTCGCTGCTTCCCTTTCGGGTTCCACTCGAGCTATGGCTTGTCAACTGATGTCACTTGATGGTTCCCTCAGATTACGGCCAGCCAATCCATCTCCATTTCTTCCTGCTTATTTGTTTCACAATCGGTTCTTGGTTGATTCGCTCATTGCCAGAGACCCCTGTTGCTGATCTTCTCTGGCCGGCCATCTGATCCTGAGTGGTATTGAGCGAAGACAACTGTTAATAAAGGTCTGTAGTTTGTTTGAGATGGTTTTTATGATGCGCAGTGCAAGTCTCTGATCCGTATAGTAGCACTGACTGACTTCACATTGGAGTTAAAAATCCGGATCTTATTTTCATTTTGATGCTGAGTGCTGTTGACCTCCACACAGACTTGAGAGTAGTGAAAGCTTGTCTTGCTTTCCCGATTCTTGCTTTGACATCCTCGTCAGTTCTGTCCACCTGTAGTTGAAACGATGCTTCTTAGGTAGGTGAAAGAGGTTGTTTCTTTCAGGTTCCTCCCATTTATGCTGATTGTTGTCTGTTGTTGTTGCTGTTGGTGTCGCCCAGGAATCTTCGTCACCTCTGTTTTCTCTATGTTCACCTGAAGTCCTATTTTTGATGCTTCTTCTGCCAACTTGTTGCGAAATGTACGAAAAAGTACATTGTGAAGCATCCAAAAATTTACATAAACATGAAATATTATACCTATATATATATACATATATATGTCTTTTTGTCCAGACAATACTGGGAAAGTAATTAATTTTTTTAAAATATGAATTCTTCTGAGTAATTTTTGTGAAAACCATAAAAATGTTTATTTTAATGTTGTTGTTTTTTTTTTACTAAGCTTACTGTTATGTTCACATTAAAATATGATGTATTTAGCAGACCACATGATTCGGATTGTGGTAAGAATCTGAAATAACAATTAAATGTTCTTCTTGATTTTTCCACATTAATCAGAACACTTTTTTTATTATGCATCCCACAAAATTGCATACATCACAGGTAAAATACAAACACCTTCTAATATGACGGCGATGAAGATAAAATGAGAAATTCGCGATACATTTTATAGCATTAATACGGGAAAATAATACGCTCGACATACAAGTCACAAAAACTCTAAGTACCTGAGAGTAATATTCGAATGTTTGCACAATGCTGTTATTGAAAAAAAACTAGTCCCTTTAATACATTGAATGGAGTTACTAGAATTGGTTACACCTTCCAGTCACAAGGCGAGCTCTCAGATCACTCAGTCACTGGGATCCATTGCGATGGTCCATGAATTCTAACTTTCCTCAATTCACGATATAGTACGACCACTAGCCGATGTCATCATTGGGGAGTATTTGTGCTCACCCCCGACGTGCTCTACCTCACTGTATCTTAAGAATACATACATGGGGTGGAGAAGCTGAAACTTGCATGTGAGAATGGGTGGGTGAACATATACTCGAATGGCCTGAAAAATAAGTGAACTGTTAGACCTCGATAAACCTGGTTCATAACAAACCACAAAATCAAGACAAATAATAAGACTGATATCAAAATAGGTTTTTAGGGTTATCTACAAAAAACGTCAGGGGCACTTACTGAAATACGCAAAGGCAGTAGCTATCCCTGAGCAAAAGTCCCTCCCTCCCTGTGCCCTGTGTATAAAAATAATATATTGTTACCCTTAACCTAACTTAGCTGTTCTTATCTGATTGTATTACCAATATTAGTAATAATAGTAATAATTTTAACTGGCCTTTCATAATTTTTCATACAAACTAAATTGACAGAGAAATGCGTGATCAAACTGTTCTAAATGTATTATCCCAGATGCATCATGGGTTTTAGATGAACTCCATCTCCTAATAAAGCCACACAAATACTAAGAAATATGCCAAATATCTATAGATTCATTTGCACTGAAAGCAGGCTCATGAACTGTTGTCTAAGATGCAAACAGAATTGTTAGTTTACCAAGAAAAATGAACAAATAAACACTTAAGCTTTCATTTTTCCCTAGACAATCCAGATGTCAGGAAAATTCAAAAAATGCGTTTTTCACGAAATAAAGGCAGCTTGGCATATAGATTTTGGTATGCTCAATCTTTTGTTACGATTATTATTATTATAATTACTTCACTTATGAAATTCCTTTCAGTTTAGGGAACTACAAAATGCATGGTGTTATGAAGTTGGCGAATACTCTCATCAGCTTGTAGCGCTTGGCGGACTGTACACGTAAAAATGAAATTTTATGTAATCGTACATTGGTAATTTGGTACAGTCAATCTGCTTTATTTGTTTTTGTATATTATAACTTTTGTCCCACATTGCAAATGCATTAGACTATTCAAGGTTCATACTTTCCAGAAAAGCGTTGGTCACGTCATTTTAGGTTAGGACTCTCGCCCACCATGCACATGGTCCTGGGTTCGATCGCACACCCGATATCTATGGTCGGCCTGCAAATTCGGGCTACCGATATCCATGCTGAAAATGCCATACTTGTACTGAAAATACGGTGTGGCATCAAGCTGTAATCAAAAAAAAAATATTTTAAAAAAATATTACAAATTTCCAGCTTACCATTAATCTGATAAACATTTTTTTATGGTGTTGTTGTGTTCTTTCAACTGGAGTGTCTTCTGGCCAAGCATGACAGTTAGTAAAACGATCCAGCTCAGGCAGCAGAATAAAACTGAAAACCGATTCCTAAACTACAAATCGCCACTATGTCAGATATTCACATTTAGTGGTAATAGGTTAGAATAGACAGTCATTTCTTAACATACTCACTTGAGCATTTAAAAAACACAGTGAATTTAGCAATGGGCATCAGTTTGATTGGGAGAATGTTGAAATTTGAAACAGAGGAAACATCAAAAAAGGTTAGGGAATTTCTAGAAACCTGGGACTCAGACTGATCAGCGATTAACAAACATATCACCATAGATCAAATTTACCAGCTAATAAAAAATAAATCATATGACGAAAAAATTCAAATTCGAAGTCAGTAAAAATGACCAGTGTAAACTGACAACCAATCACGGCAATGTTTGTCAGGACATACAATTATATCATGTGGTTACAGGATTTCATCGTGAGCTGACACTGGTTGCGGAACCATCTGAAAACCAGTACTTGAACATCAATATGACGCTCACAAGCGATGCCCTATTCATTTAGGTGGTTACTTGGGTTCTAGTTGTGACTAGTGGGGGTAGAGCACGTCGCGTCAGTGATGACATCGGCTGGTGGTCATGCTATATTGTGAATTGAGAAAAAATAGAATTCATGAGCCATCGCATTGGGTCCCAGAGACTGAATGATCTGAGAGCTCGCCTTGTGACTGGAAGGTGTTGAGTTGGAACCGTGGTAATTGCGTACTGCTGAGGAGTCTCAAACTAGGAGGAGACGGCTGTCCAGTGATAGCAGGTTTTCCAATGTTTCTCTAACCGATGTCAGTTCATGATGAAATCCTGTAGCCAATCAAATCTCTGCAAAATAACACTTGAAAATTATATCATTCACGGAGAATTCAAATAAGTTAACTTTATTTTAAAACCTGCGCTGAAGATGTTGTCTAGAAGGACAAGGAAAGCACCGCATTTGAATCATCCAGTGCAGAGAACACAACCAAAATCTTCCCTATTGCTAATAGGTGTAACGAGTTAGCTAAAAGAGTAATCATAATGGCATAACAGGTCATACGGTAGTTACAAGGATAAATGAAATATCGTTTGTAAGACTATATACATATTATGAAGGCAGTCACATCAAACCATTAGAGCATTCAGAAGATTGGGTGAGATTTGAGAAATAATTTGTCAACTTGATCTCTCTTATCGATGAGATGATCTAGTACTGATCTTCATTATGGTTTGGGAACATATGAGTCTACGAACGATAATTAGCGTTTCTTTACGCCCACTTTTTAAGAATTATTTCACCATCACTGTGATCATTATTATTTAAAAAAACATATTGTACATATTGTTGCCCCAGTTATATATATATCGACTCAGCCCCCTTCTTTAGTAGCATTTATTAGCCGTTGAATTTTCCGAAGTTATCACTTATGTGCTTTAACTAAACATCATAAGAGAGGCTGCGTGAATATAAAAGTATTTTCTTGGTAAACGGCAAGAGATCATGAGTCAAAATATCAGTCATAAAATAACTGAATAGAGTTGCGTAATGAAATAATGTATCTAGCTGAACATGTGATAGTATATATATATATATATGTATGTAACTAAAGCTATCCATTTACTAGGGAAATGAAGTGCTTTTTATTTGAATGTCGCTAGTTAATAGTGGAATCCAAGACTAGTATTTAATGTCGGAAGTAAATCCGTAATCCAGTCAAGAGAAGACGCTTGATATGAGTTACTGCTGCGAAGCCAAGACCCATGTACCTCTGGCTTAAAAGTCACAAACAGAACCGAAAAATATGCAGTGAATAAACACAGAATTCTCTGGTTTTGCGAGGATCAGAATCCCTGCCATCTTCAGTAAATATCAAAAATGGTCAATATTGCTCATTAGATTCAATTTCCACCTTCGAATCAAAAGTCACGTATAACTAAAGAACACTGGAGACGTTTACGCAGGCTATATAAAGACAACATCGTTGTGAGTTTACATTCTGATAAAGAATAATATGTAACACTGATGAACAAGGAAGATTACATGGAAAAGATGCATAGAATACTTTCTGATGAATATAAGTTTAAAGTTGATATCAGCGCCAAAGTTCAAGCCTCGTCCCCATGGAAAGAAAAATTATGCAGCAGTTGAGGCACCTATTCCAAAAGGAATGTACTGATGAAACCACACTTTGATTGGGCCGAAAATCCCAAAATTACTTGCGTGTGAAATTACGCAAACCAGGACACCTCTAATAACCACACCGTGAATGGCAAATCCATAATACTACAGATTAGCACAAAGGCTGTGTGATTTATTGCAGCCTGCGCAGAAGTTCTCATTCACTTCCTTTTGTCAAGATTATTGAAGATCTCAGTGTAACTGATAATCATCTTTTCTGCAGCACTGCAGCACTAGTTGACGCGGGTCCGAATCTCAGAAGGGACATGAGTTCCTTCAAGGTTGCAGATACGCCTTGTTGATGAGTGCCAACTAGCATGAAACCTAGGTCGAAGGCTTCCTGCTGATTGCCTCCAACTATCTAATACCAATCATCTTTTCTGTTTGGATATAACTTTTCTATTCACAAATGTCGCAGTCACTGAGACTATTGACTTTAAACAATTGTCATGATAGTGACGCTGTCAAGTCATTCGCTGTTGTCAGCAGACAAACAAACAGAAGGACACGCATTTGATGAGGCTTTGGTAATCAGAGTTTATAAACCCATTGTCTCTGTATTGAAGGAAATGGTGATCACTTTGAATCTACTTTGGTAAGATCTTTTACCATAACTATTTTATTCCACCTCTTAACATTATTTTGGTTTCATTTAAAACTACTTTTTGTCAGTACGAGCATGCTGACTTGTTTCATTATTACTATTATTATTCTCGACATTACTGTTTTTATCGATTTTGCAATTCTTAACATTTTCAAGTTCTTTCTTTACAAACTAATTGTTTATTACAGTGATGTAAATGAACCACAGTTTAAAAAAATATTAATTTTTAGTCTCTCATATATCTGAAATTTAATTTTAAGACGTTCATACCTGCACTTTCGCATGATTGATTCACTGTAGTTTCTTTGTTAACTTCCGTAAGTATTTCTCATAGTATATATAACTGTATGAAGAGTGCTCAGCGGAACAGTCTGACCAAATTCGATGAATTCATCATATCCTACTTAATTAACTTATGTTGCTAGTTTTAGATATCTTTTTATTGCGTAAATAATTTCGAGTGGTTTGGTGTACTTCCTGATGAAGCCAGTTATATTGATGAATTAGACTTGACAGAAGAAGCACAAAAGATAGGACTCCAAGTAAACATAGAGAAAACAGAGGTGATGAAGATTCCTGGGCAACACCACCAACAGCAACAACAACAGACAACAATCAGCATAAATGGGAGGAACCTGGAAGAAACAACCTCTTTTACTATACGGATCAGAGACTTGCACTGCGCGTCATAAAGAGCATCTCAAACAAACTAAAGACCTTCATTAACAATTATCTTCTCTCAATATTCAAGATCAGATGGCCAGAAAAGATCAGCAACAGGGATCCCTGGCAATGAGCGAACCAACACAGCAGGAACCGATTATGAAACAAATAGGCCGGAAGAAATGGAGATGGATTGGCCATACTCTTAGGAAGCCATCAAGTGACATCACTAGACAAGCCATTGCTCGAGTGGAACCCGAAAGGGAAGCGGCGAGTTGGCCGTCAGTGCGAAGGTGGGGTGACTTGGAGGAGGTGATGTGAAGAGGAGATGAAAGCATGTGGGCAGAACTGGAGCCAGATGAAAACTTTAGCAGACAACCGAGCACAGTGGAGACGTGCAGCTGAAGCCCTATGTTCCTCTAAGAATTAAAGGAAATAATAATAATAACCATGCAATCACTTTTCAATTCAAGCAAAAACAACTTGAGGATAACCAGCTTTCAAATAGTACTGTTCAAAAAATCTTGTAAATTAGACATCGGTTCATCAAGCATCCTTATTTAAGGTGACAACATTTTAGCACCAACATTGTTTAGTTCAGCAACAAAGAGAACGAGATGACTTTTAGCCGACAGTGTCAGCTGCATAGTGATCTTGTTTCCTTGCGAAAATCCTAAAACCACGTGAAACGACCAATGTAACAATCGGTGATAAAAATAAATTACTTAGTTTCACTGTCCTAATAAAAGTCTTCATATCTGAAATAAATGTAAATGACTGTGTTATATTAATGGAAATTGAAAATAGCGCCTGCTGATTCAAACACAATAACACTACCACGATAAGGCATAGCGTCATAAGAGCTAATGCCAATGCAGAGGATTTCAACTGTTATTTATTTCACCTAACTCATTCATTTTGTCTTAGAAAGTAAAGAGGACAAATGCATTCAAGATAAATGGGAAAATAGGTAAATTTAAATTCAGCTATTTTATTTCAATGTTTCAATGTCCATTATCTCAATCAAGTTAAATTACCCTCACTAACAGGTGGTGCATTAATTAACCTCCCCACATCTTAAAAGCATATATATATACATTGCAATCAAAATTTCTCCATTGTGTAGATCGATGTTTTTTTGTTTTATTACTTTCTTTGCTATAAACTTTCTCTTCACATTTAAGCTTTTATCAAAAGTTTATGCTATTTTAAGTTGTGAAACACCAAATGGTTGTTGCCATTGTTCTTCTTTCTGTTGTTGTCCAATACTCACGCATGCACGCACCTATATATATTTATCTTTAAATAAACAAAAGTGACACTCGTTAGTTTTTCTTTTAAACATTCACTAATTGCATTTTCATGTTCACTTGTGTAAACTCATAAAAGTGTGCAATAAAAGTCAATAACCAGAGATATCTAAATCATTCTGGCGAATTTGTATAATTTAATAGCAGCCTTTTGATCAAAATCAAGTTGATATCGCATAGTGCTTTTTATAAATGAAATATTTAGTGGTTTTAAAATGCTCTGGTATTTAAACACATTGTTTACCTTTAATAATTTCACAGATATTTCGTGGTGAACTGTTTTCTGTAGACGTTTAGTTCCTTGAATGCATTGTGCGCGGAAATGAAGGAGTATTTAGGATTCCACAGCTCATGGTACTATGAATGAAACTACTGGGCTTTAATTTATCAACGGCCACAATAAAGTTTAACGCTTCCTCAAGTGCTTTCATTTCATCTGAGTTTAATATTCTCCTTGAGAGGTTAATCACCAAGGTCCTGCAATTGATCTTTGACGGTGCCTCATTGTTAACTTTGCTTATCTTACGAAGATATTGTTTTTTCTTCGGTTAATTTGTACAACAATCTAATTTGAGTATCTCTTTATTTTTTGAAGGTGACTGATCTTGCTTTGATAGGTGTTTCAGGAACTATCTGATAACAGTTGCTTTTTACAATTTTTTTTAGTTTGGGTGCGAGTTGTTCAGTATCGTGTCTCATGGCAGTTAGTGTTTGGATAATTCTTTAAAGTTCTTCTCTTGAACATAGTTTACTGACTTCTTCTGTATAACCTTATTAAATGTTGCTGTCATGTTACGATTTTTCATATGAAATTGTCCACTAATTGGTCAGATATTATCTTTCTTAACAAAGGTATTTTTCGTTAGGATCAAGAAGCCACAGAGCCTGTTGACTGTAGATTTATGCAAGAGTGTCAGAAAAAGTAATATCAGTTGTTGTAATAGATGAATTATCACTTATTTAGAAGCAGTACTCTAATTCACTTGGTAAAGCCACTTTTAAGCCATATTCAAGCAATGAATAGTCCTTAAGGAGTAAATAGTATCATATTGTTTAATCCTCGACGCTGGCCGAATTTTGTCAGTCATCTCGTGGAGATAGGCACCAAGTTAGAAGCTTTCCTATCTGTATACATTTCGAAATTATGCTGGGTAACTGAAGGTAACCGGTGGGAATCCCCGCACCCATAATGGCATCTATCAATAAGACATATCTGCAACACAGATGAAAATAATGACCCCTTAGAAACTGAACTGACTTTTCCAGGCCAACAGACTAATAGGAATCTAGTTACAAGCAGTGTGCCTCAGCTAGAAATAAAGATGACTAACATTGTATTGCATTGCCTAAGCTTTCTAATCACACTAGTGAGTTGCTAAAAGTGCTGTCATAGATTGCTCCTTAAAATATGATCTATATCCACGTACCGTGGGGAACTAAATGGCTGTTGAGTACTCGAAAATGCAACATCATTCTACGTATTCTAAAGCATTCTTAGAGTGATATCCAGAGTTTAAAACACAGTGCAATTACTTATCTGTAAAAATGTTACTGACACATAAAATCACAGAAGAAAACTAGTTACTTTTCATGTATATTTAAAAAAAAGTCACTGCAGTTTATGCTGTAATCAAGGTATTTTCCCAATAAATGTAAACTCCAATGGTTGTCCTCTGTTATCAGTCAATCCACCTAGAAACTTACTCAAAACATTTCAGACTTAAAATAAGAAATAATTAAGAATTACACTGAAAGTCACTGGAATTCATCCGTATTTTCATTTAGATATTGCCCAGAGAAACACAATCTCAGATACGAAGTAATTTTTCTTCATGTCATAACTTTTAAAAATGTTATGAATAATCAAATTCTAACTAGGAGAGGAGGTGAAGATTGGTAAGTATTGACAAGGGTTGCGCAATATGGCTGCAAAGAGGCAACAGTGGCTATATAATGAGTGTGATAATCGAACATCTCGTCAGCACTGGTCATTCCATCTCAACAAACGCCTCCTCCTTCAGATTGATCTACGAAGTGAAGAACATCGCTTTTGTCTCCTTTGTATCGCTTAAGGCATAGCCATGCAGTTGGAAAAACCAGAGTTATGTGTACAACAAAAACCATCCAAACACTTCTGCTGTCATGGTAACAACCGTGTTGACTTCAATTGACTTGATGTTTGTGTGCTTGTTTTTTTAACTCCTTATAACATTTGTAACTTACATAACTCTTACATTATTCCATATTTGTATCTCTATGCCTCCTAATCACAACTCACATATAAAAAGCTGTTCATCTCATTACGTAACTGTACTAGGCTTATTTAACTTCTATTATGTGCTAATAAATATGTTTTTTGACAACACATCAATACTAACCTCTTACCAATCTTCACCCCCCCTAGTCACAGTTTGATTACTTATCACATTTTTGAAATGTCTTGACAACAATAACCTTAACTTATTTTTATTCTTATCGGACAAACCTAATGTGCACACACATACAAAAATTAGTATATATAATTGCAGTTGTGCGGCTCAGTGAATGAATTCTACAAAAGGAGGCTCTTCGTTGAACTACATGTTTTGTTTTCATCAATATTAAAGACACCCAGAAAAGTAGGATATCAATGAAAGAGCATTGGGACACGTGTCCAAAATAAATTATATATTGGTTTCTAAGGCTTTGATTGGTTGGTTACAGGATTTCATCATGAGCTGACATCGGTTACAGAACCACTGGTAAACCTGAGAGTACTAGACAGTTGTTTCGTTCTGGTTCGGGACTCTTTACAGTACGCACCCAACGAGATAGAAAGGGTAAATAAAGGATTGTTTAAGACAAAAGATGCTGCTAATAAGTAATACAAGTATTCAAAAAGGCCTTATTAAGAAAGTAATTCACCAACTTATGGTAAACATGATGAAACCCAGACCTGTGGTAACTTCTGAAATGTGATGACCATCAAGAAATTGTAAGATAGAGGAATTAGTTCATGTGGAGCTTTGTTTAAGTTTCTCTTGAAGAAGAAGAATAACAAAGGAAATTGTTGGAGAGCAACCCTTATTGTCTTATTTCTAAGTACTCCTTGCTAACAAGAAAAATGGCAATCCATATTAACCACTTTTTCCACTAATTGACCATTTAAATCTTTCATCCAGCTCTATTTTGGCTGAACTAACAGAAGGTTCTGAGTTTGACCCCGTGGGATGTGTACTGATGAAGAGTCCCAAACTAGGACAAAACAGCTATCCAGTACTCTCAGGTTTACCAGTGATTCTGTAACCTATGTCAGCTCATGATAAAATCCTGTAACCAGTTAATCGAATCCCTACAAACCAATACTTGATAACAGTATTTTAATTTGATATAAGAACAGAACTTGTGAGCTGTGGTAGAGTAAAATTTATTTTGATAAAGTCTCACAGTGTTATACAGTAATATTTATTGATGACGTCTCGAGCACAATTTATTGCTCATAATCATATCAAGGTACTCACACAACTTTCTAACTTCGTTTATATAATTCCACTATTTTTCATCGCTTGATTTGATTGGTAGTAGTATTTTCCAGAGGTTCCTTCCTTCACTTATCTAGACGGCCAGCATCGTTTCAACTACAGGTGAGAGGGATGAATATGTCAAGCCAGCCAGAATAGGAAGAGCAAGATACTCCTTCATCAAACTAAAATCAGTTTGAAAATCTTCTGCACTGCACTGTACTCCGCAGCACAAAGAACAAGATTCAACACAAATGTGAAGTCAGTCGGTCATTCAGTTCTTCTTTAGGGGTCAGAAACTTGCGCTGCGCGTTGCGAAAAGATTCCCATCATGTTACGAACTTTTATCAACGGCTGGCCCCTGCTCTGGCTATATAGTGAAGATCCGTTGGCCGTTTCGGAAGAATTAGTAACAAGAAACTCTGACCAGGAACAAACCAACAGCCGAAGGTTCAACAAGTATGTAGGAGAAAATGAAGATGGATCGGGCATAGATTGATGAGGCCGTCAAATTACATCGCGTGCAATGCAGGCCATCACTCGAGTGGAATCCAAATGGGAAGCGACGAGTGGGTCGTTGGTGCAAGGGTGACATGGAGGAGATCTTGTAAGGAGGAGATCAAAGAGTATAGTCACTCATGAGCCTATCTGAAAAGGATGGCAGAAAATAGAAGAAAGTGGAGGTGTGTTGTTAAAGCCCTATGTTCCACTCAGAAGCCAAGGGAATAATAATAAAATAATACACTCTATGTCAAAATCATTTAAGATCATATCTCGAGGATGATTAGTTTACAACTAATGTCAGCGAGTTAATGTCCTTACAACCAAATCAAACACTTTTGATTCCACTGAACTTATAGTCGTGGCCCAAAGTGTCACAGTGAACGCAAAATACAAAATTAGGAAATAAAGGTAAAAAAAACCTTGAAACATGAAGTTTTATAATAATGAAAACAGTGGCTTTATAAGATATTATTTGGATCTTGATTACCGTGTGTATAAGCAGAAGACGTGAATAAGCGATTTAGTGCATAATGACTAATGAAAGTCTATTGAACATCATTACAGTTTTGACTATAAAGCACAACAGTACGATCCCTCTGTGGATCCAATGTTCCTGAATCTTCAGGCTTTACTTCAGAGGTGAAACAAGCCAAATACCATGTGAACACATTAGCAGGGAAGTCATGCTGAAACATCTGAGAAGTATTGGAACTCACTGAACCAGTAGGCTGTAGAAAATATGTTTTTCTTCATGTGTTTAAATAAAGGGGTCGCACTAATAACGATAGTTTTTATGCTACTGGAGACATAAATAAAAATCTAAATAGTAAGACTGTGAAAAGACAAAAATACTGTATGAGTAGTCAAGATAAGCAAAAAGGCTTCAGCACAGAAGATTTTCTTAGCCTTCGAAATCATCTTCAAGGAATGAACAACTACATTTTTAATTAATAAAACTTGTAGTTTCGCATTATCCGAGTAATGGGAGGGTGATATCTAACTGATAAAGTTACTCAAAAATGGTTTCTAAAGTTGGAAATTATTTAGTGATTACCAGGAGTTTGAAATTTGGTATGGCGAAAATTTCTACTAGATAAGAAGCATGGTGGTTAAGTGTCGACTAGGTAATTGTAAACACGATGAGAAAACAGCTAGTACACTATAAAAAATAGATATGTAAGATTGATAGGAAAGTACCCAATAAAAATACAATGATAGAAGTAGAAGTTAGTCTAAGATTATGGTAGAATCAGATATTGAACAAACCTTTCCTGAGCACCACTAGCGCATCCACCAGGCATAAATGTCAAAACATCATATAACATCCCCACTAGATAAGTTACTCGTATCTTTTATGAAAATTTGACATTCGATTGTTATTTGGTTTAGGATGAATGCAACTGTTTCTCGGTAATTGCAACTGAATTTGGCGACAATAAGATGCTTGATGCTACTTCAGGAGTACGCGCTTTCTATCTCTTAAATTCGTCAGGTCGAAAATAGCGTTGAATGATCAGCATACTCGAAAAACGCCCTATTGTGGTGGAAAGGTGTCGCAGTACGTACTAAGACTTTGATTTCTTTTAATTAGTCCATCTCGCGAAATTATTAGATAATAAGAATAACATCTTTATTCTGGACAGTATTTATATGGTGTACAGAATTTTCAGAGGAGTTTATTGTAAGATATTTTCCCTTCGTACAATTTCTTCAAGTAAAATATTAATTGACAGTATATCCTGTGACAAAGTGGTCTCTAAGCTGAAGCATAAACCATTCCATAATGATATATCTGCTTTGTCTCCTTCAAGAAATCCACGATGTCTTATTGGAAGCCAATTGTAAGGACGTACAGAAATACATTTTGAGACCGAAAGACATAACTGAAGAACTGTTATCTCATGTATTGGAACACGTTCCCACCTACAATCAGGCCTT
Organism: Trichobilharzia szidati; assembly: GCA_944472155.2. NCBI lineage: Eukaryota > Metazoa > Platyhelminthes > Trematoda > Strigeidida > Schistosomatidae > Trichobilharzia > Trichobilharzia szidati. The sequence continues at coordinate 127,993,373 of OX235279.1, read as the reverse complement.
TCCTCAAGTTTAGTAGGCATTCGCAAAAGTGAAGCTTTTAAACATTTTAAATACACACAAAAGTAGATAATACCATTAGAGTTCATATCTTAATCAAGTAAAACTAACCGAACCAGAGAAAATGTATACAACAGAGAGATGGAAGTTTTTAGTAGCACAAGTTTTAAGCAAGCCGCCTGAAGATGAATTTAATTAATTATCGTCGTGTTGTTACGCCTCAAAAATACAATTTTGGTTGAAATACAACGAAAAACAATGCACCAGACTAAGTGAGGCGTCTTCTTTTATGCCGAATGTTACTAAATAAATGGAAAACCTCTATTTGGAAAAATAATAATAAAGGAAGTCAAGAAAGACTACTACAAATATCCTGTTCAGACGTTTTGGTGCATCATAAACTAAATTCAGATATTATTTAGTCAGTAATTTTGATCATTTCAATAAAGTCACTCAATATCGTTAGTTAATTTATTCATATAATAAAAATTTAGGCTAGAAAACAATTTTCTGCAATGTGATTTATAACTAACTGCCTTATAAGCATCAAATTCAAAACACAATACAAACAAAAACAGTTTCTTCTGTTCATAAAATTTGTATTTCGATAGAGAAAGAAAGACCAGATTTGCAGTATAAAATGACATTATAAGATGAACTCATCTGGAATATAAGTATTACAACTTTTAGTTTAAGTTACCATCAGTTTATATGCTATCAAACTATCAAAACAAGGGGGCGGGGTAAGAGAAGACAGAAACATCTAATAAACAGTGTTAGTTTGTACGTCAACATGGCAAATCAAGAAGGTTAAAGTTCATCAAATTGAAAACTTGGTTAGTGAGCTGAGCTCACTAGTGTGTATGACTAATCAGTGTAATGAAAGTAATACGGTTACCAAGGGAGTGAGGAATTGACTACACTCTCTCTCTCTATTACCTTTCAAACATTGAAGTAGTTTGCAGCTGATGAGAACCTGTGAAATAGAATGATATCATTATATACTGCAGATATGGTCTTCCTTTCTCTATCGAAATTTATCAAGGGAACCAAATGTATTAAAAATTTTATTCGTAAATTTATTAGCTGATCATTGGTGGTTCAATAGGGGAATTTTCTCAGTGCAAACGAAAGCTCCGAGGTCGATTAACCGTCGGCACATTCCTTAACCTCGCCTAAATGATTAGCTATTTTTTTATTCCTTCACGTTCCCAGTGGAACATAGGGCTTCAAGCTAGAGGCTTGAAGTTTCTGTAGCAGTGTTTATTTTACAGGATGGGTTTGCTAGCCTCATGCCCAACCTTCCCTCTTTACCAGTCTTATTGCAGCATCCATCAACATTTTTTCCATAAAATCTGACATTTTACTCTCATTCGCTTCCCACTTCTCCGTATTTCACTTTTTCCTACTACCTTAACATGACGGTTATCAGTCATTAGCAATTGCTGTAATTACAATGTTAGTTCCTTTTGTGTCCTCGTATAACTCTTGAATGTGTGTGTGAACCAGTCAACTGTAAGTATGTTTGTCCTTTTCAACTGAAGTAGATCTTTTCCAACCCGATAGTCATCTTTTGAATTGGGCTGGGTGAATTGTTCAGATAACGTAATTTTTCATTTCTACTTTTTGGTGTTGCATCAAATCATATTTTACAGATCAACGTAGAACTTTGCACGGATGTTCACCAATTCAAGTTGTTACATTGTGCGTAGCAAGCTGAGGTGGAGATTAATTTGATGATTCTAGGACATTAGAAGTCAATATATACCCAAAGTCTGCATAAAATCTACGCCGTCAGTATCCTACAGTAAGCGTTCGCATATCTCGCCAGTGCGTGTCAATGGATCAGAGGTAAAAAATTCGTCAACCACGCAGGTAGTCTGAGGTTGGTCTCCGGTTGATATACTCCTAAACGCTACTGTTTTTTCAGTCAGTGGTTAACACCAGGATGAGGGAAAGTCAGGTGTGAAGCTACGAAATCACCCTGTAAAAAATAACACTACTCTCATCAACTGAAATCTCAAAGATTCAGGCTGTTTATTTCACTAGGGGTGCAAGAATTGAAAGAAACATTTGTCACTATTACAAGTGACTTGCTAGTTTATATTTGCCATGTTCTCGGTACTCAGTAATCTAGATACCTCACTCTATTATTATTATTCCCTTAGGTTTCCAGAGTGCGTCAGTAGAATGCTCGCCAACCGTGCATGTGGTTCGGAGTTTCATCCCTGGCCGATGCACTCCCTTACCTGGCTAAGCCAGTAATAAGACTGGTAAAGAGAGAAGGTTGGGCATGAGGCTAACAAACCCATCCCGTAAAAATAAACATCACTGCCACTGAAACTTCAAGCCTCTATCTTGAAGTCCTATGTTCCACTGGGAACGTAAAGGAATAAAATACATAATAATAAATTTTGGTTTTAAGTACTTTGATAGCGCTGCAAAGTTCACTTACATTTTGAAATTCATTACGACTCACCGAACATTTAAAAGAAAATAAGTTTAAACATTCGAAGAATCACGACAGTTTACCATAAATTAGAACAGATTGAGGCTTTGATTGACTTCAATGATTGTTTTCATGTCTTATGGATATTGAAGGTGTATACAATTTATTCAGATAGCCTTTCTTTTCTGACTACCTATTTATGGGATGTTTTATCCAGGTAAGATATACTACACCCAACATATAAGAACGTCTGAAGAGTTATTTAAAGTGTTAAAAAGTGGTTAAAATTCACTGAAAAATTTCAGAGGCTGTTTCTAGAAAAACCTCTGGCTAGTAATTAGATAAGTAATTTAGAAAAAAACTCAGCTGTAGTACTGCATGCATTAACACACAACCACACAATGAGGTGGGTGGGACAGAGTCAAAATTCCAAAAAGTAGTATAGGTAGGTGGAGAGAGATTGATTATTGAATCTTGGTTCATCGGGTCTACACCCAACACATGCAACAGAAATGACTCAACGCAAATACCAGAGATATGGAAGATATTGCTAGCGCCGGTCAAATCAGAGGAGGATAAAAAATAATCTTAAAATTCTATTTCAACTCATGTACATTATAACATTCGAACAAGTTACTTATTTTGACTATAAAACATCTTATTTCCCATCTAATTGTATTTGATCAACAACACTCATATTATTATTTCTGAATGTACATTATCCAATACTGATTTTTATTCAAATATCTAATCAATTCCACTCATGCATATAAATGAAGTAAAAAGTTATGTGAATGACTTGATATGATTATGAGTGGCAATAATAGTTTGTGCTCGAAACGTCATCAATTAATATTACTGTACAACACTGTGTGATTTTATCAAAATAAAATCTTATCCATAACGGAGTGATACTCTGCTCAAGTTTTATACTTATATCAATAGTAATTAAATGTTTACCAATCCCAAAGTAAAGTTGCAATGAACGCAGATAGTAGCCATGTGTTGCAACGTGTTGCAACCCCAGATCTATTAGGCTTTGAATTCACTAGGTGTCTGAATGTGACTAAGTAATTTAGCTCAGTCATAAACTATTTAGATCACATGGTCGGAAAGAATCACCAACAAGAAACTATGGGAACAAACAAAGTAAGAACCAATCGCTCAACAAATATGCAGGAGAAAATGGAGATGGATTGGACACTCGCTGAGGAGGTCGCTGGGTGACATCGCGCGTCAGGCCAGTGCTCGAGTGGAACCCGAAAGAGAAGTGGCGAGTGGGGCGTCCAAGGGTGACATGAAGGAGATCGTGTGAAGAGGAGCTGAAACGGTTTGGATTAAAATGGATGCAGGTGAAAAGTACAGCAGAAGGCAGAAGCAAGTGGAGACGTGCAGTTGAAGCCCTATGTTCCACTAGGAACCCGAGGGAACAATAATAATAATAAACTATTCACATAGTTCAGCTTATTACCACTTACTTACCATATATGACTAATAAAACTCAACGTATTTCGTCCTCATTATTTTCTAATTAAATAAAATGGGTACAGAATTAAGCAGAAGTCTTAAAAATATCGTCTTCTGAGACTGAGAATATTCATCGCTTAGAAATAAGTCTAGGAATTTTTGTTTCCATCTGAATCATCAATGACTGCGCTTTTGATTAAATCTATGCGGCTGTTGACAGACCTACTCTGACAGAAGTCACCATCATCACAAATCTGGCATATTTTGGTGTTTACAACAAATTGAAAGAAAGAAATTTAATTAATTCATCTAGTATTTTGTTCATTCACACTAGAATGAAAAAGGAGAATATCTGTGGGATAATAGAATTTTATTGTTATGAGTATACCGTATAAAGCAAAGCAATTATTACGATGATTATGATTATTATTCTGTCCTACAACATACTGTGATTGTTAGTGTGTTGAACAAAACAAACATTATTATTCTAATATTTATTTTTGTCTCCCTTAGTTTCTAGAGGAACACAGGGCTTTAGCCGCACGTCTGCATTGCGTTCGTTTCTCTGTCAACGCTTTCACCTGGCTCCACGTCTATGCACATGCCTTCATCTTCTCTTCACATGACCTCCTCCACGTCGCCCTCGCACTGACTACTAAATCGCCATTTTCCATTCGGGTCCCACTCGAGTAATGGCCTGGAATGTGACGTCACTCACTGGATAGTTTTCTCAGAGTATGGCTAATCCAATAAACCTCCATTTTTTCCTGCATATTTGTTGCACAATTGGCTCCTGCTGGGTTCGTTCGCTCATCCCCAGAGATCCCTGTTGCTGATCTTTAATGGCCGGTCATCCGATCTTGAGCGAAGGTCTGTATTTTGTTCGAAGTGCCTTTCGTGACACGGCGCCAAGTCTCTGACCCGTATAGTAGCACTGACTTCACATTGGAGTTGAAAGTTCGGATCTTGTTTTTGATTCTGAGTGCTGTTGATCTCTACACAGACTTGAGAGAAATGAAGGAGGATTGCTTTGCTTTCCTGATCCTCGCTTTGATAGCCTCGTCAGTTTCGTCCACGTGTAGTTGGAACGATATTTCTTAGGTAGGCAGGTAAAGGAGGTTGCTTCTTTTAGATTTCTCCCATTTATGTTGATTGTTGTATGTTTTTGTTGCTGTTGCTGTTGACCTGTTAAACAGAACAGGCAAACTGGAATACGAAATGTTAGAATTAAAAAAAACGACATGGGCGAAAACAATCTTGTTTTACTAATCACAAATGAAAATAAAAGCAGTTTTGTTGCGATATCCTGGATATATTTGTATTCAGCATGAAAGTTAATATCAGATCTAGAAGTTACAAGTAAATGAAATAAAACGATGCTGCATCTCTGGATAATATTTATTCACTGTGAATACCATATATAAAGGACATTTCAGAAATCACTACAAGACTCTTCAAACCTTTAGGAATGGACGTCGTACACAAACCAAGAAAATCACTTCACTCAGTTCTGTGTCAACCGAAAGACTCAACAATGAAAGAAGATAAAGACAATATCATCTACAAAATGAATCGTAACAACTGCGAAAAACACTACACTGACCAAAGTGGATGTCCCCTTCGTCTTCGTATCCATGATCATAAGCTAGCCGTCAAAAGACATGACATCCACTCCGTCAAATCACTACATACAGACAACCACGGACATCAATTCGACTGGGACAACGTTCATACATCAGACAGAGGAAACACCAAGAATGCTAGAGAATTTTTAGAAGCTCGGCATTCCAGTGAATCATCAATCAATAGACAAATCGAGATAGACAAAATTTACCCAAGGGTAAGAAAGAAACCTCACACACAAATTGTCAAAGTTCAAGTCAAAGAAACAATTAGTTCCAATACAGGTAGCCTAGAAAGTGTGAAAACACACAAAACAACCAATCATGCCCAAGGCCACCAGGAGGGATGACTAATAAACTCGTGGAGAAATCTAAAAGCTCACTTCAAATTGAAGTATGTGCTGAAGATGTTGCCTAGTAGGGCGATGAAAGCTTCGCAAATTAACTATCCAGCTCAGAGAGCACAACCACATCAAAACTGTGAATGGGTGTTTAGCATGAGTGTAGCAGCGTTCATAGTTGCCGTAGGGGAAAACATGCTTATACCTACTTATTTCTATTCATGCTTGTTGGTTTGTTTCTGTGCGCCAAATTCTACTGTTCATAATTGGTTCCATTCATTTTGATAGTTTTTTTTGTATGCTCACATTCCTTAAAGTCTTACTGTCTGGTAGAGCTTTTAATTCTTTGACTTTTAAAGCCTGTAATTCATCTGTGTTGCAATCAGACTTGAATGGTCATCATGGCACTGTATTTCCGGCAGATATAACTGACTTCAGAGTATTGTTGAATTCTTTAAACCTCATTTATTGTAGTGACATTTGTATGGTTTTGAAATACTAAACAAGTGCCTTTCCTTTCAATTATTTCTGCCCAGAACTCTTTGGAAAACAGATTAATTTAAAATCACACTGTTGTCTCTTTTTCTTTTTGTACCCCTTTCGTATCTGCCGTGCGATGTCACCCAACGGTCTCCTCAGAGTGTGTCCAGTCCGGCTCTATTTCCTTTAACATATTTGTTGAACGATTGGTTCTTGATTGTTTCATTCCCAGAGTTGCTTTGTTTCTTATCCTCTATGGCCATGTGATCTTCAGTATGGAGCCAGCGAAGGCAGCTGTTAATAAACGTCTCCAGCCACCTACTGGAAATGCTTTCGGTGATATGCTAAAATCTGTTTACAACATAAAAGCGCTGAAGTGACTTTAGTCCTTAGAATCCGAATCATGTTCTTTATGTTTATTGTAGCCGATTTCCACAGTGATTTCAGAGTGACGAACGTCCGTCTTACCTTTCCGATGCTGGTTTTAACATCACTGTTGCCGCTTGTCTAATACTTCCTTTTCCCAAATAATTAAATATAATAATATCGTTATGTTTTACTGGCATTATTTTTGCCACCACCATATTAAAATTAAACCTTTGCACTGGCTGTTTCCCAACTGGGAAACTGTATGCTTTTACTCAATTACAAGTGTGCATGTTCATACTTCTAGAAAGCTCTGTAAACAAAAATGCGCTTTTTATCTTCTTCCTGTTTTTTCTAACAAAAGCGAATTACTATGATACGTTTCACAAAGGATGACTTTTGCTTTAGTTATGATTTATTGGCAATAACTGTCACTGATTTAGTATAGAATTTGGAGATTTCGGTAGAACCGTCACTTTCAAAAAACCAAGCCATAGCGAAACAAATATACATTTAAGGGGACATTTATCACTCAAACAAATGATAAAGCGCACGAGTGATTTAGGAAACAAGTTGTAGTGCGCTTTGAAGAAATAATTGTTTACATCAGGTGCATATGTTTATCCATAAGCTGGCTCTTTTCATCGTCATTTATGAACAGTTTAAAACATTAATTTGATTTATACTTATTTTTTGTATTCTCATATGATTGGAAACACATTAAAGAAATTCACTGAAAGGTGAAAACATAATTAGACCACTGTGCGTCGGTGGCACAGTGGTTAGGACTCTCGCCGACCATGCACATGGTCCGGGGTTCGAACCCCTGCCAGCGCACACCCGATATCTATGGTATGCCTGAATTTGGGCAACCGATATCCATGCTGAAAGTTCCACACTTGTACTGAAAATACGGTGTGGAAATCAAGCTGTAAATCAAAAAAAAAAAATAAGCAGAGTAACTGAATAGCCTTCAGTTACTTGAATTCAGACCACTTAATAGGATTAGAAATATAATTCACCTATGAACCAGAAGATTTTCTATCTTATCCCGATATTTATTTGTTGGAGATGTCCAGAGAGTGTTATGGGGTTAATTCGGATAGGTTTTAAATATATTAATCATTTCTTGGTACTGGCTGGCTTATGGTAAACCAGTTATCTTCGGTTACTTTGAAGAATATAACTAAATGACTGACAGTAACAAAAGTGACAAATTTTAAGACAACTCTCTACTTTTCAACAACATTTATTTCCTTACTATTCAGATACTCGTGTTTTTCAGTATTAATTTAAAAAAAGGAATACAACTTTAATCGAAAATTTAAGAGTTTAAAGGTTCGAAACTGGCATTTCGATTGTGAGATCATATCGAAGACACCTTTCAAACATTTATTATTAAATAATTATTATTGTTCCCTTGAGTTCCAAATGAAACATAGGACTTCAAACTGCACATCTCCATATTGTGCTATTCTCTAAGGTACTTTTAAGCTGACTGACCCCATGATCGCCCACAAGCTTTCGTCTCCTCCATGCCAATTCTGTGTTCCCTATTCGGGCTCCATTCAAAGGCCAGGCACATTATGCCACTCAGCGGTCTTCATTCATAATAGCGTAAAAATTATGTTCAAGTGTTGGTTTGTGGGGATTCAACTAGTTACAGGCTTGGTCACCAGCTGATATCAGCTAGAAAACCACTGGAAAACCAAGGAGTATTGACCATCTGTTTCACGAATTAGCAGAAACTGGAATTTGCAGGCCATTGGGCCGGTTCCCAGTGGTTACTACTTGTAATCGGAGGTGTGGATTCAGGTGCGTACTGCTGATGAGTTCCGAACTAGGGAGAAACAGCTGTCATGTACTCCCGGAGTTTCCTAGTGGTTCTCCGACTGATATCAGATCGTAATCAAACCAACAAAATTGTTATAAATATTAGAAAAACGACAAGAATTATTCATCCCGTATTTTATTGATCATCTATCATCTAGAAATGCATTGCACAGATTACACTTTATGGGAGAGTAGAAAAACTGCCTAAAAATTCGCTATAATTCTGCAGACATAAGACATATGACGGGGAATCTAAAAAACATCAGTATAATTTTTATTCCAAAACATTTCCTTATTGTTTGACATTTACTAAAGTATTATGTATTATCGGTGAATATTAAATGAAAGAAACCCCGTCCTGATAGTTAGCAGAACACATTCAGCAATGTTATCAAAAAAAAATATTTCTCCTTCAGCTTAGTAATTGAGGATTGGATAACGTTAGTCAGTGAAATCGGATTGTCTCGTTCAAGATAAATGCCAAATGCTGTCTAGCATCCTCTTCATCATCGTGGGCTATTAATCATGAGTTAGTAAACTTTGTTATCGAATGATGTTTTACACAATTCACTGAGTACGAACAAGAGTAATGAGATACATTGATGGCCGAGAGTAAAATATGAACAACAAACATGAGACTGATAAAAGTGTGCACCTTCTCCATATTATCACAGTTACTGAATAGATATAATTGATAATGGTAGTTGATATTCACCTTTAAACATCTCATCAACCCTCTCTTTATATATATATATATATAACCTTAAACAAGCTCACCGAAACAGATCAGATTACAAAACAAGACCAATGGCGAATGAAATCCAGTGGACCAGTCCTATCCCAATTCTACGGCCGACCCAAAATACACAAGCCAAATATTCCATGCTGATTTTGTTGAGTGTGATTTGAATAAAGGGCAGATTTCTTAAAGAATAGCCAACAGGCTGTAGACAGCCGGTGTATCTTTATCATCCAACATGAATAGAGCTATCACCAACACATGGACTATAGCATTTATCCACTCATTTATTCAACCATCATTCAATTATATTATTATCAAATCAGTTAAGTATATCATGTAATGGTTACATTTTCAAAACATAAGATCTTCAATCTTTAAATTGTGTGTTAAGCTTCATTACAATAATAACAAATTAACACTACTGCCGCTCCTACAACTACAGCTACCACCAAGTGGTATAAATGAAGAATCATTGATCATAAATCGTGACTTACCGGCCAACTTAGTCAATACGAACTGAAAACAATTAGTGTTTTATTTATTAACAACCATTCCAATGACAGTCTACCGCACGTGAAAGTGGTTTCGCCGTTGTGAATCCTCTTGAATTTTCCACACTGACTACAGTATAGTGAAGAATTCTTAATTCACCTGATTTAACTCCTATATAAACCCTAATCTGCTGGTAGTTTAGTGCGTCACAGGGGCAAACTGCTGCCTAAACTGTCTTCTTAGAAGGAGAAGATAACAAAAGATTGAAACTAAATCACATACATTAACATTAGTAAAACAATTATTCCTTTGGCGTCCCTGGTATAACATGGGGTTCCAGGCTAAGAGCCTTGTTGTTTCAGTAGTCACGCTATTTTCATGGGGTCAAGTTGTAGGCCTGACATCTGACAATCTGTCTCTCAGACTAGGGGGAGAGATCCATAAGTGAATCGGCTGCAAATCGAACCCAGGGCCACATGAGCAGTTGGCGAGCACTCCACCACTGAAACGCTGATACACATACTTCAGCATAATATAACACAAAATGAAAACTAATAACTAACAGCCTGAAATATGTGATTTACACTCTTCTAACAAAAAGTTTCAAACACACATTATCTTTAATATTGAATTAAACGCAACAGGAAGCTTTAATTGACAGACAGAAATCAGCAACATCACTAATAATCTTTCCTCTCAACTGATATCAGATGTGTTAGGTGTACTGTGAAGATAATTAACAAGTATGATAACGTTTCGTTATGAATGATAGTTTTCGAGTGAAAAGGTATGAATCGATTTTGTTATTTATCTAAATTGACGGTGTAATTCTCCAGGCAGGTTTACACCTAACTCTAACCAATCAGTTAACTCTTTTTTACATTCAAGTCACTTCAATGACTGCTTCTATTTGGTTTAAAGACATGTAACTGAAAGAATATGGGACAAGGAGGTCTCACAATGAACTAGACAGGAAATTATTGTCCAAGAAATACGCAGAAGCAAACAGAGAATGATTAGAAAAAGGTTACAGAGACAATGAAGTGTCATCACATGCCAAGCAGATAGTCGAGTGTAATCTAAATAGAAAGCGGCTGTTTGTGTGTGTGTTTTTTGAGGCCAAGTGTGACATGTAAGTGATAATATGAAAAGGAAGCAGAAGCTAGTTGTCAGACAGAAGTGAGTGCTGTGGAGATGCTCCTCTGAAGGTGTATATGACACTCGGAAAGCAAGCAATAAATACTGTTATTAGCATTATTACAGTTAACATTTATTCATTTTAATAAAGTTGCCAAAAAGCTTAAGCATTTCCCAGTGATTACACTGATAGATGGTAAGAAAAGTGCTTTTATCTAAAACTATTCAACAGAGTCAAAATTCGCCATTTATTAAACAATGGAATGATGGAATGTTTTAATGACAGCTGGTAACAAGTAAATGCCAACAGATTTTTAAAACACGATCTGACTGGTGATTGTTAGTGCTATTGTTTGTACTCAGTTCCATGAAGAGATCTTTTCTATTCCAGGCTATGGGCTACACTTAGGTGTAAGGTCTGATGCCACTATCCAGTTGCCAAAGCTGAAGCAGGTGGAACAGAATTCATACCCTGGAATAACTGTCTGATAGCTGAGTGGCTGAGTAAATTATCTCCGTCTCCATACCGGTGGTAGTGTTGTTTTTACTGGGTAGGGTTACCAGCCTTACTTAGTGCTATTTCTAAGTGGGATAGACAAAACTACGGCTGATGAAGTACGGGCACAATGTGCACTGACATTAAAACGACAAAAATGTGTAAAGCCTAACCTGACAAAACAAGAGGTAGAAGCCCTGAAACACCTAAAGAATAACAAGGATATCGTTATCACAAAGTCAGACAAAGGAAATGCAACAGTGGTATTAGACAAATCAGACTATTTGGACAAGGTAAATACTCACATACAAACAGGACCATATGAGGAAATTAATAAACCAATAGATACAGTTTTGAATAAAGTTAGGAAATCCACAGCAGACCTTATACGCCGAATGAAGCCGTTTCTGGGTGAGTCTAAGTGGTTTAATTTAATGCCGAAAACTAATAACCCTGGTAGGATGTATGGTGTTGTTAAAGTTCATAAGTCAGGATACTTTGTTAGGCCTATAGTTGATTTCAGAAATTCACCTACTTATGAATTATCTAAATATTTAGCCATGGTATTAAATCCCCTAGAAATCCACTCGAAATCTAGACTAACAAATTCTTATGAACTAAAACATAGATTAGATAATTTAAAATTAGATAATGAAGAAAAAATGGTTAGTTTTGACATTGTTAGTTTATACACACGTATACCAATAAATATGGCTATAGAGGCAGTCAGAAACGAACTGATTTCTGACCGAGAACTCGAACTTAGGACAAAAGTGCCACTTGAGGACATAATGCTGGGAGTACAGCTATGCCTGACTTCCACAGTATTTGAATTCCAAGGGAAAACATACAAACAAACTGAAGGAGTTGCCATGTGATCACCAATATCTCCAGTTGTAGCAGATATATTCATGGATAAGTGGGAAAGCATAGCGATTGAGACGTTCAACCCCACCTCAAAAGTATGGTGGAGGTATGTAGATGACACATTCACTGTCCTGAGAACACAAGATATAGATAGGTTTTTCGAACACATAAACTCGAAGGTTGGAGCAATTCAATTCACTTATGAATTGGAAAATCAGGAAGGGGAGCTCCCAATGTTAGATTGCAACGTAAAAAGGAAAGAAGATGTGAAGTTAAACACTAGTGTTTACAGGAAAGTCACACACTCAAACAGATATTTAGACTTCCGATCATCCCATCCCATGTCAGTAAAAATAGGATTGGTGAAATGTTTGAATGACAGAGCACAAAAACTAAGTATTACCAAAGAAAATCTAAAACAGGAACTGATACACATAAAAGAAGCCTTGAAACTTAATAATTACCCAGATAAACTAGTCAGGAAATATGTAAGGAAATGTAAAAATAAAATAAATACTGATAGTAGCGATAGTGATAATAATAATGGTAATAATAATAATATTAATGACGACACCAACAATAAAGAATCTAAATCATCAGTAGTAATTCCATACAAGGAAGGAACCTCGGAAGCCTTACACAGAATTCTTAGCAAGGCAGGAATAAAAATGGCATTCAAACCCACAAACTCAATTAGAAACAAGCTTTGTCGGTTAAAGGATCCTGTAGAGCCTTCAAAACAAAAAAATTTAGTTAATCTAATACCCTGCAATGATTGTCAGGTCAAATACATAGGTCAAAGTAGTAGAGAAGGGGCAGTCAGACTAGCTGAACATAAAAACTTAGCAAAATCTAAATTGGTTGATCCAAATAAGATAAGAAGTCTAGAGAATAGTTCAGCTATAGCACTACATGCAGTCACACACAACCATACAATAGAATGGGATAGGATGACAGTTTTAAAATCTAATGTCACAGGGTATAGGGAGAGATTGATAACAGAAGCTTTGTTTATCGAATCAACTGCAAATACATGTAATAGGAATAATTCATTTACCAGCCTCACACTCAACCTTCCCTCTTGTTCAAACTTACTACTTGCTAGACAATGCTCAAGGGTGCGTCGACCTCCAGTTGAATTCATACCCGGCTGGAGAACATTGCTCCACTGAGCTACCGATGCAATAGTGAGATATTTGACTATCAAAACAGTCAAAATGTTTGCAGATGTTACCTAAACAAATTATTTTAATCATAAAAGATTAACAGAACTACAGAATACAGTCACTTCTACTAAACATATGTTAGAATTATTTCAGTCAATTCAGATAAAGATTGATTTTACTATTTCACTTATATAAGATATAGAATATTATTGTAGCTCCAAGGATAGATTGTTTCTTTCAACTTTGGATACCTGCTGACTGAAACACTTGAATTTATCAACTTTAATTGTAACGCATATGGTGGTCTATTATCCGATCTGCTTATTACTGAAATATTATTAAAACAGATTAGTGCCATTGTTCATGGGTGCCGGTTATAATCACAAGTGAATTAGCGCTTTAAGCTTATTTCCTTCTCTAATTTCATAAATATATATATCGCCATATATGCATGTAGCATTGAATTACAATGCTTATAAAAAATATATAGACTCTACTTCAGTTACCAGAAATCTGATTATAATTCAAATGAAGTTATCTATAAAACACAAAATAATTGAGCAAAGAATATCCTTCTCGATAAATTCCTCTTCTGGCTTTACAATTACATATACGTTTATATACATAGAATATTCTAGATTAGTAGTCAATAACAATATTAGTGTTTTTTAAATAATATCCATTTGTAAAGTAAGATCACAGTGGAATTACAGTTCATTAAAGATGCTTAAATTATAATAATAATAATAATAATAATAAAGATATATTACCAAATAGAATATCAAGTAAAACTACGGAAGTTTCTACAAAAATTGAAGATCATTCGAACTTAGATGGCCAAGGTAAGGATAATGTATGAACTAGCTTCTTTTTGACACATAAATTAGGCTCGTTAATGTGGATCCCAACAGCCAGCCTCAGCAATATTTAGTAAACGAACTCTTAAGGGAAAGTTAAGATTTGTTGGTATGCGGTAAATGACTTTGAAAGCAGCCTCATTGACATTAATCTTGTGTTCTGTACCCACAAGATGAGATAGAATAGCGCTCCGAATAGACCTTTTTTGTCCTTTACTTAACCATACAGGGTGATGTTCGGAGTCAAATTGAAATTAACATGGAAATCTTTACACGCCTAAGACTGATTTACTGAAAACTAATGCATGACAAGAGGAACGTGTTATGGAACTGGATCGTCAGTTGTAATTCCGACAATATAACTGCTATAAGCTGAGTAATTTGGATTTTTTAAGCATATAAGTGTTGTTGTTTTTTACGGTTGTATTTTATAATAATGTGAAGTCCAGTATTACTAATTTTCACTTCTCCATGCATTTCATTTTTCTTCAGACAAATAATTTATTTAATTTTCAAAGATATTTCTTCTAAAACTACAGTAAATGATTGACATGAACTTGTATGCTTAACTCACAGTTAATTTCTGTAGAAAATCTGAAGGATTTTTGGGATCGGTAAACAGCTGTTTCATTGAAAGTGGAATCACTGAAATTGTTGTTAGGGTCTGATTCATCTTTCCCATTTTAAGTCTGTCTTCACTTACGCATTTATGCATAATAGGGGAAATATTTAAACACTGACAGGGTATTTTGGTTTACAGAGCTATGCAACTGTTCCCTAAGGCAAAGAAAGTGTGTTACTTCGATTAATAAACAATTGTTAACTGTTATAAATAAATATATGAATATGTCTTGTGTGCAAAATATTTCCCAGCTCAATCTTGCAATGCCATTTATGAGAATTAAATGGCCTAAGGTAGCTTCTTTCTGGTGTCTCTGTAGCAAAATGATCGACATCCTATGAAATGCAGGAAGATGTAGTAACGAAGACTAGTCAAAGAGCTCAAATAATGATTTTAAAGGTTTAAAATTTAACTTATCATCTATGTCGCTTAAAAATGAATTGAACATAGTTCTCAAAAATTTATCAACCTCATTCAACAGCTATATGGAAATATCACATGTCCAGGGATTCACAACGGGAAGCTCAGAGAAGCCTCTGAAGTGCACACAGGAGTAAGACAAGAATGCCTACTATCACTGATGATATTCCGAATTGTGGATGATGTGCCACACTGTGAGTAGGGAGCAAGAACACATAAATTCGAAGACACAGGTGAAAACCAATAAGTCGGAAGAAGAAGGAGTCGGAAAAGGCAGGACTTCAAGTGAACATAGAGAGGACGGAGGTGATGAAGATAACTACCACCACCACCAACAACAACAACAACAACACGAACAACAATAACAAGCACCAGTCACTAACAACCGACGAAATTTACGAGAGGTGATTTCCTTCACTTATCTAGGTAGCGTCATTCGAAATTCAGGCGGAGCAGATGAAGATGTCAAAACCAGAATCACAAAGGCAAGGTTGGCCTTCAGCACTCTGAAGTTGGTTTGGAAATTTTCTGCATTCAAGATATAGAATGAAATTCGTATTGTTGATATAGGGTTAAAACGTAGGCACTGCGGTCGAGTATAATTCCATTATGGATAGAATTTTATTTTGATAAAGTCTCACAGTCTTATACAGTAATATTTACTTATGACGTTTTGCCAGCTCCGGCCAGGAAGAATTAGCGACAAGGAACTCTGTCAACGTACCATTCGAGAATTCGTTGTTCAACAAATAAATATATAAAAGAAAACGGTGATGGATTGGATACACGCTGAGGAGACCATCAGCTGACTTCGAGCGCCAGGCTGTCGTGTGGAACACGAATGGGGAATGGGTTGGGTGTGAATCCAAGGATGATATGAACGAAATCGTGTGAGGAGGAGGTAACAGCCTATGGGCAATCGTGAGGCAAGCTGAAGAGCACGGCAAAGAATATGACAACATAAAGATGAGCTGTTGTAGCCCTACGTTCCACTTGGAACCCAAGGGAACACTAATAATAATATTATAATAAATAAGGGCGCTGAAACAATCTCTTAACTTGTCGCTGTCAACTTATTTATTTACGCTGGAAAACCAACCAAACAAAGATTAAAAATTTCATTTATATAAAGAAACTAGTTTTCGAGGCAGATCTCATCACAGACCTGCATCATTTAGAGGAACATAGGAAGCCAGTGAGCACTGCAAAGCTGTTTCATCCTACTCTGGAATTTGCCACTGGGTAGTGTGCACCTTCAAAACCACCAGGGACTGAAACCAGATAAAAAGGATTGTAGAGAAGGGGATGAAATGTAGATGACCTATTACAACTTATGGGAATAATAACAGATAAATCAGCGTAAGAATTCCTGAGTTTATTTAAAAGTAGCTGCCATTTAGCGAAAACAGACCTGCGAAAATAAATTCAGTCAATTCGATAAATATGTAGGGCAAATATTGTAGATGTGAACAAAACGATTTGTGCTCACGGCTAACTGTAGCCCATTATCGATAAGCAAATAAACAACGAATGTTATAAAAGAAAGGTAAACAAAAAAATTCTTTTTTAATGAGTCATTAGCAAAACATGTCCATCTGCCGTTCATTACTTTACACAAACTTGAGATATTTTCTTTCTTGATTTCGAGGTTTGGTACTATAAATAGTATCAAAATATTTTGGTTAGGTAGAAATCTCAGAATTTAATGTGCACTACAAACCCTTTATTCAGTTTATATTATAACCGAAGATCTATTCTTTTTTGGCCTATGTTTCTGCATCTACTGCAGTTACTCTAGCATATTTTGTCATCATCTTACAGATATTCAGTGCTTTCTTCTCAGCGATTGTTGCTGTCTTCATCTATCGTGTTCAATCTGCTTTTCTATTTATGTATCTAATACTGCGTTCACCTTTCTCAAGAAGTTCGATACCGATGTATTTTCGCCATATGTCTGGTGCAACATTAGGCAAATAACACATTCTACGTGCACCTTTCCCTGTAATTCATTCCGAAACATTGAGAATGTTTAAAGATTGGTGCCGGAATCTTGAACTCATTACTTTTGCTTCATCTAGTCTGTGACAGCCATAGTCGATACCTATTCGACAGAACCAAAGTAAAAAGAGCGACACTCAGTAGCAAAATATACACCGACTGAAATCCAACTGGATAGCCAATGATCACTATCTTTCTTTTTATTCCTTTACGTCCCCAGTGGAACATAGCACTTCAAGCTAGAGGCTTGAAGTTTCAGTAGCAGTGGTGTTTATTATTTTTACGGGATGGGGTTGCTAACCTCATGTCCACCCTTCCATCTTTACCAGTCTTATTACTGGCTTAGCAAGGTAAAAGAGTGCTTCGGGCGATGATCGAATCCCGGACAACATGTGGGATTGGCGAGCATTCTACTGCCGTGACACCGACTCACACGAACAATGTCATCATCCAGTATTATATTTATAGTCAATCATGATTTTATGATGTACAGATATGAAAATAACATCAGCAGTGGAAAGAGAGCTTTCATTTCGCAAATTTAAGATATAACAATCATTTGCGTTTTCCACACACATGACAATTCATAAGTGTTTTCATCGAAAATCTGAACGAAACAAGGACCACAAGATAGAAGTAATTTGTAGTGAGGTTGAATAGGTATACTTAACGAAAAAAGCACAGAAATTTCGATTGGCGTCGAAAGCTTTATGCCATAAAATAGAAGAACCCCAACTTTCACTTTAAAGCCTTTACATAAGAAAGAAAATTCCTGTAACCAATAAAATCCCTACAAACCAACACTTGAAAATCAATGAGATGCTCACTAGTGACTTGCTCTATTCAGGTAGGCAGTTACCTGGGGTTCTAGTGAGAAGTCGAGACCAGTAGGGTGCAGCAGGTCGGGCGCGAGGACAAATACCCGCCGAAGACATTGGCTAGCGTTTGCGCTATATCGTGAATTGGCAGAAGTTAGAATTCATGGACCATTGGATCGTGTCCCAGTGGCTTAATGGTATACAAGCTCGCCTTGTAACCAGAAGGTCATGGGTTCGAACCCCGGTGAGTGCGTACTTCTGAGGGGTCCCAAACTAGGACGAAAGAGCTCTCCAGTACTCCCAGGTTTTCCAATGGTTCTCTAACTGATGTCAGCTCATGATGAAATCCTGTGACCAATCAACCAAATCCCTACAAAACCAATACTTGAAAATTAAAGCATAACTATCTAAAATCAAAAATGTGAAAAACTAAAACTGAAAAAAGTAAATAAAGGTGACAACTGAGTCAAATGGTGAAAGTGAAAGCATTACAAACGGTCACAATAATAGAAGGAGGATACACAAACTGAATAAACAAAAGAATTATACAGGCATAAGGCGAAAGTGAGGATTATTATAGTTTAAGGCAGACGGGCTGTGAAGACCCTAAAAGATTGAAAGACAGATCTCTGCCATCTCTGTTTCGAAGACGAAAGCTTCACTAATACAGATGAAACAAATACGTATTGATTTGACCAAGTTACTTCTAACCTTAAAGATGAATATAAAGAGAGAGGCTCTAGTATTAAAGTGACGAGTGTCGATGAAAATTTCAACTATTGTGCTAACTATGGTTCAAATACCACCTATTCGTAAACAAGAAATATAGTAACACTGCACCGTTTTCGACAAAACTCTATCGAATCAACGATATATTTAGCCCCATAGGACAAGGTGAACTGATAAAAGCCCAAATAGTGCAGGATCATATCCTTCACGTTACTGAACAGAAGTAGTCAACTAGAAAACACCATTCTCAAAAACAAGAGAGAGAATATCCATTCCACGGACAATCACATAATAAGTTCAACGACGTCAAAATCTAAGTCGATCATGGATTCAAGGCTCGCATGTAGCACTTACCCACATACACACATCAAATCACATCCCATAGGTTCCAACTGCACATTCTTGTCCATAAAGCATGGCAGATATCCTTCTCCACTCACAATTTCTCTTAGAAGACATAACTCGCCCTTCACACCATCACAACTACATGTGCATTGAATGCGAGTGACAGGTGATCGCATCAGATTGCATAACCAGCTGGACAGTTCTGTCAGTTGATCAGTGCACCATGGTCTTCTATATATTCGTCCCCTCACACTTCCATCAATCCTCCATGATAATTTCAAATCGAGAAATTGAGTGTTGTTAGACTCCTTCTACATCTGCAGTGTGAGGTTGACCACTGGACGACAAACAACGAATGAATGTAATATCTTATTCAAATCACAGTCATCACCACAAATGATCAAGTTGGAATCTGAATACTTTTGATATATTTGGAAACCTCGAATTGATGACTGCATTTGACCATTTTGTAGATTGGCCATGAAATAGTCCACTAGGAGAAGAGCTCGAAAACATCTCATGTGTACACCTTCGTTTTGTCTGTAGAATATTTTGTTGCATGTAAACTGTACACCTGATATATATGTTAAAAACTGCTTGCTGGCTACGTTCATTTTTGGACATGTGATATAAAATCGTGGATCTTTGTGAAATATTCTTCTCTGATTCATGAATCTGTGAAAAAACAGAGTCAGTGTGATTCATCGTGTGTCGAGACTTTTCATTGGGATACATCATTACTTCTCAGCTCTTTCCAACATCACTTCGGATATCCATGATGTTTAACCCATTCACATTCATAAACACAAGTCTGACAGGATAACTGAGAAATCCATTAATCTCCTTTACTGTCAAAAGATGTCTTCACTAACCACTCAGCAGCACTCGACAGAGTTAATTCTGCAGCTACAATTTCACATGATTTGATATTATGAAATATATTTAAAGTCTTGGTGGCAGTGCTACTCAAGCTATCATCCCTTCAATTGACCACTACAACATTCTTGCGTTACATTTCTAAACGCGTAAACAATAGCAATATATATATCAATTTGTGTATGGCACAGTCAAAATGACATATTGGATACCCAAATAAAACTATAGTTATTATCTAAAGATACACAATCACATCTAAGACGATTTGCTAACAGCTAGAGCAAATCGACAACATCTTGTGCATTGAGTAACCATATTTTGCCAAATATGTAGGTATATAACATTCTGAATATTTCAGTGTAATAGAAAATCACTCAGTTTGCGAATTTCACCGGAACTCATAAGTTTTATTTTTTTCGTGTTAAGCTTTCCTTGTTCAATTGTGTTGGTTGTAGCACAACACAAAGGATCTTATGTCCTATCATCTGAGTTATTTACAGAAAGGCATGTAAAGTAAGTATAAACGGAGAATGAGTTGAACAGCAGAAGATTATCCACTAATCAATCATCACCCCTAGAGTAGTTGACATGCTTACCTTACCTTCTCTGTATATTCCTATTATTATTATATTATTATATTATGATATGATATATGATATATGTCTGATTTCCCACAAACTGGAAGATATGCAAATGAAAAGCAACAAGTTGGCAGAACAAGCATCCAGAGAAGATAGGACTTCAGGTGAACATAGATAAAACAGAGGTGATGAAACTTCCTGGGCAACACCACCAACAGCAACAACAACAACTGACAACAATCAGCATAAATGGGAGGAACCTGAAAGAAACAACCTCCTTTACCTACCCACCTGGGAAGCATCGTTTCAACTACAGGTGGACAGAACTGAGGAGGATATCAAAGCAAGAATCGAGAAAGCAAGACAAGCTTTCATTACTCTCAAGTCTGTGTGGAGGTCAACAACACTCAGCATCAAAAATAAGATCCGGATTTTCAACTCAAATGTGAATTCAGTCAATGCTTCTATACGGATCAGAGACTTGCACTGCGCATCATAAAGACCATCTCAAACAAACTACATACCTTCATTAACATTTGCCTTCGCTCAATACTCAAGATCAGATGGCTGGCCAAAAAAGATCAGCAACAGGGATCTTTGGGAGCGAACCAACCAGGAACCGATTGCGAAACAAATAGGCAGGAAGAAATGGAGATGGATTGGACATACTCTTAGGAAACCATCAAGTGACATCACTAGACAAGCCATTACTCGAGTGGAACCCGAAAGGGAAGCGGCGAGTTGGTCGCCAGTGCGAGGGTGACTTTGAGGAGGTCATGTGAAGAGGAGATGAAAGCGTGTGGGCAGACATGGAGCTAGGTGAAGACTCTAGCAGAGAATCGAACGCAATGGAGACGCACGGCTGGAGCCCTATGTTCCCGTAGGAATTAAAAGATACAATAATAATAATAATATTGCCCAAGTCCTATTCTTATAACATTTCTACTTGTGTCTGCAACTGTTAGACAAATATCAAGTATCTTGAAACTACTGAGATGTAGAGAGATAAGTATTAATACACATATATTCAGAAACTCCTATTGAAACATTCTACACACTTGTTGAATCAACAAGATTAAAGTAAATTTATAAAACAAGACACAATAAAACGAATGCGAGAAATATACAATCAATTAACTCACAAAAAAAGTGTTCATTTGACAGGAAATGAAATGGGTTTGCTTTCAATCTAAAAAAAATCAGCTCACTAAATGAAACCAATAGAATCATCATTGCTCTCTCTCTATATATATATATATATATATATATATATATATATATATATATATGGGGGATACTTTTTGTTAACAGACGCAGATATTTAAATAAAACAGCATTAAATGTAAATCTTTTCTAAGAAAATTTGATAGATGATGGACAATTTCAGTGTTTCATTAGATTTACGATGTCTATGAGTAAAATACACTACAGGAGGAACGGACGAGGATGTCAAATCGAGAATCGGGAAGGCGAGAAACACATTCATCAACCTGAAACCAATCTGGAAATCTTCGTCACTCAGCATCAACAACAAAATTCGGATTTTCAATACAAACCTCAGATGATTTCTTCTATACGGATCAGAAACTTGGTGGGTCACAAAGAATATTTCCAACAGCCTGTTGCAGACCTTTATCAACAGCTGCCTTCCTTCTTTACTCAAGATCAGCTGGCCGGAAAGAATCACAAACAAGAAGCTATGGGAACAAACAAAACAGGAACCAATCGCTTAACAAATATGCAGGAGAAAGTGGAGATGGATTGGACACTCGCTGAGGAGGCCGTTGGGTGACATCGCGCGTCAGGCCAGTGCTCGAGTGGAACCCGAAAGGGAAGCGGCGAGTGGGACGTCCAAGAGTGACATGGAGGAGATCGTGTGAAGAAGAGTTGAAACAGTATGGATTAACATGGATGCAGGTGAAAAGTACAGCAGAAGACAGAAGCAAGTGGAGACGTGCAGTTGAAGCCCTATGTTCCACTAGGAACCCAAGGGAACAATAATAATAATAAATTAGCAAAATACGCTAGTTGTAGACTAAACCAGTTCACGAATCATCAGCTGAATCTGTCTACATCAAATAAGACGTCACATTTATAAAACGATCTATGAATAGTTCCTTTTGCATCACCGTTGCTTATCCTGACTGATCAGTCGCATGAATAATGCTTCCTGATATCTAATGCTGTACGTGATGATTTCAAGCAGTAGTAGCTTTTCCTTCTGATATACTCCAGATCAGGTGAATCGTGCATTCTATATTTCACTAGTTACAACCATCAAAATGAAGCGCATATTTTAATCTTTTAAAGTACTATAAATTGATACTAATTAACAGTGAGTTATGTTGGTGGTTCGGTGGTCGAATTCTCCCCAACCACGCACGTGATCAGGGTTCAACTCCCGGCCAACACACTTCCTTGCCTCCAGCAAACTTTAGTAAGCCCGGCAAAAAAAGGAAGCAATGAGGCTAGCAACCTCGCTCTGTGAAAATCACCGCTGTTACTCAAATTCCAAAGCCGAAGCTTGAAGCTCAGTGTTGCAATAGACATAGACTGGAGTGAAAGAAAACACTTAATTAAAACACTACACGATGTTAAAATATTTCCATTTTAAGTTTCAAAGCAAACAGCTAAGAAATGAAATGGTGAGGGAGAGCGTTTTTACCAGGTCACTCTATCTATGAAGTTAATTAAAACGACACCAGTCCGCAAAGTAACGTTATAATCTACCCAACTTTCGCCCACATTTAGACAGAACAAAGAAACTGAAAGCAGTTAAAACTGAACCATAGTAACCTGAGGTCAGTTGATGAATTCACTAAAAAATAATATCCAGTTCCCATTAACAAAAAACACAAACTATGTTTGGACACTTAGTGAGGGAAAAAAGACAATAAACCGTTCAGTAAAATGCAGTAATGGAGTTCACCTCAATAGTTTCATAAATTACATGAATAGGTATTATAATGTTCCTTTAAATTACAAAACACTGAGACTTTGTTCTCCCACTTTCATTTAAACTATTCATTATCGATAATAGAGATGTGTTTGTCGATAGAACTTTGGTTGAATTAATGCAAATAGATGAAATACTTGTTGGGTGACAAGTGAAGATTAGCCCATTAGTTTTCTTAGTACTGAAGTGGACAAGGCTGGTGAGGCCAGAAGTAACGTGCACTATGATATGGTTACAAGGCCAGCTCGCAGACCATCAGGCATATGGGACCCAACCCAGTGCCTCACCTTCCACCTGCTGTAACCTATTGGTCACGGCTTCTCAACAGAACCCCAGGTAGCTGCCTTAATATAACCGGTGGCTAGTGAGCATCAGATTAATTTTCAGGTACTGGTTTATGGGGATTTTGTTCGATTGTTTGGGGGATTTCATCATGAGCTGGGTCTGAAACCCGATGTTTGTGTGCTGATGAAGAGTCCCAGACTAGGGCGAAACAGCTATCCAGTACACCTAGGTTTTTCAATGGTTCTCTAACTGATGTTAGCTCCTGATAGAATCATCCAACCAATCAAACAAAATCCATACAGACTAATGCATAAAAATTCCATATTAATTAAATTACCTCATTGTCATGAGGTAAACAGTATACTTTAAATCCCCTTCTTATTGTAAAAGTTTCCTGTTAGACAATGTAATTTCTTTTAATACAGGAAACTGCTGTGCATTTCTGGAAATTAAACCCTCGGATAAGTTAGTTTTCATCCAATTATTAATGCCTAAAGCATTCAATAAAACTGACTAAATATTCCCCACATCATTATGTGTTGTCACTCTTACCACTGCATAAAGATAGTGAACTATGAGGCCCGATACTTTGCAAGCTCGTCTGAAATCAGTATACATGCTGCTTAGTGCATTTGTCTTAGCGTATTTATTCACAGACCATTACAATAATATTTCTGCTCTTGCATTTTATACAAACTGTTTTGATATTAAAATAGGGAGTGTAATGTGGTGGTCTGATACAGACAGTGTGTTCCAACGGAATATTATTTCACATATTTGAAAATTCTGTATATATATATATATCGGTTTGATCACATGCACGTCGGTGGAACAACGGTTAGGACGCTCGCCGACCATGCACATGATCCGGAGTTCAATCCCCGGCCGACGCACACCCGATATCACATGCTGAAAATTCCATACTTGTATCAAAAATACTGTGTGGAGTCAAGCTATAATAAAATAAAAATTTAAAAAATATAACTTGGCTTCTGTGTCTTGCCTTTCCTTATCATAGTAAGCCTTTGCTTATTACACTTTGAAGAGAAAGTCTAAGAGGACATGCAGCAGTCAATAAATACCTCAAAATATTAAGTTTTCAAGATTCAGTATGAATACTGGAAGTACCTTATTTGCTGCAAAACAATGTATATATTTTATGTCATAAGTTTTGTTCATCCATAAGTAACGTCAAAAACAAGGAAATCTAGGAACGGACCGACCAAAAACTTATTGCCCAATAAATATGCCCATGAAAATAGAGATGGGAAGGACACATATTAGGTAAACCGTTGAGTGATGTTATCTACCAAGCCGTCGAATGCAACTGTATTGGTGAACGGTGAGTTGGACGTTCGAGGGTGATATGCAGGTGACCGTGTGAGAAAGAGATAATGCTATGTGGACAGTGATAGAACCAGATGAAAGTGATGGTAGAGAATCAAATGCAATCGGAGTATGCTATTAAGGATATGTGTTTCCCTCGGAACAAAAGGGGACGACGGAAATAACTACATAAATTCTAACTTCATTTAATAGACATTGACAGGTTGCTATTTTGTCCTATAGAGTATCTTTCAATTCTTGTGAAATTTATGTGATTGTTTAAAAATAAATCATTTTGAATGAATCAAGAACAACAGTTTGTGCAGCTACCTACAGCCTAAAGACATTATTAAGTTCACGTACAGAAACTGTTTTAACATACTTATACAGAGTGTTCATTTTTAAGCGAAAAATCAATGTATGCATAAAATGGCAGTAACAATAATCAGTTTATCCCAAACAATTAATAATCATACACAATGGGATTTTTTGGCGTTACGTAATCAAGCTAAAGAAAAAATGAAAACATTCAGCTACCAGGGCAAAGAAAGACTGATAACTGCTTCTTTCTGAACATATAAATCGGGTTTCAGGTGCTTGATAGAGATTGCTTCAGCTAACTAGAGGAGAATTAGATTCTTTTACCTGTTGATAATTTTGACCGATCTTGCCACGTCCACCTCATGACCCATGTCACGGAGGTGCTTGGCAGTGGTAGTGTGGAAGGCATTTGTTCCCTTGAGACAGGTTTTTTGGTCTATGTTCAGAAAATTGCAGGTATGCCTTTCTTTATATTCTCTTAATGTAATTGCTCCCGCAGATACACATAAGTTTGTATACATAACATAAGAAGAGTATCTGTCGACTTTTGATTGCACCAAAGAGCATTTTTTCCGATAAACAGGAACCAACTAAGCTGCAGGATAGACTCTGCATAGGGATGTCCTCAATCTTATATTGACAGTTGCTGTAATATTTTCACCTTTAAAATCAAGATGAATGAAGATGAGCTTTTTTCTCACTGTGATTTCCCTGACATTTGAACCTTCACATTTTCCGTACTTGTTAATGAACCTCTGAGGGTAACCGTTGTTTTCAACGTCTTTTCGAGAATCAGAAATTCTTTATCTAATTTCTCTACAGAGCATATTCTTCTGACTCTATCGAACCAAGTTTTTACTGGTGCGTGTTTATGGTTATTTGGACAAAATTATTAAAATGCAAGTACTGCCCATCCCATGTTGTCTTTCAGTAAACTGACGTGTAGAGACTACCATCTTCCAGGCGTTGCATGGCAATTTCAAGGAAAGGGAACTTCCCATCATTTTCATGTTCCCTAGCAAACTCAATATTGTTTTGTACCTAGTTAAATAATCCGAGTAGGTAAGGAGCATGACTTCCATTGTTGCACACTACAAAACTAAACTTGGCCTAAACTTTTGTGGGCCAAATATAGACACTCTGAAAACCTGAAAATGATTATTTTTTATCTTTATTTATAGATTCCTAAGCAGACAGAAAAGTATAAAGTGTACTCATATCTTCTTATAATTCCTGAATAGTTATTATATACAGTGTTTCGTGTTTTACTAGTTCAACAGAGGGAACTGAAAGGTTGGGCTTTTTTCTTTGATGTTGCATTTCCAAGTGAAACTTTTTTAATTGATCAAAACTGCCCGTTAGAAATTTCAAACGACTGATTACTGAACAAAGAATATTCTTTTCGATGACTATTTCATAAGGTTCTACACTTATAGATATCCATAATAATGAAATAATTAAAGTTATTAACAACCTTAATGTTGTCTAAATAACATCGAACCAACTGTATCAATAGATTACCGTTCAGTAGCATCTGTAAGCGTTATAATATTCATCAACATAACATTTTTTTCAAAATCTTTAGTTCCTTTACTTTCCCAGTGGAATATAGGATTTCAAGCTAGAGGCTTCAATTTTCGGTAGGAGTGGTGTTTATTATTTTTACGGGATGGGGTTGCTAACCTCATGTCCACCCTTCCATCTTTACCAGTCTTATTACTGGCTAAGCGAGGTAAATGAGTGCGTCGGCCGGAGATCGAACCCCAAACCACATGCATAGTTGGTAAGTATTCTACCGCTGTGCAACCGACGCACACTTTGTTTAAAGAAGGTGTACATCTTCTTTTATTATTAGTAGTAGTAGTAGTTCTCGTCTAATATTGTGCTCACATAGAAGCTTAAACTTACTCTCTTTGTTCTGCATCCAGTAAAACATTAAATAACTACTGTTAGAAAGCCGCGTTATTATATGCGACAGTAGTGTTCCAATCAAATTCACCAGTAGTCAAAAAAAGCCATATTGTCTCTAAATGTCTTCATATATCACAAAAAACACATGCACATAAAATTACGGGAAAATTTGCATTCACAGCTTGTCAAAAAATTGCTTTAAACATTTTTCACACTAACGATAAAAGGTTATCAGATGGTACGACCAAAAGAATGTATACATTTCTTATTTGAGTGAACGGAAAGACACCTTTGTGTAAACAATATCTTAGCAAATATTTGTAGATAGACTGAATAACAGACTGATATTTAAAGGATCACTAAAATTATTTTAAAAAAAAACAAGTTTGCAGTCTAAATTGAAACTATTTATCGGTCTATACACTTGACTGTGGAACCTTGAAAAAATTAGGTTAATTTACCAAACAGTTACCAGGATAGAATCTCTCTCTCCTTTTCTCCAGTATAAACCACTTGTTGACTTGCTTCAGCTGTGACACTGATGTTGTTTTTGCAGTAATTCAGCCTACATTTTGTGTTATATGTGTCTCTGAAAAGATGCCATAAAAATAATGATATCATATTTATCCTTTGAATTACCTGGTTCCCGAATCTTTTTCTGTCTTTAAAATATAGAATGGGCTAATTCTATAGTGGATCTGATTGAAGGCATAACATCAACTTGTAATCCACTAGAAGTCAGAGAACACCAAACATTCCTGCCTTTTCGTTTTTTGAGGACAGCTTTTTCATACACACAATCACTGGCATATAAAAAGAAGACAAAAACTAATAGCTTTTCCAGAGAATATGTGCGTTGGTGGCACATTGGTTAAGACTCTCGCCGACCATGCACATGGTCCGGGGTTCGATCCCCTGCCGACGCACACCCGATATCAATGGTCGGCCTGCAAAATTTGGGCTACCGATATCCATGCTGAAAATTCCAAACTTGTACTGAAAATGGTGTGACATCAATCTGTAACCAAAAGTAAAAAAAGTAAATATAACTATTCAACCATTGCACCCGAAAGGGAAGCGGCGAGTGGGACGTCCAAGGGTGACATGGAGGAGATCGTGTGAAGAAGAGTTGAAACAGTATGGACTAACATGGATGCAAGTGGAAAGTACGGCAGAAGACAGAATCAAGTGGAGACGTGCAGTTGAAGCCCTATGTTCCACTAGGAACCCAAGGGAACAATAATAATAATACAACCATTGCACTGGAGTATAATAGTTTGTGCCTCCCAGCTATTACAAATAAATGAACCACAGCATTTGTTAGCGAATACCACATATGAGCAACTGTATTCAGTCGCAATATGGTTGATTTTTTATTAGATTTGTAAACTGGATGGCAGCAAAAACCTTTCTTTTAGGCAGAGTTCAGGCTTCCAAATAGAGTTTAAACAAGAAAAATCAATTTTATTACCAGATATATTTCTCTTTGTGAAATGTGTTGATCATTTACTTGGCCCTTTTTTAATTATGTGACGCTTCCAAAGAAACTGTTGTACATGAATGTCGAGTTTAAATGCGATACTGCAGCTGAGATTCTGGACAACCGCTTATCCAGATCGCTGAAAAGAGCTTTTTTCAGCTGAACTACTGATTAATTTTTAAAGTCGACGGATGGTCAGCGGTTATGCGAAGGGAAAACTGCAGCTTTGGGCTACCTAAATGTGTGTTTATAAATTCTGTGGAGCTAGTTATACTGACCGCACAAAGTGCACACCTTCCAAATGCATCTGTGAACATTATCCGACAAAGTTAGAAAGAAAACAATGTAAGGCTATTACTACCTCAGTTTTTTGGCTCCTGGTGAGCTCCGGCCACATAACTTCACCAGACTCATCCTTTGAAGCTATCTACAAGGTGAGACCGAATGGTATTAGAGGTTTTAGGTTTCAGGATTCTACCATGGTCTTAATCTCTTTTCCAATCGTTCGCTTTTAGTCATTATTTCACTATTATCACTCTTACACACTCAGTATACACACTTCCTTAGCTTCATACCGATGAAATACAAACGTAATCTGATCAGGTTCTTAGGATTCAGAGCGAGGTCCATTTGTTCCGAAGACTATAGAGAAAGAACTCCAGGTCATCCGAGACATTCTAAGCGAGAACGGATATCCAGAGAAGTTCATTAAAGCCAATATAGGTTACAATATTCGTAAACATCAACTAGCAACGGTGGAAAAAACCTCTGTTTTTACGTCTACAATTCAAGGGAGATACTCCTGCGGAGATTCTATCGCAACGTTGAACCAGGGTGATAAAGAAAACTTTCTGCTTTGCACCTCTGTGTCTATCCTTCAGCAGCCGTCCAGTGTTCACCCAGTAACTCAAAGATATCTTACCCAAACTTAGCTCTTCTTCATGCATATACCCTTTCAGCTGTTTCTGTGGTTCAAGTTATATAGGGCTCACAATTAGGCAGGTTTGTCTACCGGCTCGAGAGCATTTACCAGCTTGGTTCAACAGGGGGGAAATTAAGTGCGTAAAAAGCTCGATCCTATCACACTTGATCAATACTGGACGTCTCATCGAAGTCAACGCAGCTTTCAGGGTTATATACTGAATTCCGAAGTCGTTATCACATGCAGTCTGTTTACGTCTGCTACACATACCTGAAGATGTTGCAATAAGATTGGCTAAACTGGAACTTTGTATACAAAATGAACACGTCCAGACACTGTTCCTACTGTGGTTAAACTTCTTTTCACCAAGAGTGCTTCTTACCCTTAACCCTCTTGGTTTTTTCTCTTTCTTTGCTTATTATTACAATTATTATTATGATTGTTCGTCATAATGTACGCCCTTCATGCAAACATTCTGTCAATACTATCGAATTTTCCATGTGTTCTATCCGGACTTATTATCAGTGATATTATCTTTTTTCTCAATATATGTCCCTACCTGTTACTTCATTTCACACATTCGTCATTTCACTATGATCCTCTCATTGCAGTCTTACAATCTCCAGTTTAACACAGACCACTTTGTACTGACCACTCACCTGACACCTTTTATAACCTTGAACTGACTTGTCAATTTTCCTACCCCACACTCTACACATCTATCATGACTAAACACTACCACTGTCAAATGAAGTATAATTATATTTCAATAGTTTGCACACAATGATAAGTTTTGTTACTGGTAATATTTCGAGCAAAATTACTGCCCGTGTTCACACCACTGTTGGAATTGTTTTTGACAACCATTGTCCCTCATTTTACAATATTTTGTAATCGATTTCAGCCTAGCACGACGTTTGTCACACAAATACGACTATTTATTTTGTCACCCCATAACTAATCTGTTATTCTACGTTAAAAATGTATCCGCCGCATAACTGGCCATTATTTTAACGACAACAAACAAATACCATATTTTATAATTGTATGAACCTGAAGAGAAATTATTGGAAAGAATATTCTTCGTTCAGACTGACTTCTAATTCAGAAGATTATTGTATCTAGTAATCTAACTGTAGTTACTCTTTACCTTGTTAGCGCTAACTTCACCTCTCTCTCTCTCTCGGGTGTGAGGACAAACACTGGCCGAAGACATTGGCTAGCCAAGTGTTGGTTTGTAGGGATTTGATTGGTTTCAGGATTTTCATAATGAGCTGACATTAGTTAGAGAACCATTGGAAAACCTAGGAGTACTGGACAGTTGTTTCGTCCTAGTTTGAGACTCTTCATTGGCTAGCGTTTGCGCTATATCGTGAATCGGCAGAAGTTAGAATTCATGGGACATTGGATCGGGTCCCAGTGGCTTAATGGTAACCAGAAGGTCCTGGGTTCGAACCCCAGTGGGTGCGTACTTCTGAAGGGTCCCAAACTAGGACGAAAGAGCTCTCCAGTACTCCCAGGTTTTCCAATGGTTCTCTAACTGATGTCAGCTCATGATGAAATCCTGTGACCAATCAACCAAATCCCTACAAACCAATACTTGAAAAACCTAATATACACTCAACTACAGGTCAGTATTGTGCTCAGTTCCCTTATAGCATAGTCAAATCTTCAAAATGTGAGTCTTAATAATTGCTTAATATTTAAATGTTTTATTTTTACTTTTCATCCTTATTTTGTTAATTTTTGATGTGAAATAAGTTTAGTAAATCTTGCTAAGGTGTTATTGACATTTATGTACCCTTGAGAACCGTTCACACCAAGTGAATGGCAGCTCTGGCTACGTAATTCTCATTAGGTATAGGGGATTTCGACCTTTAGATGAAGTCTTTTAAAGGCGGATTATCTAAACCAATAACCTATGCATCGAAAACTGTTCAGTTACACTTTTTCCCCTCTCGATGAACGCTTGTTTAATACGTTGAAAATTATGAAGATATTACTGCGGTATAACAGAAAACAACATAAAAACGGGAGAATGCAGACAATTCTGTATTTCGCAAGACGATAAAGGCAATTACGATCACAACAACTCCCTAATTATTAAAAAAATTATAAATCTCTAACTATTTATTTGCAAATGCTTGAAGTTCTTAAAATCATGAATTAGTAGGAGTTGGAATTCATGGACCGATGAATCGGTTCTCAGTAGCTAAGTAGTCTACCAGCCTGTCTTGTAACTGACAGGCCCAGGTTTCGAACCCTGGTTGGTACGTATTGCTGAGGAGTCTCGCTCTAGAATGAAACAACTCTCCAGTGCTCCTTGGTTTCCAGTGGTTCTCTAGCTGACATCAATCCTCAGTCAAAATTGAAATAATCGCTCCATTTGAAATAGTGATTTTCTACACAGTTGAATTTTAAACGTTTTCATGCCGCAGTAAATTCACAAAATAAAATCGAAATACACGCGAAATCTGCAGTTTTTAGTGACTAATTTAGGAAGACTTATTTGATTTATGTCTATAAGCATCAGCTTTCATTGACATCTACTTCGATATTTACTCGCGATTCATGCGGAACGCAGAAATGTTTTTTACATAAATGCTCGAGTGCAAGCAATATAATTGCAGAATGCCTCTGATTGATCGAAGGAAGCAATATAACTTTGATGGAAGAGAACATTTCGATGAGTAAAGGTGTAGACAGGCAGCCAAATAAATATGAAAACTTCTGCAACTTACTAATGTCAGTATTTTGAAATACAAACCAAAAGATCCAACAGAAAAAGGGGATAAAATTAATACCATTTACAAAATAAGTTGTATGAACTGCAACAAACATTACATCGGCCAAAGTGGGCGTCCCCTTCGAATCAGAATCCAAGAACATAAATCAGCCGTGAAAAGACATGATATGTATTCTTTGGTATCAATGCACACAGACAATTATGGTCATAAATTTGATTGGGATCATGTCAAAATCTTAAACAGAGGAAACACGAAAAGTGCCAGAGAATTCCTAGAAGCCTGGTACTCAAGCGAAAATGCAATTAACAAACACGTTAATGTAGATGAAATATACCAACTAATAAAAAGTAAATCAGGTGACCAAAAGGTTTAAAATCCAAGTCAATAGAAAGTGGTCAGTACATATGTAAAGATAGTCACCAGGAGACGCAATTACATCACGTATGAAGAAATTTAAATCATTTCACTTTGTGCTAAATATGGCGCTGAAGATGTTGTCCAGAAGGACGACGAAAGCTTCGCAACTAAACCAACCAGCTCAGAGAACACTGTTAATTGCAAAGTCAGTATTATTATATTATTATTCCCTTGGGTTCCGAGTGGAAAATAGGGCTTCAACAACACATCTCCACCTTCTCCTATTTTCCACTCTCCTCTTCAGCTTCAACCATCATTGACCATAATCTCTCATCTCCACCTCACCACACGATCTCCTCCATGTCACCCTCGCACCAACGACTCACTCGTCAGTTCCAACTGAGGTTTCGCTCAAGTATTGGCTTGGCGTGCGATTTAATTTGATGGTATCCTCAATGTATGCCCGATTAATCCATCTCCTATATCTTTCTCCTACATATTTGTTGAGCGATTGGTTCTCGTCTTTTGGTTTTTTCCAGTCAGCCAGAGTTTCTCGATGCTAATTCTTTCTCACCAGCCGGCTGGCCATTCGATATCCAGTATGGAGCCAGCCAGCGAAGGTGGCAGCAGTTGATAGAAGTCTGGAGTGGCGTGTTGCAAATCCTATCCGTGACACGCAGTGCACGTTTCTGACCCATAAAGAAGCACTAACTGACCGACTGACTTCACATTTGTGTCAAACAGAATCCGAATCTTGTTGTCTGCTCTGTCTGAGGCGGAGTATAGTGCAATGCAGAAGATTTCCAAACTGGTTTCAGGTTGATGAAGGCGTGAATATCTAGCCTTTCCGATTCTGATTCTGACTGGCTGACTGTCTCGCTGGCTTTGACATCTTCATCCGTTCCAACTGCCTGCTGTTGAAACGATGCTGGCTTCCTAGATAAGTGGAGTCAGGAAGTAGCCTCTGTTAAATCTCTCCCATTGATGGTAATTGGTGCTGGTTTTAATGCTGTTTCTGCTGTTATCTTCATCACCTCCGTCTTCTCCATGTTCACCTGGAGTCCTGTCTTCGCTGCCTGCCAGCCTCTTGTACCAATTTGTTGGTTTTCGCGTGAAAGTTTTCTAGTTTATGTGGTATTAGACAAATATCATTTGTGAAATCCAGATCCTCTAGAGTCTTCTTATCGGTGGTCCAGAGTATTCCTGTCTTCTCACTCCCTGTGCACAGTTTGAGGCATAATCCAGTCCACCACAATTAAGAATACCATCGGTGATAATAGGCAGCTAGCTTGTCTTAGTCTTGTATGCATTTCGAACGCTTCTTGGCTCTTTGAGCTAAAATCATGTGTGTAATGTCGATATGTCAGAGATTATTTTAACTGTTCATTGTGAATAATAGGACACCCTAATTATAATGCCTAACTTGAGTACAGTCAGAAAAATTGCTACTTTTTATCTTTATTTTCAGATTGTAGAACGTTATAAAAAGCCGCTCTGGGATACAAGTTATTCAAAGGCATGGGTTGATCAGGTCTATGTACTGCTGTCATACACACACACAAACAATAAACCAAAAGGAAAGGGATTATAGATGCGTGCTGTGAAGGCTTTCAGACCGGAGAGAGACAGCTGCCGACTGCTGACTGCTTTTCATTAGTTTCCCAAATAACATCATTTTGTAACAAAATCTACCTTGGAATCGATATTTCAGTTTAATTGCAATAGGATAAACAAATATTCACTCATTATCAAATTACTTCTAATATCAACCTATCTGTTCACTTTGCCTACGGAATAATTAAATTAAAAAAATACAATGTAATTCATCTACTTTTCATTGTCAACCTTTTTTTTCGTTCAACAGTATCATTGGGTCAGTGAGAACATTTTAGAAAAAATTGCCGTCTTCTCCTTATTTCTTGGTTACATTTCAATTGAATTTTAAAAGAAAAACTTTAAAAATATGAAAAAAACAAATGCATCCCGATGATTTGCATGACTTTATTTCTTTTCATTTGTGTTCACCTAACATGACCTTAATGTAAACTCATGTTAATGAGAACAAAAAAAATGTGTAAGCAAATGTGTAACTCTATGGATGAGAACTTTTAACGATTTTGTTATTAGAAATTTATAGCTGCTCAAATGGAACATCTTAAGGTAAGTTTCAAAATTCCTGTTATACTTCAGCAGGAGCTTTACTCTCAGTACTCGATTTTGTTTAACTTCGTACTGAAGTCGTACACGTCTTATCTTCAAAATGATAAAACCTGAGGAACACCGGTTGATTGCATAAATAGCCTATTGTATGCACATCAATACGTAATTATCAAATTTCAAAGCTGAAACAGAAAGTTCTACAATATGATGACTGAAATAAGTAACATTTGGATTATAGTGCTGTATTACTTTTGGATAATGTGACAGACAGAGGGCAGCAAGGAAACAGGCATAAAATGGACCCACACAAAAATCTTGGAGGATCTGGACTTCGCCGATGATATATGTCTGATTTCCCACAAACTGGAAGATATGCAAGCGAAAAGCAACAATTTGGCAGAAGAAGCATCAAACATAGGCGTTCAGGTGAAAATAGAGAAAACGGAGGCCAACAGCAACAAATGGAAATAATCTGAATCAAGCAAGCTCCTTTACCTACGTGGAAGCGTCGCTTCCATTACAGACGGAACTGACGAGGATATCAAGGCGAAGATCGGAAAATCAAGGCAAGCCTTCGCTTCTCTCAAGTCTGTGTGGAGATCAACAGCACTCAGCATCAAAAATAAGATCCGGATTTTCAACTCCAATGTGAAGTCAGTGCTACTATACGCATCAGAGGCTTGGCGCTGAGTCACAAAAGGCACTTCGAACAACTTACAGACCTTCGTCAACAGCTGTCTTCGCTCAATACTTGAGATCAGATGGCCAGAAGGAGGGATCTCTGGGAGTGAACCAACCAGGAACTAATTATGCACTAAATATGCAGGAAGAAATGAAGGTAGATTAGCCATACTCTGAGAAAACCATCAAGTGACATCACACACCAGGCTGTCACTCGAGTGGAACCCGATTGGAAGCGCGAGTTGGTCGTCAGTGCGAGGGTGACATGGAGGAGGTGATGTGAAGAGGAGACGAAAGCATGTGGGCAGACGTGGAGCCAGATGAAAACGTTCGCAGAGAACCGAACGCAATGCAGACGAGTGGCTGAAGCCCTATGTTCCTCTAGGAATTAAAGGAAACAATAATATAATAAATTACTTTTGAACCAAGTTCTCAGTCTAAAATATACACAGTTCGAGGGATGAAATGTCATCAAAGTTTCCTTTGGAAACTGAAGTTATTCAGGTCACAAAATGTGGTCTTCTCGATATTATGAATAGTAATCAAGGAAGCAAGCATTTTTGCATAAAAAATGTGTGCTACTAATTGATTCACATGAGCAGTTGCATACCACTCATATCAAGCAGTAGTGATTGCTAGGCGGAGTGAGGCGATCTCAACACTGGAAGGCCGTCTGACCCGCTTGTACCTGGCTATCTCAACACAAAAGCTCTCATATAGACAGTGAGCAATAAAGTATATTCCCTTTTTGATTAGTTCCTCATCAACAGTTCCACACTAATATTTAGTTTTAGAAGAGAAGTATGCCAAGCACCTAGTGATGTCAGTGGATAGGAATTATCACTAGAAATCACACTGATTAGAGGTAATCTGTAGGAATTACCAGCAGATTGTTTGCCAACAAGAGATAAAAGTGTTTTGAGATAAAGGAGTGGTGCAAAATAACTACGGAATTCAATACCGGCTGGTTTCAACCGACTCAGCTGTCTGTGCTGAGTCAAACCAGGTGCACAGCTGATGATCTTGGCCCCCAAGGCGATCAGAATGACCATCCCGCACTTAGTTCACTTCAACGTAGCTAGGATGTACTATTGGTTGATGTGAGCGTTATACAACTATGCATATCAGTCAGTCAATCAGTAACGCATAGTTTTATGCAGATATGCTTGGTAAGACAAACAGAAGGCGTAGCAATGGGATCACCAATATTCCCTATCGTAGCAGATATATTTATGGATAGCTGGGAAAATATGGCTCTTAATACGTTTAATCCTACTCCAAAAATATGGTGGAGATATGTGGATGACACTTTCACAGTGGTAGAAACAGAACATATCTCTGGCTTCTTCACACATATGAACTCACTAGTAAAGTGAATAAAATTCACATTTGAATCGGAACATGAAAAAGGAGAATTAGCTAAGTTAGATTGTAAGATAAAACGAATAGAAGAATGCAAACTACACACTAGTGCTTATAGAAAACCAACGAACGCATTCTAATAGATATTTAGACTTTAATTCGTCTCATTCGTTAACTGTTATGGAAGGCTTAGTTAAGTGTCTGACAAACCGAGCAATGGCACTAAGTAGCACAAAAGAAGACCTAAATGATGAAATAAAACAGATAGAAGAGGTGTTGGTGTTAGATAACTATCCTATAAAATCCATTAGGAAGATCAAAAAAGCCCAAAATAAAAAGAACTGTGAAACTAGTAATAATAACATAAATAAGAAAGAATATAAGTCATCTACTGTTATACCATATAAGGAGGGGACATCTGAGACCCTACGTAGGATTCTTAATAAAGCAGGAATTAGGGTGGCATTCAAACCTACAAACTCACTCAGGAACAAGCTCTGTAGGTTAAAGGACCCTGTTGATCCAACTAGACAAAATAATATAATTTACAAAATACCCTGCAATCACTGTGAGTGAGGTCAACGACATAGGTCAAACTAGTAGGTCGGGGGTAGTCAGATTGTCGGAACGTAAGAATTTAGCTAAGGGAAGAATGGTTGACCCCGAGAAGATGAGTAATTTAGAAAAAAGCTCAGTAATTGCACTTCACGCATTAACAAACAACCACACAAAAGGGTGGGAGAGGGTTAAAATTCTAAAGAACAACATGGGTAGGTGGGGAGAAAGGTTGATTACGAAATCCTTGTTCATTGAGTCTACACCCAACACATGTAACAGAGATATGCTTGGTTTCTTGATAATGTATTACTTTTGGTGTTATTCAGGTAAAATAAACAGAATTAACAAGTACTTCGCTAAAATAAGTCAATATTGAGCAGTTAATACTTGCATTTCAAAGTTAACTGATAATTTAATGTGAACACCATAAGGATTATGGTAAAGCTTATGCTCTCCAAATAGTGGCCTAAATGTGAAATAAACAGAAGTGTTCACACCGACTGGTCACTAGTGAGTATGCAGTGTTCACAGACTAGTTTTCAGTGTGTTAGTGCTGATTGCATTCTAGCACTCAGACTTATAGTAGGGTCATGTTTAGGGTATTTAAAGGCTAATCAGAATTGTCGTTCATAAGATGTTTTTCCACAGATTTGTATAAGACACATTCCAAATACATATCCCTAAACAGTACTCTGGTCGACTGTATAGATTTTCTTTCTTTTCAAAAAAAAAAATTAAATCGAGTGCAGGTAAAAATCTTGTTTTCAGCTGAAATATAAAGTTTAAGATTTAAAGTTTGAATGAATAATATAATTTCTAGAAGTTAAACTAGGCTTTCTTCCACGATGTCTATACATAATAATCAAATGACTAAATACTTTTCAAACTGACTGACGTCTACCTGCATTCTACCTAGAAAAAAGGCTGGAATACTCATAGTTTAAAGTCGATAGAAAAGTCATTATTTTTATTTACTGAAGACTAATTACTATACCTTCATAATCAAGCAATAACAAGGTGAATAGTATTCAGAAAATAAAATTACCAGCAAAAATGCTCATCATGTAAGCCTTTACTTCCCACATTCGGTTGAATTCGTCAAGAAACACGAATGAAAAGATAATTGTATATATATTCCCTTATTTTTGCTAATATATGTTCGCTCTAGTACAACTATGCAGACTGGCAAATACAACTGTATCCAACAAGAGAGGGAAGATTTTCCACCATCAACTTTCCAAGTCAATAAAAATTAATGCATGCTTGAAAGAAATTAGGACTTTAGGATTCACAGCATTTAAATGGAGTGTTCCCAAGCTACTTAAGTAAGGCTGGATGTTGTATTAATATTCTATATCTAAGGTGAATATTAGGCCAATTTGAAAACGCTCTTTAAACAAATGGTCGAAGCTGTTACTATTTCACTAGATTGAGCCTAATGGGACAGAATTATAGATCTCACATTATTACTCAATTTTGTTGAAGTAATTTAACGTTTTTTTAGAGTCTAGTCATTTTGTAACATTAAAAGTGATACCTACATTTCCACCGTCTTCAGGTGATGTCTTTAAAGTATTCACTTAGACATTGACATTTTACACATTTAGATTATTCGCGCAAATTTTACAACTAATTCATTGGCTATCGACATTCAGCGCATTCATGTTAACATTCGAAAAGCAATTTAATATATCTAGATGTTGCTCCGTAGCTGATAAGGAAAAGAAATCGAAGTACTTGTTGACAGCATCAAAATATTCACTAAAATTACTAGTACCAACTAGACATTCCAATTTAACAATTTCCCACCAGAAGATATGCACTTCAAACGGATAGCAACTAATGAACAAGTTCCTTATATAACATACATTTCAAAGTTTACAAAAAGCTTTACACAACTAAACCAACGATTTCCAATAACAAGAAGGCAATTACTGAATTATTCAGCTGGATTTTAATCGTGTACATACACTGTAGATCAGTGTAAAACCTAGGAGGAAATAAAGACACAATTTTCTCTATACTCAGTGTGAAACGCCAATCAAATCCCTGCAGACCAACACTTTAAAATTAACCTAATGCTCACTAGTAACTGACTACAGAACGAAAATCGCCTGGAGTTTTCGTGAGAAGTAGTGAACAGTAGGATTTGGCGAGTTGGCTGTGGGGATAAATACTCTCTCCGATGACAAATGGCAGGTGGTGGCGCTATGTTTAGCAAACTGACAGAGGTTAGAGTTCATGGACTAGCTATTGAATTCCGTCCCAATGGCTGAGTCGTCAACGAGCTGGCCTGGTCACCTACAAGTCCCACCGTTTGATCTGTGGTGGGGAGGTAGGTGAACACTGTTAGAGAGTGTCAAACTAGACCAAAACAGCTCTCCAGTATTCCCTGGTTTTCAGTGGTTCTCTAAATGAAGTTATTTCGTGGTCTAACGTGAAATCACTTAAATCTCTACAAGCCAACACTTGAAAACTACGGGTAATTTTGGCTACAGTGTGACTTGAAAGAGTAAACACATTTGTCTAACAAATAAAATGTCTGCATGTCTTCATATTCATTCTGAAATAAATTATGGGGATCTATTGAATGAATGTGTAAAATTTAATTTACAAATCCCCTGTATTAATGTTTGCCATCAAAGAATCAGCAAAATAGAATTCATAGGGTTTCTTTCAAACAAGTCAATAATTTCTGGATGTATCGATTCTTCCTACTAATTTACAAAACGGCAAACTCATAAACTGAACAGATATTAGTCAGAAGAGATGAGTCTTCGTGCATGTATTCACCATTACTATACACATATTAGGTGATTCGATATGTAGGTCACAAATACATGAACTGTTGGATACAACAGTATTCAAATATCTGTTTGTGGAAAAGCGCCATGTCAATATAAAGTGATATGCATCTGAACATGAGAGCAGGATTAACAGCCGATTGTCGCCAGATATCCAAGATTCACCAGGTTCCCACTAAGTATAAAACACTGACAAATCAGCGTAGACAAAGACCAGATGATTTATCCAGCAAACATTTGATAAAGGCCAGATCACGTGAAAATGATGCTTTTCACCAAAATTAATAACCACAAAGTAACTGCAGTATTTAGGACAAAATCGAAAGTCTTAGACAACAGGAAAGGTGAAAAAACCTAAATAACATCACAAGTGCAAAGCCGACATTTTTGATTTCCCAAATCAACTACTCATGAGTAGATTTCATTGTTAGATGAAATTTCTTCATTAGTCACCACATAAATAAAATATAAGGTATCAAAAAACCTGCAGCAAAACAAAACTAGCAACAACACCACAAATACACATCGCATAATTCCCAGTCAATTCCACCGTAGCAATGATGAGTCTCTGGCCATTCGCATCGCAAACCGGAGCTGTGCATACAAAAGAGAATTACTCAACCAGTCCGAAGATCATGACAACAACTGTTTTGATATTTGATGAATTTATATGGTTAGCATCCCTGCATCTATAATTGTTCAAAATTTTCCGATTCATTAACAAACCATGCAGTGAGGAGCCCACACGATAACATCACGCTCCAGGACACAGCTGAAATGCAATAAAAATGAGGAAACACAAGTTGGTGACATGGAGGAGAATCTCTGAGTTGGAGGAAATGACAGCTACCAGGGAGAAAATAGAAGAGAGGAGAGGAAGATGGTGAAAGAGAAGATGACTCAATGAAAAGATGGACAAGAGAACAGAAGGAGAAGCTGGGTTCACAGTATTCTACACTACACTGAATCAAGAAAGAAGTGAAGAAGAGTGATACGAAGGACAAAAGACAATTCTACTACACACTGACAACTGAATTAGAAAAGTTCCAAGTTAAAGAGACCTTGGAACACTATATGAAATAATCAGGTCTCTATCCAGGAAAAGATCCACCCAGATTATGAAACCAATAAAAGATGCTCAAGGGAACCTGATTGCCAAGGAGGAGAAACAAATCAAACAATGGGCTGATCACTTCAAAGGTCTCTTGAATTGACCCTCATCTGAAACTCGTCCAGAAATACACCACCACCAACAGCACGCACAGAACTGCCTGCCAGGACTACCAGTGGACACCCATCCTCCAACGAAAGCAAAAAATCTTTAATGCGATCAAGCTACTGAATGCCTGCAGCGAAGGCAACAGAACTAGACCGAATTCACCAACCTGAAGCACTGAAAACGGACCGAGAGACTACGGCAGATATGCTGAAGTCATTATTGCAAACGTTTTGGAAGGAAGGAAGGAAAGGTGTCTACCCATTGGGAGGAAGGCTGGCCACCTTGTCAAGCCACAAAATGGCTAACTAGGGCTCTGTAAGAAATGGCGCGGAATCATGCTCTTATCCACGCCAAGTAAAATAAAAGTAAGTCACATCATCCTGGAGAGAATAAAGGATGCAGTGGATACAGAAATCCACCAGACCCACCGGAACAAGCTAGATTCTGGAAAGGCGAAGCATGTGCTGATCAAATTGCAACTCTACGCATCAAAATTCCCATCTTGGTTTAACAAAGGTCCGAATAAAGCTATAATTAGATGAATAATAGCTCAAATCGTCGATACTGACTCGACATCAAATCGACTCTAACAAAGCTTCTAAAGTTATTTATCGCATATCACCCAATCTCTTGCATGGTCTACGAGTACGACTTTACCATACAGCAGAGGCAATCGGAATTCTTCTGAACAAGTCAAATCTGTTTGTTCAGTGGAAATTTGTACAGCCCGTTTCTTTGCCATGGATGGCCAATTATAATTGTATTATTGTTCCCTTGGGTTCCTAGTGGAACATAGGGCTTCAACTGCACGTCTCCACTTGCTTCTGTCTTCCGCTGTACTTTTCACCTGCATCCATGTTAATCCATACTGTTTCAGCTCCTCTTCACACGATCTCCTCCATGTCACCCTTGGACGTCCCACTCGCCGCTTCTCTTTCGGGTTCCACTCGAGCGATGGCCTGACGCGCGATGTCACCCAATGGCCTCCTCAGCGAGTGTCCAATCCATCTCCACTTTCTCCTGCATATTTGTTGAGCGATTGGTTCCTGTTTTGTTTGTTCCCATAGCTTCTTGTTTGTGATTCTTTCCGGCCATCTGATCTTCAGTATAGAACGAAGACAGTTGTTGATAAAGGTCTGCAACAGGCTGTTGGAAATATTGTTTGTGACCCGCCAAGATTCTGATCCGTATAGAAGAACTGACTGACTTGACGTTTGTATTGAAAATCCGAATTTTGTTGTTGATGGTGAGTGACGAAGATTTCCAGATTGGTTTCAGGTTGATGAATGTGTTTCTCGCCTTCCCGATTCTCGATTTGACATTCTCGTCCGTTCCTCCTGTAGTTGAGACAATGCTCCCTAGATAAGTGAAAGAAGTCACCTCTTTCAAATCCCTCCCGTTGATGGTGATTGGCGCTGGATGTTGCTGCTGCTGCTGTTGGTTGGTTGGTCATTTTCATAACCTCCGTCTTGTCTATGTTCACCTGGAGTCCTGTCTTTGCTGCTTCTTCGACCAGTTTGTCGGTTTTCGCTTGCAAGTCTTCGATTTTGTGTGACATCAAACATAAATCATCCACGCGCGAAATCCAGGTCTTCTAGGTTCTTCACGTCGGTCCAGGATATCCCTGTCTTCTCGTTTCCCACTGTCTGACGCATAATCCAGTCCGCCACAATTAGGAATATCATTGGTGATAATAAGCACCCTTGTCTGACTCCTGTGTTTACTCCAAACGCTTCGCTGAGTTTTCCGTAGTGGATCACTTGACATGTGCCATTGTCGTACAGCTGTTGAATAAGGTTGATGAATATTTGGGGTACGCCGTAGTACTCGAGTAGTTTCCAAATTACTTCGCGGTCAACGCTGTCGAAGGCCTTCTCAAAGTCTATGAAGGAAGTTGAGGTAGAGATTTGATTGCCATTCCATGCTTTGTTCGATGATGATGCGTAGAGTTGCGATTTGGTCAGAACATGATTTGCCTTTCCTGAATCCAGCTTGTTCTGGTCGGAGTTCTGTATCCAGTGCGTCCTTTATTCTCTCCAGGATGATGCGACTCAGGATTTTACTTGGCGTCGACAGGAGCATGATTCCTCGCCAGTTCTTGCACAGTCCTAAGTCGCCCTTCTTTGGTAGTTTCACGAGGTAACCTTTCCTCCAATCAGTAGGCATTTTTCCCTCTTTCCAGACCTTTTGCAATAATGGAGTCAGCATATCTGCCGTCGTTTCTGGGTCCGATTTCAGTGCTTCGGGGGTATTCCATCTGGTCTGGGACTTGGTTATCTGATAATAATAATAATAATTTGCTTTATTCCAAAACAGTACTTGTGATGCAGATATAGTGTCCTCAGGTCTGTTTTGCCTGCTGTCTTCTCAGCTTCAGTAGCCAGGTTGTCGTAGAATTGTCTTTTGTCCTTCCTGGCACTCTTCTTCACTTCTTTGTCTAGTGCTGTGTGAGTTGAGCTCAACGTCTCTTTCTCTTGTCCATCTTTCCATTGAATCATTTTCTCTTTCACCATTCTCCTCTCCTCTATTAGCTTCCAAGTGTCCGTTGA
Organism: Trichobilharzia szidati; assembly: GCA_944472155.2. Classification (NCBI taxonomy): domain Eukaryota; kingdom Metazoa; phylum Platyhelminthes; class Trematoda; order Strigeidida; family Schistosomatidae; genus Trichobilharzia; species Trichobilharzia szidati. Next base: position 127,949,034 of record OX235279.1, on the reverse strand, counting down.
GAGCCATCCCTTGTATTGTTTCTTCTTTCTTCCTAGAACCGTTGAACACGTTTCATTAAAAATTACCTTCAGGGAGTTCCAATGGTCTTCCACGGATGATTCCTCAGTGGTGCCACGTAGTGTTTCTTGCTTTGCTCTGACAGTTGCAGTGAAAATGTCCTTTGTGGTTGTGTCTTTCAGTTTTTGCGTGCTGAACCTGCATTGTGGCCTATCCCGAGCTATCCTCGAGGCTTTCAGCTTCACCTTGAATGTCCCTTGTACTAGATAGTGGTCTGAACCCACATCTGCTCCTCTCCTCGATCTTGTATCCAGTAGGCTCCGTCTCCACTTCCTTGAGATTGAAATGAAGTTTATCTGGTTTCTTTTGTGTGTCCATCTGGTGAAATCCATGTCGCCTTGTGTATATCCCTGTGTTTGAACACACTGCCACCAATCACCAAATCATTGAAGGCGCAGAAGTCTGAGGAGAGTTCACCATTGTCGTTCATTTCACCGAGGGCCTCACGACCCATGGTGAGTTCTCTTCCTGTATTGTCTCCTCCCAGTTTCGCATTCATATCACCCATCAGGATTTTGATATCGCTCTTTGGGATGTTGTCCATTACTGTTTGTAGTTGACTGTAGAAATCCTCCTTTTTCTCATGTTCTGAGACGTTTGTAGGCGCATAGCACTGAATGACTGTAACCTTCCTTCCTTTTGAGTTGAACCCGGCTGTCATTATCCTGGAGGAGATTGGTTCCCACTGCATGAGAGCCTTAGCCGCTGTTGGTGACATCATGATGGCTACTCCCTCGGTGTGCTCGTGATCGTCCTCTGGGTGACCGGAGTAGATTGTTGTCTCTCCAGTTGGTAGTTGGCATCTTCCGCATCCATTCCATCTGCTCTCGCAGATTCCCAACACTTCTAATTTATATCTCCTCATTTCTGCGGCTACCTGGGCAGCCTTTCCAGTTTCGTACATTGTACGAATATTCCACGTCCCCATTCTTATTTTTGCTTTCATCGAGAGAAGGCACATCGACTGACTAGCTTCCCGAAGGCTTTCACCAGCCTGTGTCATTTCACTTCCCAGATTTCAGCGAACAATAAGGTCATTGTTTGTATTTGTAGAATCTTTAATATGTTTATGCGCTGAAGTTTCAGTAGAGATTTCGTTGTTTTCGGGGTGGAGTTGCTAGCACCACACCACAACCCCACTCTTTATCCGGGCTTGGGACCGGCTAGAATATTAGTGACCTAGTAATTTAGGCGAGGTTATGGCCAATTAAATAATATGTATTAAGTTTCGAAAAACAATTTTTCCCTTCCTCTTTGTAACTATCTTTTGACTGAGTTAATTTTCACAATTCTGCCTAATTCTATTCACTTGTTTGTATTTTACGTAACTCCTCTGAGTCATCCTTTTCTTCTTAGTCATCATCACTATCTTACAAATTTCCTGATCAAGCAATAACTTGTTGCTAAAGCCTAAGAATCAACTTCTCTTGAATTCCGTAATTAATTTTCACCCCACTTTTAAAACTTACATATCTTGTTACTAATACCCATTAGTTATTTGTTTTGATGACCTATAACCTCTTGATTTCACCACCACCACCCTATACCTATAACCGATTAGGTAAAATGACCAATTGACTGGTAAAACGTTTTGATGTGAAGAACGCTATGTCAGTGTGGAGTCAATGATGCGGGACTAATTGAAAAGGAATATATTTCTTCGCTCAACCTGTTGTTTTTTCTAAATGTGTAAATGCGAATTTGTGAGGCAAAGAATGTAGGTCAAACATCTACCTCAAATTCTTTCATAGACTTCGAAAAGGCCTTCATCAGACAGCGTTGACCGAGAGGTAGTTTGGAAACTACTTGAACACCACGGCGTTCAGTGCTCAAGTCTTTATCAACCTCATTCAACAGCTGGCTATATGACAATGCCATGTGTCAGGTGATCCACAACGGATAACTCAGTGAGGTGTTCGAAGAGAATACAGGCAGGAGTAAGACAAGGCTGTCTGCCTATTATCACCCACGATGATATTCTCAATTGTGATGGACAGGATGAGGCGAGGAGACAGAAATAAGAAGACTCCATCTAGAAGATCAGGATTTCGTAGATCGAAGGAAGGTATATCAGCTGACTGGCTCCATGAAGACTTTGACCAGACCGAATCATTCCGTCTCTCTGATTCAAGCAAGCAGGTATGAGTTTTTGTGAATACAATTTTTGTCGTGTTTCTCAGTTTCTGTAGCGATTAGACTGATTTTTCGGTGTAGGGTGGCTATCCTCACACGTAATGTTCCTTCTTTTCCCGGGCTTAGAACCAGCTAGAAAACCAGTGAACTAGTAAACTAAGCAAGGCTTTTATCCAGTTACTTCGCAGAAATATCAATGCAGTTGATGCATATGTTCTCTTAAGCATATCACACGGGGAATGATAGATGTAAAGGGATCAGTTTATTACCCACCCCTACTACTAGTTTGAAATACATGAAAGTGGAAGTCGTAGTTATTACTGGCATTCTTTACTGCTCATAAACTTGATATCTTACATACTGAAGCATTTTTGAATTTTGTTTTCATTGTAGAAGATCGAATGGAGGATTGTTATACAATTCTTAGAGCGCAAGCACATTTTCTGCGTGCTTTAATGGCCTACGTGTATGAGGAATGAAAACGGCAAGGTTGTCGTCAGGAGACTTGTTTTCTACTGTTGCGCTTTCACTAGATGTGTTATTTTCATACATTTTGATATTGCTCATCATTGTTTCTGAAGATAATGTCATACCAAAATTAGGATCACTTTCCATTTGAACATGTTTTGTTATTATATGTTGACAATTTGTTCTATGTGTTTGAGGTTCTTTTGCATACAAGTGTTCACTTACTTGCTTTACTGTTTGAAAATGTTCGCGACAATTTTGAATTTGAATCAATGAAGTGTTCTCAATGGCTTGAGATGTTCTTACAGTTAGTTCTTCTTGATCGATACACATTATGACAGGACTGTGTGTGCGAAGTAACTAGACTAGCCACTTCTTATTGTGTCTATGGATTGAACTGCTCCTGAGGAGCCAGTCATGTTTTGCTGGCTCAGGACACCACACCTATCAGTGCTACTAAATAACGGTGTGGTTAAAACCGTGAACAGTTTTGAATTAGGTCACCTCGTTCAAACAGGCCATAAAGCTAGCATTGGAGACTCCTCCTGTTTCACCTATGGGGTATGGAACAAATTAACAAAGGCTATTGGATACCGAACACTCCAGATGGCCAACGCCACTATAATTCGCTTAAATCAGCCGGAGGGAGCTGTGTGTGCAAATAACGGGTCTGGTCACTGTTACCAGCCTGGGCTTGTTGTGAAACGGATAAATTTATAAATTCTGTATTACTTTCCTTAAGTTATCCGACATTCATTTCTAGTGTTATCCTTATCACTTATGTTATCACTTGCAGATGCTTTTGAACCGCTGTCTATCGATATTATTGATTCACAGTTGATTTCATAATTAAGAAAAAAAAGAAACAACATTAATGATGTTATTTACAATCATTGTTTAATTATTTTGGTCATATAACTTTATAACATTATGAGTAAGTTATTGAAAATCATATTCCTTGTTCATTCATGAGTTTTCTAAAGTTTCCAGTGAGCATCTCCAATCAGTTGAATAACAGTGATAATAATAAAAATAAATATATTGGTTGTCGTTTACCACCTGAGTAATCCAAAATGTTATAGCTATTTATACTTTACTATGTTCTCCTCCTTCCATATCAATGCTAATTTTGTTAGTATCAATCACTATTACTGCATGTGTTTTTTATGGTGTAGCAACTTGAATTGATAATCGTTTTTACCAGGAATTCTAATTCGCTATTGTATATCAGTTATCTGTCAAAGACGTTTCTACAATTGTATAATTTCTTTCTATTAAACTAACTTCTGGTGCTTATATAAGGAAAACACATAAGTCAGTGAATATCTCTTTTCGATATCAAGAGGAATATGAAAAGAGGATTAGTAGGAAGCGGCGAAGTGTGATTCTGTCTATTAAAGTGGAAAACGACACAATGAAACAAACAAATTACAGTAGGTCATCTTTTGGATAAGACGGTGAAAATCTCGATGTCTGGAGAACTGTTTATGATATGTCTGCTCTGAACATGCAAGTAAATCCAGTGAAAAATCTAAATGGGTCATTATAAATTATTCAAATCAATCTCAGCATGTTTAAGAAAAATCAAGAGAAGATTTTTCTGAGCGTTTCTCTGTGTAAGCCACAGCTTTGTCAGACGAATTATTCGGATATTTTCTCAAAAACACACACTGTGATTAATTTCAATAATTTATAATGAATGAATGAATGAATCAATGTGACGTGGCGCTGAAATTATTCCACGAAGTTCGTAACACCTACATCTACGGTCTGGAAACTTATAATCGAAATAGGTCGGTCGATGTAAACGGCGCTAGCAAATATACATTTGAGTAGTTCAATTATTTCGACCATGAGGAAGGATATTTTCAAAGACGTGAAAAACACACATTAGGAAACGAATACAACTGAAGCCTTATTTTGATTGACCCTGTATTAGTTAAAGGTGACAAAGTACAGTCTTCTTGGGCACAGATGCTAGGATGTTGTGGTTGCTATTCTCCTATGTTATGTTATATTTCAGGAAATAATATATCTGCAATTTTCTAAATCCGAGTGGATTTTCCCATTTCTTCGAGGGTGACTAATTGTACTTGTTCATTACTGCTGTGTATCTCACTCACTCACTCACTCACTCACTCACTCATTCACTCACTCACTCACTCACTGATTCACTCACTTACTATACCTGAGTGATGTCATCACCTCGTAAGCTCGTTTCATTGTTCGCCTGTTCCGAGTACAAGTCTCAGTACTGGAAATCACTTCCTAATTCAACTAGAAAACTGTGAAGAGAGCAGATATTCTACACACATGTAATCGATTCAAACAGATAAGATCACATGATATCCCTGAATAAATTAAAATAGCAGATATGAAGAAGTAAAGTACAATAAGTCATAGTCAGGCGAATAAGATCAACAGTTCCACCTTCTTTTAAAAACAAATGTATTAACTAATCAAGTGAAGGTGGTTTTTGTTTGTTTTTTTTTGGTCAGACAAATAAATAGGCATGACTCATCCATCTTAGGATAAATATGCTAACAGTGTGAACGTGATTTCATATATTTATGGATCAGTACAGTTTTTCATTAACATTTTTTCATCAAGACAGATGACTAAGCTTGACAACGCTGCACACACCTACAAATAGAGAGAGAACACGTAAGAGAGCACACATATATTCAATGAAGCTACTGATTGATAAGTGTCCCGTAATTTGATGTAAAATATTGTCTATTGTCTTATCCTTTGCTTGCTTTGACTACTCTCTCTCTCTCCATCTGTTTTTGTCAGTGTGTGGCGTTGTGAGCTTAGTCGTCAGTCTTAAGAAGAAGGAGAAAAAAACAAGTAAAATCTACGCTGACCCATAAATACCGTAAATAATATTCACACTGTTAGCATATTGATCCTAAGATGGATGAGTCATGCCTAATTATTTGTCTGACCAAAAAAAAGAAAGAGGCCTTCACTTGATTAGTTAATACATTTGTTTTTAAAAGAAAGTGAAACTGTTGATCTTATTCGTCTGACTATGACCTATTGTACCTGTTCATTTCTGCTGTGAACCAGAGTATATTTCTGAGTTACCATTGCATCCTAATGGTTTTTCACAGAATATCTGTTTGCACTTTGGTTATATGGCGATAAGACGAGATGACTAGGACGACTGTTGTTGTTAGTCTTGTCTGATTCCTAGTGGAGGTTCTAGTTTCTGCATAATGCTTAATTTGGTACTTGGTAGAATAATTGCGAAGCAGGACAACAGCTCAGTCAGATGAAAGTCGGGACTAGTATAAAGAATGAACAGGTTTTGTTGAATCCGTCAATCGCCGAGAGGAGAATAATTTAACGATTGCTCAGACATTTTAATGAAAAGATCTGCTGTGGAATGACTTTCCCACAAGGACACGTTCACTTCACACGGATAGCAACTAATGAACAAGTTCCTTATATAATATACATTTCAAAGTTTACAAAAAGCTTTACACAACTAAACCAACGATTTCCAATAACAAGAAGGCAATTACTGAATTATTCAGCTGGATTTTAATCGTGTACATACACTGTAGATCAGTGTAAAACCTAGGAGGAAATAAAGACACAATTTTCTCTATACTCAGTGTGAAACGCCAATCAAATCCCTGCAGACCAACACTTTAAAATTAACCTAATGCTCACTAGTAACTGACTACAGAACGAAAATCGCCTGGAGTTTTCGTGAGAAGTAGTGAACAGTAGGATTTGGCGAGTTGGCTGTGGGGATAAATACTCTCTCCGATGACAAATGGCAGGTGGTGGCGCTATGTTTAGCAAACTGACAGAGGTTAGAGTTCATGGACTAGCTATTGAATTCCGTCCCAATGGCTGAGTCGTCAACGAGCTGGCCTGGTCACCTACAAGTCCCACCGTTCGATCTGTGGTGGGGAGGTAGGTGAACACTGTTAGAGAGTGTCAAACTAGACCAAAACAGCTCTCCAGTATTCCCTGGTTTTCAGTGGTTCTCTAAATGAAGTTATTTCGTGGTCTAACGTGAAATCACTTAAATCTCTACAAGCCAACACTTGAAAACTACGGGTAATTTTGGCTACAGTGTGACTTGAAAGAGTAAACACATTTGTCTAACAAATAAAATGTCTGCATGTCTTCATATTCATTCTGAAATAAATTATGGGGATCTATTGAATGAATGTGTAAAATTTAATTTACAAATCCCCTGTATTAATGTTTGCCATCAAAGAATCAGCAAAATAGAATTCATAGGGTTTCTTTCAAATAAGTCAATAATTTCTGGATGTATCGATTCTTCCTAGTAATTTACAAAACGGAAAATTCATAGACTGAACAGATATTAGTCAGAAGAGATGAGTCTTCGTGCATGTATTCACCATTACTGTACACATATTAGGTGATTCGATATGTAGGTCTCAAATACATGAACTGTTGGATACAACAGTATTCAAATATCTGTTTGTGGAAAAGCGCCAAGTCAATATAAAGTGATATGCGTCTGAACATGAGAGCAGGATTAACAGACGATTGTCGCCAGATATCCAAGATTCACCAGGTTCCCACTAAGTATAAAACACTGACAAATCAGCGTAGACAAAGACCAGATGATTTATCCAGCAAACATTTGATAAAGGCCAGATCACGTGAAAATGATGCTTTTCACCAAAATTAATAACCACAAAGTAACTGCAGTATTTAGGACAAAATCGAAAGTCTTAGACAATAGGAAAAGTGAAAAAACCTAAATAACATCACAAGTGCAAAGCCGACATTTTTGATTTCCCAAATCAACTACTCATGAGTAGATTTCATTGTTAGATGAAATTTCTTCATTAGTCACCACATAAATAAAATATAAGGTATCAAAAAACCTGCAGCAAAACAAAACTAGCAACAACACCACAAATACACATCGCATAATTCCCAGTCAATTCCACCGTAGCAATGATGAGTCTCTGGCCATTCGCATCGCAAACCGGAGCTGTGCATACAAAAGAGAATTACTCAACCAGTCCGAAGATCATGACAACAACTGTTTTGATATTTGATGAATTTATATGGTTAGCATCCCTGCATCTATAATTGTTCAAAATTTTCCGATTCATTAACAAACCATGCAGTGAGGAGCCCACACGATAACATCACGCTCCAGGACACAGCTGAAATGCAATAAAAATGAGGAAACACAAGTTGGTGACATGGAGGAGAATCTCTGAGTTGGGGGAAATGACAGCTACCAGGAAGAAAATAGAAGAGAAGAGAGGAGAGGAGAGGAGAGGAAGGTGGTGAAAGAGAAGATGACTCAATGAAAAGATGGACAAGAGAACAGAAGGAGAAGCTGGGTTCACAGTATTCTACACTACACTGAATCAAGAAAGAAGTGAAGAAGAGTGATACGAAGGACAAAAGACAATTCTACTACACACTGACAACTGAATTAGAAAAGTTCCAAGTAAAAGAGACCTTGGAACACTATATGAGATAATCAGGACTCAATCCAGGAAAAGATCAAATCATATGATGAAACCAACAAAAGATGCTCAAGGGAAACTAATTTCCAAGGAGGAGAAACAAATCAAACAATGGGCTGATCACTTCAAAGGTCTCTTGAATTGACCCTCATCTGAAACTCGTCCAGAAATACACCACCACCAACAGCACGCACAGAACTGCCTGCCAGGACTACCAGTGGACACCCATCCTCCAACGAAAGCAAAAAATCCTTAATGCGATCAAGCTACTGAATGCCTGCAGCGAAGGCAACAGAACTAGACCGAATTCACCAACCTGAAGCACTGAAAACGGACCGAGAGACTACGGCAGATATGCTGAAGTCATTATTGCAAACGTTTTGGAAGGAAGGAAGGAAAGGTGTCTACCGATTGGGAGGAAGGCTGGCCACCTTGTCAAGCCACAAAATGGCTAACTAGGGCTCTGTAAGAAATGGCGCGGAATCATGCTCTTGTCCACGCCAAGTAAAATAAAAGTAAGTCACATCATCCTGGAGAGAATAAAGGATGCAGTGGATACAGAAATCCACCAGCCCCACCGGAACAAGCTGGATTCTGGAAAGGTGAAGCATTGATTAACCAAATTGCAACTCTACGCATCAAAATTCCCATCTTGGTTTAACAAAGGTCCGAATAAAGCTATAAGCAGATTAATAATAGCTCATATCGTCGATACTGACTCGACATCAAGTCGAATCTAACAAAACTTCTAAAGTTATTTATCGCATATCACCCAATCTCTTGCATGGTCTACGAGTACGACTTTACCATACAGCAGAGGCAATCGGAATTCTTCTGAACAAGTCAAATCTGTTTGTTCAGTGGAAATTTGTACAGCCCGTTTCTTTGCCATGGATGGCCAACTAAATAATATGTATTAACTTTTGAAAAACAATTTTTCCCTTCCTCTTTGTAACTATCTTTTGACTGAGTTAATTTTTACAATTCTACCTAATTCTATTCACTTGTTTGTATTTTACGTAACTCCTCTGAGTCATCCTATTCTTCTTAGTCATCATCACTATCTTACAAATTTCCTGATCAAGCAATAACTTGTTGCTAAAGCCTAAGAATCAACTTCTCTTGAATTCCATAATTAATTTTCACCCCACTTTTAAAACTTACATATCTTGTTACTAATACCCATTAGTTATTTGTTTTGATGACCTATAACCTCTTGATTTCACCACCACCACCCTATACCTATAACCGATTAGGTAAAATGACCAATTGACTGGTAAAACGTTTTGATGTGAAGAACGCTATGTCAGTGTGGAGTCAATGATGCGGGACTAATTGAAAAGGAATATATTTCTTCGCTCAACCTGTTGTTTTTTCTAAATGTGTAAATGCGAATTTGTGAGGCAAAGAATGTAGGTCAAACATCTACCTCAAATTCTTTCATAGACTTCGAAAAGGCCTTCATCAGACAGCGTTGACCGAGAGGTAGTTTGGAAACTACTTGAACACCACGGCGTTCAGTGCTCAAGTCTTTATCAACCTCATTCAACAGCTGGCTATATGACAATGCCATGTGTCAGGTGATCCACAACGGATAACTCAGTGAGGTGTTCGAAGAGAATACAGGCAGGAGTAAGACAAGGCTGTCTGCCTATTATCACCCACGATGATATTCTCAATTGTGATGGACAGGATGAGGCGAGGAGACAGAAATAAGAAGACTCCATCTAGAAGATCAGGATTTCGTAGATCGAAGGAAGGTATATCAGCTGACTGGCTCCATGAAGACTTTGACCAGACCGAATCATTCCGTCTCTCTGATTCAAGCAAGCAGGTATGAGTTTTTGTGAATACAATTTTTGTCGTGTTTCTCAGTTTCTGTAGCGATTAGACGGATTTTTCGGTGTAGGGTGGCTATCCTCACACGTAATGTTCCTTCTTTTCCCGGGCTTAGAACCAGGTAGAAAACCAGTGAACTAGTAAACTAAGCAAGGCTTTTATCCAGTTACTTCGCAGAAATATCAATGCAGTTGATGCATATGTTCTCTTAAGCATATCACACGGGGAATGATAGATGTAAAGGGATCAGTTTATTATCCGCCCCTACTACTAGTTTGAAATACATGAAAATGGAAGTCGTAGTTATTAGTGGCATTCTTTACTGCTCATAAACTTGATATCTTACATACTGAAGCATTTTTGAATTTTGTTTTCATTGTAGAAGATCGAATGGAGGATTGTTATACAATTCTTAGAGCGCAAGCACATTTTCTGCGTGCTTTAATGGCCTACGTGTATGAGGAATGAAAACGGCAAGGTTGTCGTCAGGAGACTTGTTTTCTACTGTTGCGCTTTCACTAGATGTGTTATTTTCATACATTTTGATATTGCTCATCATTGTTTCTGAAGATAATGTCATACCAAAATTAGGATCACTTTCCATTTGAACATGTTTTGTTATTATATGTTGACAATTTGTTCTATGTGTTTGAGGTTCTTTTGCATACAAGTGTTCACTTACTTGCTTTACTGTTTGAAAATGTTCGCGACAATTTTGAATTTGAATCAATGAAGTGTTCTCAATGGCTTGAGATGTTCTTACAGTTAGTTCTTCTTGATCGATACACATTATGACAGGACTGTGTGTGCGAAGTAACTAGACTAGCCACTTCTTATTGTGTCTATGGATTGAACTGCTCCTGAGGAGCCAGTCATGTTTTGCTGGCTCAGGACACCACACCTATCAGTGCTACTAAATAACGGTGTGGTTAAAACCGTGAACAGTTTTGAATTAGGTCACCTCGTTCGAACAGGCCATAAAGCTAGCATTGGAGACTCCTCCTGTTTCACCTATGGGGTATGGAACAAATTAACAAAGGCTATTGGATACCGAACACTCCAGATGGCCAACGCCACTATAATTCGCTTAAATCAGCCGGAGGGAGCTGTGTGTGCAAATAACGGGTCTGGTCACTGTTACCAGCCTGGGCTTGTTGTGAAACGGATAAATTTATAAATTCTGTATTACTTTCCTTAAGTTATCCGACATTCATTTCTAGTGTTATCCTTATCACTTATGTTATCACTTGCAGATGCTTTTGAACCGCTGTCTATCGATATTATTGATTCACAGTTGATTTCATAATTAAGAAAAAAAAGAAACAACATTAATGATGTTATTTACAATCATTGTTTAATTATTTTGGTCATATAACTTTATAACATTATGAGTAAGTTATTGAAAATCATATTCCTTGTTCATTCATGAGTTTTCTAAAGTTTCCAGTGAGCATCTCCAATCAGTTGAATAACCGTGATAATAATAAAAATAAATATATTGGTTGTTGTTTACCACCTGAGTAATCCAAAATGTTATAGCTATTTATACTTTACTATGTTCTCCTCCTTCCATATCAATGCTAATTTTGTTAGTATCAATCACTATTACTGCATGTGTTTTTTATGGTGTAGCAACTTGAATTGATAATCGTTTTTACCAGGAATTCTAATTCGCTATTGTATATCAGTTATCTGTCAAAGACGTTTCTACAATTGTATAATTTCTTTCTATTAAACTAACTTCTGGTGCTTATATAAGGAAAACACATAAGTCAGTGAATATCTCTTTTCGATATCAAGAGGAATATGAAAAGAGGATTAGTAGGAAGCGGCGAAGTGTGATTCTGTCTATTAAAGTGGAAAACGACACAATGAAACAAACAAATTACAGTAGGTCATCTTTTGGATAAGACGGTGAAAATCTCGATGTCTGGAGAACTGTTTATGATATGTCTGCTCTGAACATGCAAGTAAATCCAGTGAAAAATCTAAATGGGTCATTATAAATTATTCAAATCAATCTCAGCATGTTTAAGAAAAATCAAGAGAAGATTTTTCTGAGCGTTTCTCTGTGTAAGCCACAGCTTTGTCAGACGAATTATTCGGATATTTTCTCAAAAACACACACTGTGATTAATTTCAATAATTTATAATGAATGAATGAATGAATCAATGTGACGTGGCGCTGAAATTATTCCACGAAGTTCGTAACACCTACATCTACGGTCTGGAAACTTATAATCGAAATAGGTCGGTCGATGTAAACGGCGCTAGCAAATATACATTTGAGTAGTTCAATTATTTCGACCATGAGGAAGGATATTTTCAAAGACGTGAAAAACACACATTAGGAAATGAATACAACTGAAGCCTTATTTCGATTGACCCTGTATTAGTTAAAGGTGACAAAGTACAGTCTTCTTGGGCACAGATGCTAGGATGTTGTGGTTGCTATTCTCCTATGTTATGTTATATTTCAGGAAATAATATATCTGCAATTTTCTAAATCCGAGTGGATTTTCCCATTTCTTCGAGGGTGACTAATTGTACTTGTTCATTACTGCTGTGTATCTCACTCACTCACTCACTCACTCACTCACTCACTCATTCACTCACTCACTCACTCACTGATTCACTCACTTACTATACCTGAGTGATGTCATCACCTCGTAAGCTCGTTTCATTGTTCGCCTGTTCCGAGTACAAGTCTCAGTACTGGAAATCACTTCCTAATTCAACTAGAAAACTGTGAAGAGAGCAGATATTCTACACACATGTAATCGATTCAAACAGATAAGATCACATGATATCCCTGAATAAATTAAAATAGCAGATATGAAGAAGTAAAGTACAATAAGTCATAGTCAGGCGAATAAGATCAACAGTTCCACCTTCTTTTAAAAACAAATGTATTAACTAATCAAGTGAATGTGGTTTTTGTTTGTTTTTTTTTGGTCAGACAAATAAATAGGCATGACTCATCCATCTTAGGATAAATATGCTAACAGTGTGAACGTGATTTCATATATTTGTGGATCAGTACAGTTTTTCATTAACATTTTTTCATCAAGACAGATGACTAAGCTTGACAACGCTGCACACACCTACAAATAGAGAGAGAACACGTAAGAGAGCACACATATATTCAATGAAGCTACTGATTGATAAGTGTCCCGTAATTTGATGTAAAATATTGTCTATTGTCTTATCCTTTGCTTGCTTTGACTACTCTCTCTCTCTCCATCTGTTTTTGTCAGTGTGTGGCGTTGTGAGCTTAGTCGTCAGTCTTAAGAAGAAGGAGAAAAAAACAAGTAAAATCTACGCTGACCCATAAATACCGTAAATAATATTCACACTGTTAGCATATTGATCCTAAGATGGATGAGTCATGCCTAATTATTTGTCTGACCAAAAAAAAGAAAGAGGCCTTCACTTGATTAGTTAATACATTTGTTTTTAAAAGAAAGTGAAACTGTTGATCTTATTCGTCTGACTATGACCTATTGTACCTGTTCATTTCTGCTGTGAACCAGAGTATATTTCTGAGTTACCATTGCATCCTAATGGTTTTTCACAGAATATCTGTTTGCACTTTGGTTATATGGCGATAAGACGAGATGACTAGGACGACTGTTGTTGTTAGTCTTGTCTGATTCCTAGTGGAGGTTCTAGTTTCTGCATAATGCTTAATTTGGTACTTGGTAGAATAATTGCGAAGCAGGACAACAGCTCAGTCAGATGAAAGTCGGGACTAGTATAAAGAATGAACAGGTTTTGTTGAATCCGTCAATCGCCGAGAGGAGAATAATTTAACGATTGCTCAGACATTTCAATGAACAGATCTGCAGTGGAATGACTTTCCCACAAGGACACGTTCACTTCAAACGGATAGCAACTAATGAACAAGTTCCTTATATAATATACATTTCAAAGTTTACAAAAAGCTTTACACAACTAAACCAACGATTTCCAATAACAAGAAGGCAATTACTGAATTATTCAGCTGGATTTTAATCGTGTACATACACTGTAGATCAGTGTAAAACCTAGGAGGAAATAAAGACACAATTTTCTCTATACTCAGTGTGAAACGCCAATCAAATCCCTGCAGACCAACACTTTAAAATTAACCTAATGCTCACTAGTAACTGACTACAGAACGAAAATCGCCTGGAGTTTTCGTGAGAAGTAGTGAACAGTAGGATTTGGCGAGTTGGCTGTGGGGATAAATACTCTCTCCGATGACAAATGGCAGGTGGTGGCGCTATGTTTAGCAAACTGACAGAGGTTAGAGTTCATGGACTAGCTATTGAATTCCGTCCCAATGGCTGAGTTGTCAACGAGCTGGCCTGGTCACCTACAAGTCCCACCGTTCGATCTGTGGTGGGGAGGTAGGTGAACACTGTTAGAGAGTGTCAAACTAGACCAAAACAGCTCTCCAGTATTCCCTGGTTTTCAGTGGTTCTCTAAATGAAGTTATTTCGTGGTCTAACGTGAAATCACTTAAATCTCTACAAGCCAACACTTGAAAACTACGGGTAATTTTGGCTACAGTGTGACTTGAAAGAGTAAACACATTTGTCTAACAAATAAAATGTCTGCATGTCTTCATATTCATTCTGAAATAAATTATGGGGATCTATTGAATGAATGTGTAAAATTTAATTTACAAATCCCCTGTATTAATGTTTGCCATCAAAGAATCAGCAAAATAGAATTCATAGGGTTTCTTTCAAATAAGTCAATAATTTCTGGATGTATCGATTCTTCCTAGTAATTTACAAAACGGAAAATTCATAGACTGAACAGATATTAGTCAGAAGAGATGAGTCTTCGTGCATGTATTCACCATTACTGTACACATATTAGGTGATTCGATATGTAGGTCTCAAATACATGAACTGTTGGATACAACAGTATTCAAATATCTGTTTGTGGAAAAGCGCCAAGTCAATATAAAGTGATATGCGTCTGAACATGAGAGCAGGATTAACAGACGATTGTCGCCAGATATCCAAGATTCACCAGGTTCCCACTAAGTATAAAACACTGACAAATCAGCGTAGACAAAGACCAGATGATTTATCCAGCAAACATTTGATAAAGGCCAGATCACGTGAAAATGATGCTTTTCACCAAAATTAATAACCACAAAGTAACTGCAGTATTTAGGACAAAATCGAAAGTCTTAGACAACAGGAAAGGTGAAAAAACCTAAATAACATCACAAGTGCAAAGCCGACATTTTTGATTTCCCAAATCAACTACTCATGAGTAGATTTCATTGTTAGATGAAATTTCTTCATTAGTCACCACATAAATAAAATATAAGGTATCAAAAAACCTGCAGCAAAACAAAACTAGCAACAACACCACAAATACACATCGCATAATTCCCAGTCAATTCCACCGTAGCAATGATGAGTCTCTGGCCATTCGCATCGCAAACCGGAGCTGTGCATACAAAAGAGAATTACTCAACCAGTCCGAAGATCATGACAACAACTGTTTTGATATTTGATGAATTTATATGGTTAGCATCCCTGCATCTATAATTGTTCAAAATTTTCCGATTCATTAACAAACCATGCAGTGAGGAGCCCACACGATAACATCACGCTCCAGGACACAGCTGAAATGCAATAAAAATGAGGAAACACAAGTTGGTGACATGGAGGAGAATCTCTGAGTTGGGGGAAATGAAAGATACCAGGAAGAAAATAGAAGAGAAAGAGGAGAGAGAGGAGAGGAGAGGAGAGGAGAGGAAGGTGGTGAAAGAGAAGATGACTCAATGAAAAGATGGACAAGAGAACAGAAGGAGAAGCTGGGTTCACAGTATTCTACACTACACTGAATCAAGAAAGAAGTGAAGAAGAGTGATACGAAGGACAAAAGACAATTCTACTACACACTGACAACTGAATTAGAAAAGTTCCAAGTAAAAGAGACCTTGGAACACTATATGAGATAATCAGGACTCAATCCAGGAAAAGATCAAATCATATGATGAAACCAACAAAAGATGCTCAAGGGAAACTAATTTCCAAGAAGGAGGAACAAATCAAACAATGGGCTGATCACTTCAAAGGTCTCTTGAATTGACCCTCATCTGAAACTCGTCCAGAAATACACCACCACCAACAGCACGCACAGAACTGCCTGCCAGGACTACCAGTGGACACCCATCCTCCAACGAAAGCAAAAAATCCTTAATGCGATCAAGCTACTGAATGCCTGCAGCGAAGGCAACAGAACTAGACCGAATTCACCAACCTGAAGCACTGAAAACGGACCGAGAGACTACGGCAGATATGCTGAAGTCATTATTGCAAACGTTTTGGAAGGAAGGAAGGAAAGGTGTCTACCCATTGGGAGGAAGGCTGGCCACCTTGTCAAGCCACAAAATGGCTAACTAGGGCTCTGTAAGAAATGGCGCGGAATCATGCTCTTGTCCACGCCAAGTAAAATAAAAGTAAGTCACATCATCCTGGAGAGAATAAAGGATGCAGTGGATACAGAAATCCACCAGCCCCACTGGAACAAGCTGGATTCTGGAAAGGTGAAGCATTGATTAACCAAATTGCAACTCTACGCATCAAAATTCCCATCTTGGTTTAACAAAGGTCCGAATAAAGCTATAAGCAGACTAATAATAGCTCATATCGTCGATACTGACTCGACATCAAGTCGAATCTAACAAAACTTCTAAAGTTATTTATCGCATATCACCCAATCTCTTGCATGGTCTACGAGTACGACTTTACCATACAGCAGAGGCAATCGGAATTCTTCTGAACAAGTCAAATCTGTTTGTTCAGTGGAAATTTGTACAGCCCGTTTCTTTGCCATGGATGGCCAACTAAATAATATGTATTAACTTTTGAAAAACAATTTTTCTCTTCCTCTTTGTAACTATCTTTTGACTGAGTTAATTTTTACAATTCTACCTAATTCTATTCACTTGTTTGTATTTTACGTAACTCCTCTGAGTCATCCTATTCTTCTTAGTCATCATCACTATCTTACAAATTTCCTGATCAAGCAATAACTTGTTGCTAAAGCCTAAGAATCAACTTCTCTTGAATTCCATAATTAATTTTCACCCCACTTTTAAAACATACATATCTTGTTACTAATACCCATTAGTTATTTGTTTTGATGACCTATAACCTCTTGATTTCACCACCACCACCCTATACCTATAACCGATTAGGTAAAATGACCAATTGACTGGTAAAACGTTTTGATGTGAAGAACGCTATGTCAGTGTGGAGTCAATGATGCGGGACTAATTGAAAAGGAATATATTTCTTCGCTCAACCTGTTGTTTTTTCTAAATGTGTAAATGCGAATTTGTGAGGCAAAGAATGTAGGTCAAACATCTACCTCAAATTCTTTCATAGACTTCGAAAAGGCCTTCATCAGACAGCGTTGACCGAGAGGTAGTTTGGAAACTACTTGAACACCACGGCGTTCAGTGCTCAAGTCTTTATCAACCTCATTCAACAGCTGGCTATATGACAATGCCATGTGATTGCGCTTTAAGAATTGTATAACAATCTTCCATTCGATCTTCTACAATGAAAACAAAATTCAAAAAAGCTTCAGTATGTAAGATATCAAGTTTATGAGCAGTAAAGAATGCCACTAATAACTACGATTTCCACTTTCATGTATTTCAAACTAGTAGTAGGGGCGGATAATAAACTGATCCCTTTACATCTATCATTCCTCGTCTGTGAGAGCAGGTGGCGTGGATGTGCACTCTCCAAATTGTCAACTGGCGAGTTGACAACCCACTCCGTCAACCCAGACGACAACCGACAAGCACACTGAGGCAATCAATGGCTATCATGATGTCATCAACATCAGCCAAAGCTCTTATCCAGTAGGAACCAATCTCACCCTCTGGGATAATGACAGCAAGAGTCAACTCAGAAGCAAGCAAAGCTACCATCTTCCAATGTTACACCCGAATCGCATCTGGCGGACATACCAATAATCTGATAGATTTCATCTTGATTTCAAAGAAGTGGAAACACAGCCTGCTGATAACAAACGCAAGGAGGAGGGAGTGCAGATGTGGCTCAGATCATTATCTAGTTAGTTCAGGAGAAATTCAAGGTCAGTGCTGAGAGGCATCAAAGTGACTAGAGATAGACCACAAATCAAGTTCAATACCCAGAAACTGAAGAACAAGACTAGACCAAACGCCTTCACTGCAGTCACCAAAGTAAAGTTGGAGACATTAGCCACCAGCACCACTGAGAAAACCTGTGTAGAATAATATTGGAATTTTCCGAAAGTGATGCTCAAGTGAACGTGTACAAATATTTTATTGAGAAAGAAGAGGCAAGTAAAGGAATGTCTTTCTACAGACACCTGGAAGCTAATAGAAGATAATTTGAAATATTCATTTCTCGAATCGAACTCAAAATGGGCAACGAAAGTTAGTAAAGCAGGAATCAATGAATTCATCAAATTTCAGTAGAACTATTCAGCTGGATACCCGATATATATACGGATATATACATATATATATATGTATATGTATACCTTCAGAAATCATTAGGACACATAAGATCGCTAAGATATTGAGAATTTCAAACTAAATAATATTGATAAGAATAATGACAATTAATTATAATAATAATAGTAATAATAATAACAATAATAATAACGACAAAACGAGTCAAGACAACGTTAATGATACATGACAATTTTACATGAATTAGAAATAGTTATAATAAGAGATAGAATAAAACATTTGATAATAACAGTTAACAAATCAAACATATTACCATGGTAGATTCAGAGTGACTGCTGTCTCCTTTCGAATACAGAGACCTGGTTTATAAACTCTAATTGCATAAGCTTCCACAATCGAAAGCATCTCCCTGTACTGTTTGTCTGCTGACAACGGGGAATGATTTGACAGCGTCAATATCATGTGCATAATTCAAAAGATGCTTTTTTATTGGACTTTTAGGCACTTCGACTCCACATGTTTTCAACCACCTTGGCAAATGCTCCATCATGCGAGAAGACAGTCGCCTTTCTGTACGACCTATGCATATGCTTTCACAAAGACACTCAATAGGATTGTGAAACAGGAGATGAACCAATGCAAAGATGGACAACAGAAGGAGATGAGCCCAATGTACACGCCAGTGAATAGTGCATGGGAAGACAGCAGATAATTCTATGACACACTGGGAACTGAAGCAGAACAGGCAACACGCACGAGAGACCTCGGACCTCAGACCATATCAGATAATCAGGTCTCTGTCCGAGAAATGAACAAAACAGATGAAACCAACCAGACACAGTGAAGTAAATCGATCGTCACCTGAAACTTGTTCAGAAATACCACCGACAGCACACACTGAACTGCCAGTGGACACCAATCGTCCAACAAAGTCAGAAGTCTGGAATACGATCGAGCTACTGAAGTCCACGAAGGCAGGAAGGCAGCAGGACCGAAATCCCTTCGGAAACATTGATGGCGAACCCAGAGACCACAGAGGATACGCTCAAGCCCCTATTGCAAACTGTTTGAAAGGAAGGAAAGGTTTCTGCTGGTTGGAAGAAAGGCTGGCCACCTTGTCAAAATATCGAGGGACAGCGACTTAGGCCTTTGCAAAAACTGGCGCGGAATCATGCTCTTATCCACGCCAAGTAAAATAAAAGTAAGTCACATCATCCTGGAGAGAATAAAGGATGCAGTGGATACAGAAATCCACCAGCCCCACCGGAACAAGCTGGATTCTGGAAAGGCGAAGCATGTGCTGATCAAATTGCAACTCTACCTATCAAACTTTCTATTTTGGTTTAACGAATGTTGGAATACAGCTAAACGCAGCTCAATACTACCTCACCTCCTCAATACTGACTCGACATCAAGTCGAATCTAACAAAACTTCTAAAGTTATTTATCGCATATCACCCAATCTCTCGCATGGTCTACGAGTACGACTTTACCATACAGCAGAGGCAATCGGAATTCTTCTGAACAAGTCAAATCTGTTTGTTCAGTGGAAATTTGTACAGCCCGTTTCTTTGCCATGGATGGCCAACTAAATAATATGTATTAACTTTTGAAAAACAATTTTTCCCTTCCTCTTTGTAACTATCTTTTAATTAGTTAGGATCACAGTTTACTTTATGTATGTCCGAACGAACTTACTTTCAATAGCTTGATAAAACTTTGCCACTAGGTGTATGATATTCATTGGGAAATACAAAACACATTAGTTATATTTTACTTCATCGAAATGTCTCAAACACGTGATAAAAATGCTCAAATTGTAAATAGGACGGTGAAGGTTGGTAAGTGTTGACAAGGGTTGAGCAATATGAAAGACACCCGAGAAACACAGGATGTCAATGAGACGGTACGGAGAGAGACGTGTCCAAAAAAATAAATTATGTAATAGGTAGAAAGAGTAAATAAATGTTTGGTTAAGATGTCTTCGAAAAATTCAAAACCAAAATAGCATTATTATTAACCAATAGTAGTAGTAGTAGTAGTAGTAGTAGTAGTAGTAGTAGTAGTAGTAGTAGTAGTAGTAGTAGTAGTAGTAGTAGTAGTAGTAGTAGTAGTAGTAGTAGTAGTAGTAGTAGTAGAACTTGGAATTACACTCAAGGTAGAAGGAGGTGGTGGAGAAGTAAGTCTCTTCTGTGTGCATTACTCAGTGTTTTCTATCAGCACTCACTGCTGAGGAAGGCCTCGACAATGCAAAGTATACAGAAGCTTACCGTTTTCACGAGGCTTCTTTTGGCTTTGTAGATAGATGACTGAATGTATTCTCCGTGCACAATGAGTGGCCAGTGTTGAATATATTTGTTGAATTATAGCACTCTGTGTTGATCCACTGTTACCTTTTCGTAGCCGAATGCAAAGGGAAGAATATCCAACGCCCTGAAAAGAACGTTCTCTGCTGCTACATTACGATCGGTATTCTCAAACCGCCCATTGTTCTTCAACAACTCCAAACATCAACTATCGCATTTGACCACTTCCATGTGTATCCACCAATTCACTTGCTCATGTGGAGCGAGATGTATACGCCGTTTGATGCGTGTTCCATCTGAGAGAGTCAGGAAACATTGCCCCACTTGTCACAAATAATGAATGTGTCTTCTACGTATCTTTTATGCAGTCGTAAATTGTCGATGCTCGGCTTCAGTGGAACTATTTTCGAGGCTTGCCACGAACGAAGCAATCTGATAGTAGTGGACACAACGGAGATCCCATTGCAATACCATGCTTCTGTTTACAGATGGTCTCGTTGAAGGTGAACTGTACAACTTAGTTGATTTTTGATGACTTCATTTTGTTTGCTTGCTTGCTTGCTTGCTTCCCTGCTTCTTTAATTTCTTATAATTCTTGTATTCATTTAGAACTCGTACGTAATTTCGTATTCTCTACTTTTTTTCTATGTGCATCCTGAGTACAACTCCATCATCCAACTATTCGTATCAATACGTAACTCCTTTTTAACAGATGTTTGTGACAACTCATCACCTTTGTTACTACCCTAATTTCATTGAGGCCCAATTTTCTTGACCCTTTTGCATTGCGTAACTCCACACAAGACCGACTAATTCTCACGTGTTCAGTTAACTCACCAAAACCAAGTGCATTTTGGTTTGGCAAACCTAATGTAGTTGACAGGTTTCGTCCGAGTTTACGCCTTTTCGGCTGTACGTACGCAATACAGGGAGTGGGGTTTGAACCCACGTCCTGATGGTTACAAGGCGAGCTCACACACCATTCGGATACCCGGACACAATGAAATAGGCCAAGAATATTTTACTCAGCCAATTTATGCCATAGGTCCACCACTTCTCAATGTCTTCGTCGACAAGTCAGTGTCTCAGTCTTAGACCTGCTGAAGGCTAATAGTCACGGCTTCACGATAGAACCCCTGGTAACAGCTTCAGTAGCGCCATCTTCTTGTGGGCATCAGACAAATGGTCAAGTGTTGGTAATTCTACCAAATATCTTTAATTCGTCAAAGACATATCTCCTACCTTGAAACAACTCATGTCCCTTCTGAGACTCGAACCCGCCTCACCCAGTGCTGCAATCTGAGACGATACCACTGATGTATTCTGACTGGCGATTCACCACCTCCTCACTGTATGACTGTATTGTATACATTGATTGGAAACTAGTAAGTAGTATGAGGTGTCTAGTGCTTTCTGATAAGTGCGAAATCGGGAGAAACCTAGAACTAGGGCTTCCTGCCGATTGCCTCCGACCATCCAATATCATCAATCCTGGGACTGCTACCTAACCGTTCCGTGCTAGTTTTCGACTCTTCATGTGCACACACCCACTGGTTTCCGATCGCACGACCTTCTATTTACAAGCCTGGCTCCCTGACCATTAAGCTGGTGGAAGCCTACTGACAGTAGTTAGAATTGATGGACCATCGGATCGAGTCTCATTGGCCTAATGGTCTTCGAGGTCGCCTAATAACAGGAGGTTCCTGTGTTCGAACCCTGATGGGCGCGTACAGCGGAAGAGTCACAAACTGAGACGAAATGGATGGCCAGTTCTCCTGGGTTCCTGTTCCAATGCTTCTCCAACATATATCAGCTCATGACGAAATCCTCCAACCAACGGAACGGAAAATCCCTACAAAACCAGTACTTCAAAACCTAATTTACCCACACATTCAAAATAACCCATATACATATATATATATATATATATTCGCCATTCTACAGCTAAGAAATTGAATTCCCCGGAAACAGACGCTTCTTCGCTGAACTACGTGTTTTGTTCTCATCAATGTAATGCCTGGATGTGGATTATTCATCATGAATTCCATTGTTACCACTGTTATTCTACGTGATTGTACGTGATTGTACAATGCGCGTATTCAGCCCGTCAGCATTGCGAAAATATTAAAAATCCATAGAATAGTTAGTACCTCGAAAATCATAAAATTAAGTTAAAGTGTAAGTTAAAAGGAAGCAGTATAATAACCCTGATATAATTCACCTAACATTTTCTCAAAATTTGCATACACAACCCCTAAAAATATTAATTCCAAAGCATATCCATGCTACTATGATCAACGAGCATGAATTATTCTCCTCTCGGCCATTGACGGATTCAACAAAACCTGTTCATTCTTTATACTAGTCCCGACTTTCATCTGACTGAGCTGTTGTCCTGCTTCGCAATTATTCTACCAAGTACCAAATTAAGCATTATGCAGAAACTAGAACCTCCACTAGGAATCAGACAAGACTAACAACAACAGTCGTCCTAGTCATCTCGTCTTATCGCCATATAACCAAAGTGCAAACAGATATTCTGTGAAAAACCATTAGGATGCAATGGTAACTCAGAAATATACTCTGGTTCACAGCAGAAATGAACAGGTACAATAGGTCATAGTCAGACGAATAAGATCAACAGTTTCACTTTCTTTTAAAAACAAATGTATTAACTAATCAAGTGAAGGCCTCTTTCTTTTTTTTGGTCAGACAAATAATTAGGCATGACTCATCCATCTTAGGATCAATATGCTAACAGTGTGAATATTATTTACGGTATTTATGGGTCAGCGTAGATTTTACTTGTTTTTTTCTCCTTCTTCTTAAGACTGACGACTAAGCTCACAACGCCACACACTGACAAAAACAGAGAGAGAGAGAGGGAGAGAGAGTAGTCAAAGCAAGCAAAGGATAAGACAATAGACAATATTTTACATCAAATTACGGGACACTTATCAATCAGTAGCTTCATTGAATATATGTGTGCTCTCTTACGTGTTCTCTCTCTATTTGTAGGTGTGTGCAGCGTTGTCAAGCTTAGTCATCTGTCTTGATGAAAAAATGTTAATGAAAAACTGTACTGATCCATAAATATATGAAATCACGTTCACACTGTTAGCATATTTATCCTAAGATGGATGAGTCATGCCTATTTATTTGTCTGACCAAAAAAAACAAACAAAAACCACATTCACTTGATTAGTTAATACATTTGTTTTTAAAAGAAGGTGGAACTGTTGATCTTATTCGCCTGACTATGACTTATTGTACTTTACTTCTTCATATCTGCTATTTTAATTTATTAAGGGATATCATGTGATCTTATCTGTTTGAATCTGTAACGACAGAATGCAAGAGTCAGGGAACAGATCATTTATTAAGGAAATCAACGCATCTAAATAACTATGGATACGTAAACAAACAAACACAGTCTTCCGATTGGTTGTTCCTCAAGACAAATCTTGGGAACGTAAATATTGACGTAAATTAATGTCCACCAATTTGGCTAGTAGACGGCTATCATCACAAATCGATTATATTTAGATAGAAAATCTGCTCTCTTCACAGTTTTCTAGTTGAATTAGGAAGTGATTTCCAGTACTGAGACTTGTACTCGGAACAGGCGAACAATGAAACGAGCTTACGAGGTGATGACACCACTCAGGTATAGTAAGTGAGTGAATCAGTGAGTGAGTGAGTGAGTGAGTGAGTGAGTGAGTGAGTGAGTGAGTGAGTGAGTGAGTGAGTGAGTGAGTGAGTGAGTGAGATACACAGCAGTAATGAACAAGTACAATTAGTCACCCTCGAAGAAATGGGAAAATCCACTCGGATTTAGAAAATTGCAGATATATTATTTCCTGAAATATAACATAACATAGGAGAATAGCAACCACAACATCCTAGCATCTGTGCCCAAGAAGACTGTACTTTGTCACCTTTAACTAATACAGGGTCAATCGAAATAAGGCTTCAGTTGTATTCATTTCCTAATGTGTGTTTTTCACGTCTTTGAAAATATCCTTCCTCATGGTCGAAATAATTGAACTACTCAAATGTATATTTGCTAGCGCCGTTTACATCGACCGACCTATTTCGATTATAAGTTTCCAGACCGTAGATGTAGGTGTTACGAACTTCGTGGAATAATTTCAGCGCCACGTCACATTGATTCATTCATTCATTCATTATAAATTATTGAAATTAATCACAGTGTGTGTTTTTGAGAAAATATCCGAATAATTCGTCTGACAAAGCTGTGGCTTACACAGAGAAACGCTCAGAAAAATCTCTTGATTTTTCTTAAACATGCTGGGATTGATTTGAATAATTTATAATGACCCATTTAGATTTTTCACTGGATTTACTTGCATGTTCAGAGCAGACATATCATAAACAGTTCTCCAGACATCGAGATTTTCACCGTCTTATCCAAAAGATGACCTACTGTAATTTGTTTGTTTCATTGTGTCGTTTTCCACTTTAATAGACAGAATCACACTTCGCCGCTTCCTACTAATCCTCTTTTCATATTCCTCTTGATATCGAAAAGAGATATTCACTGACTTATGTGTTTTCCTTATATAAGCACCAGAAGTTAGTTTAATAGAAAGAAATTATACAATTGTAGAAACGTCTTTGACAGATAACTGATATACAATAGCGAATTAGAATTCCTGGTAAAAACGATTATCAATTCAAGTTGCTACACCATAAAAAACACATGCAGTAATAGTGATTGATACTAACAAAATTAGCATTGATATGGAAGGAGGAGAACATAGTAAAGTATAAATAGCTATAACATTTTGGATTACTCAGGTGGTAAACGACAACCAATATATTTATTTTTATTATTATCACTGTTATTCAACTGATTGGAGATGCTCACTGGAAACTTTAGAAAACTCATGAATGAACAAGGAATATGATTTTCAATAACTTACTCATAATGTTATAAAGTTATATGACCAAAATAATTAAACAATGATTGTAAATAACATCATTAATGTTGTTTCTTTTTTTTCTTAATTATGAAATCAACTGTGAATCAATAATATCGATAGACAGCGGTTCAAAAGCATCTGCAAGTGATAACATAAGTGATAAGGATAACACTAGAAATGAATGTCGGATAACTTAAGGAAAGTAATACAGAATTTATAAATTTATCCGTTTCACAACAAGCCCAGGCTGGTAACAGTGACCAGACCCGTTATTTGCACACACAGCTCCCTCCGGCTGATTTAAGCGAATTATAGTGGCGTTGGCCATCTGGAGTGTTCGGTATCCAATAGCCTTTGTTAATTTGTTCCATACCCCATAGGTGAAACAGGAGGAGTCTCCAAAGCTAGCTTTATGGCCTGTTTGAACGAGGTGACCTAATTCAAAACTGTTCACGGTTTTAACCACACCGTTATTTAGTAGCACTGATAGGTGTGGTGTCCTGAGCCAGCAAAACATGACTGGCTCCTCAGGAGCAGTTCAATCCATAGACACAATAAGAAGTGGCTAGTCTAGTTACTTCGCACACACAGTCCTGTCATAATGTGTATCGATCAAGAAGAACTAACTGTAAGAACATCTCAAGCCATTGAGAACACTTCATTGATTCAAATTCAAAATTGTCGCGAACATTTTCAAACAGTAAAGCAAGTAAGTGAACACTTGTATGCAAAAGAACCTCAAACACATAGAACAAATTGTCAACATATAATAACAAAACATGTTCAAATGGAAAGTGATCCTAATTTTGGTATGACATTATCTTCAGAAACAATGATGAGCAATATCAAAATGTATGAAAATAACGCATCTGGTGAAAGCGCAACCGTAAAAAACAAGTCTCCTGACGACAACCTTGCCGTTTTCATTCCCCATACACGTACGCCATTAAAGCACGCAGAAAATGTGCTTGCGCTTTAAGAATTGTATAACAATCTTCCATTCGATCTTCTACAATGAAAACAAAATTCAAAAAAGCTTCAGTATGTAAGATATCAAGTTTATGAGCAGTAAAGAATGCCACTAATAACTACGATTTCCACTTTCATGTATTTCAAACTAGTAGTAGGGGCGGATAATAAACTGATCCCTTTACATCTATCATTCCCCGTCTGTGAGAGCAGGTGGCGTGGATGTGCACTCTCCAAATTGTCAACTGGCGAGTTGACAACCCACTCCGTCAACCCAGACGACAACCGACAAGCACACTGAGGCAATCAATGGCTATCATGATGTCATCAACATCAGCCAAAGCTCTTATCCAGTAGGAACCAATCTCACCCTCTGGGATAATGACAGCAAGAGTCAACTCAGAAGCAAGCAAAGCTACCATCTTCCAATGTTACACCCGAATCGCATCTGGCGGACATACCAATAATCTGATAGATTTCATCTTGATTTCAAAGAAGTGGAAACACAGCCTGCTGATAACAAACGCAAGGAGGAGGGAGTGCAGATGTGGCTCAGATCATTATCTAGTTAGTTCAGGAGAAATTCAAGGTCAGTGCTGAGAGGCATCAAAGTGACTAGAGATAGACCACAAATCAAGTTCAATACCCAGAAACTGAAGAACAAGACTAGACCAAACGCCTTCACTGCAGTCACCAAAGTAAAGTTGGAGACATTAGCCACCAGCACCACTGAGAAAACCTGTGTAGAATAATATTGGAATTTTCCGAAAGTGATGCTCAAGTGAACGTGTACAAATATTTTATTGAGAAAGAAGAGGCAAGTAAAGGAATGTCTTTCTACAGACACCTGGAAGCTAATAGAAGATAATTTGAAATATTCATTTCTCGAATCGAACTCAAAATGGGCAACGAAAGTTAGTAAAGCAGGAATCAATGAATTCATCAAATTTCAGTAGAACTATTCAGCTGGATACCCGATATATATACGGATATATACATATATATATATGTATATGTATACCTTCAGAAATCATTAGGACACATAAGATCGCTAAGATATTGAGAATTTCAAACTAAATAATATTGATAAGAATAATGACAATTAATTAATAATAATAGTAATAATAATAATAATAGTAATAATAATAATGACAAAACGAGTCAAGACAACGTTAATGATACATGACAATTTTACATGAATTAGAAATAGTTATAATAAGAGATAGAATAAAACATTTGATAATAACAGTTAACAAATCAAACATATTACCATGGTAGATTCAGAGTGACTGCTGTCTCCTTTCGAATACAGAGACCTGGTTTATAAACTCTAATTGCATAAGCTTCCACAATCGAAAGCATCTCCCTGTACTGTTTGTCTGCTGACAACGGGGAATGATTTGACAGCGTCAATATCATGTGCATAATTCAAAAGATGCTTTTTTATTGGACTTTTAGGCACTTCGACTCCACATGTTTTCAACCACCTTGGCAAATGCTCCATCATGCGAGAAGACAGTCGCCTTTCTGTACGACCTATGCATATGCTTTCACAAAGACACTCAATAGGATTGTGAAACAGGAGATGAACCAATGCAAAGATGGACAACAGAAGGAGATGAGCCCAATGTACACGCCAGTGAATAGTGCATGGGAAGACAGCAGATAATTCTATGACACACTGGGAACTGAAGCAGAACAGGCAACACGCACGAGAGACCTCGGACCTCAGACCATATCAGATAATCAGGTCTCTGTCCGAGAAATGAACAAAACAGATGAAACCAACCAGACACAGTGAAGTAAATCGATCGTCACCTGAAACTTGTTCAGAAATACCACCGACAGCACACACTGAACTGCCAGTGGACACCAATCGTCCAACAAAGTCAGAAGTCTGGAATACGATCGAGCTACTGAAGTCCACGAAGGCAGGAAGGCAGCAGGACCGAAATCCCTTCGGAAACATTGATGGCGAATCCAGAGACCACAGAGGATACGCTCAAGCCCCTATTGCAAACTGTTTGAAAGGAAGGAAAGGTTTCTGCTGGTTGGAAGAAAGGCTGGCCACCTTGTCAAAATATCGAGGGACAGCGACTTAGGCCTTTGCAAAAACTGGCGCGGAATCATGCTCTTATCCACGCCAAGTAAAATAAAAGTAAGTCACATCATCCTGGAGAGAATAAAGGATGCAGTGGATACAGAAATCCACCAGCCCCACCGGAACAAGCTGGATTCTGGAAAGGCGAAGCATGTGCTGATCAAATTGCAACTCTACCTATCAAACTTTCTATTTTGGTTTAACGAATGTTGGAATACAGCTAAACGCAGCTCAATACTACCTCACCTCCTCAATACTGACTCGACATCTAATCGACTCTGACAAAACTTCTAAAGTTATTTATCGCATATCACCCAATCTCTCGCATGGTCTACGAGTACGACTTTACCATACAGCAGAGGCAATCGGAATTCTTCTGAACAAGTCAAATCTGTTTGTTCAGTGGAAATTTGTACAGCCCGTTTCTTTGCCATGGATGGCCAACTAAATAATATGTATTAACTTTTGAAAAACAATTTTTCCCTTCCTCTTTGTAACTATCTTTTAATTAGTTAGGATCACAGTTTACTTTATGTATGTCCGAACGAACTTACTTTCAATAGCTTGATAAAACTTTGCCACTAGGTGTATGATATTCATTGGGAAATACAAAACACATTAGTTATATTTTACTTCATCGAAATGTCTCAAACACGTGATAAAAATGCTCAAATTGTAAATAGGACGGTGAAGGTTGGTAAGTGTTGACAAGGGTTGAGCAATATGAAAGACACCCGAGAAACACAGGATGTCAATGAGACGGTACGGAGAGAGACGTGTCCAAAAAAATAAATTATGTAATAGGTAGAAAGAGTAAATAAATGTTTGGTTAAGATGTCTTCGAAAAATTCAAAACCAAAATAGCATTATTATTAACCAAGTAGTAGTAGTAGTAGTAGTAGTAGTAGTAGTAGTAGTAGTAGTAGTAGTAGTAGTAGTAGTAGTAGTAGTAGTAGTAGTAGTAGTAGTAGTAGTAGTAGAACTTGGAATTACACTCAAGGTAGAAGGAGGTGGTGGAGAAGTAAGTCTCTTCTGTGTGCATTACTCAGTGTTTTCTATCAGCACTCACTGCTGAGGAAGGCCTCGACAATGCAAAGTATACAGAAGCTTACCGTTTTCACGAGGCTTCTTTTGGCTTTGTAGATAGATGACTGAATGTATTCTCCGTGCACAATGAGTGGCCAGTGTTGAATATATTTGTTGAATTATAGCACTCTGTGTTGATCCACTGTTACCTTTTCGTAGCCGAATGCAAAGGGAAGAATATCCAACGCCCTGAAAAGAACGTTCTCTGCTGCTACATTACGATCGGTATTCGCAAACCGCCCATTGTTCTTCAACAACTCCAAACATCAACTATCGCATTTGACCACTTCCATGTGTATCCACCAATTCACTTGCTCATGTGGAGCGAGATGTATACGCCGTTTGATGCGTGTTCCATCTGAGAGAGTCAGGAAACATTGCCCCACTTGTCACAAATAATGAATGTGTCTTCTACGTATCTTTTATGCAGTCGTAAATTGTCGATGCTCGGCTTCAGTGGAACTATTTTCGAGGCTTGCCACGAACGAAGCAATCTGATAGTAGTGGACACAACGGAGATCCCATTGCAATACCATGCTTCTGT